>JAKSZT010017719.1:13622304-13761783 GCA_026826555.1 Tolypeutes matacus | reverse complement strand
CTCTCTCTCTCTCTCTCTCTCTCTCTCTCTCTCTCTCTCTCTCTCTCACTCTTATCTCCAGCTGAACTAGACCATTGCAAAAACTAGTTACTTTGCATGGAATAATTTTCCCTGCCTTTTCCCTTGACTCTGATTTATCATTCAAGACTCTCATTAAATATCATATTCTCTGGCATTTTCTATGACCTTCCCTTTCCCCATCCAGTCTGGGTTATGGCCCATGCTGTATATCTCCTATTTTACTTTCTTAGCTGCTAAAACAAATACCATGCAATAAGTTGGTTTAACAATGGCCATTTATTATTTCTGAGGCTTTCTTGGGGCATCTTCTGACTGGCTGGCAATCTTGAGGTTCCTTGGCTTTTTTGTCATAAGGCAATGCACATGGTCATGGCTTTTCCCTTTTCTTCTGGGTTCTGTTGACTTCCAGCTTCTGGCTGCTCCCTGTGGCTTCTTCTTCATGTCCAATTTCCTTTGCTTATAAAGATTTCAGCCATATTTGATTAAGACCCACTAAAATTCAGGTTGGGCACAACTTAACTAATAACATCTTCAAACGTCAATTTACAAATGGGTTTGCACCCACAGGATCAGAGATTGGAACCTGGACATGCCTTTTTTGGGGGACATGATTTAATCCCCAAGACTCCCCTAGCACTTTCTTAACATGTATCATATTTAAAAATTGATGCCTTAAAAAATATCCATTAAATGAATGACTATAGAGTTGAAGTCTAACATCTTCAGTCTCTACTGACTAAGGACAATATTTTCTCCTGCTCTAATTTTGAGATTGAGTTGTATGTGGTCATCAAGTGGCTGCAGCTGTTGGGAGAGGTGGCCTACATGAGCTGGGGATCAGGCATGTCCTGCTGACCTCATTGCCACATCAACATTCAATAAAGCAGACTCCCCAAGTCCTTGGCTTGGTAAATCTTTCTCAACACATCAAGTTTCTGCAGTGTTTGAAAGAAATAAAAAATATTCTATTTTTCCCACTAATTTAGATTAAGTTTTTCCCCCTTCACCTGCTTCTGTTCAACGTAACTCCTCAGAGGCCTCTCCTCCCAGGTGCTTCCAATTTGCAGATGTCCCCTGTACTAGAGGTGAGATTTTAAGCAAAAGTTTGGTCCCTTTCACGACTGTAGTAGCAGCCATTAATGCACCAGCACAGAGCTCACTCTGCTTTTCCTGGCTGGGTTGCTAAGCAACTTCCCTGCTTGCCTGGAAATGAGATGAGTTCATACCAGGTTCCCTCAAAGGAGAGGACTCTGGGAACAATCATTCAGAGCTCATTCTCTTCGATATTTTTCTTGCAAACTCGGTCTTTCATTCTCATTTTCCCTGATTCTAGTCTTATTGTTTAAAACTGGTAGCTTCTCTGATAGTACTCTGATCCTATTTCTGGTTTTAAATACATTTGCAGTCATTAGTTGCTTGTGAACACCTGGAGGTCAAGGATTTGTCTTTGACTCTTCTGCTCAGTTTCGTGCTGGAGACAATTCTAAAGGAGCCACATACTCAACAGGGGAAGTTGAAAGGCATACAGAGTTCACAATTTCAAGCCCCAGTCATGCACCTTGCTTGGTTCCGATGAATAATGGAAGCTAATTTTTACTGAGTACTTACTACACTCCAGGAGCTGTTCTAGGTGAGGCATTACCTATACTCACTCACGTAAGGGATTGAAATCTCACAAAGTAAATCATGGCAACCCAATGAAGTGGGAGTTATTCTTCTCACATGAGAGATGAGAAAATTGAGGTACACAGAGGTTAAGTAAGTTTCCAAGTTCACTCAATTTGGAAAGGACAGAACTTACTGGGCCCCAGGGCCCATGCTGCTAACCACCCCATCCTACTGCCTAACGTTTATACTAAATATTTAGTTTGGTTTATACCAAACCCTAACTGAGGTTACCTGTCTTTCCTGGTTTCCCTACTTGTATGATGGAAATAATAACAACTCTCTCTTAGGGGTTTGTGAGGATTAAATTAGAAACATGTTAAATACCTGGGGCATCAAATACACTCAATAAACATTTTGTAAGAGACATTTATTCTTTCTGTAAAAATGTGCTGACTCCCGTCTCCTAAGACCTGATTAATACTACAAGAGTAGAAGATGGGGTAGGCATTTATATTTTCCTCCTCCAGAAACATTGCTTAAGAAAATATATGTAGAAGTAATGCTTTTGTAAACACTTAAAATTCATAATTGTGTTATGGTATCTCAATTCTGCATTTCTATCAATAAAGCTTTATGCCACTATGGTGGCTTGGAGCTGTGTGCCCCAGAAAACATGTTCTTAAACTGAATCCATGTCTGTGGGTGTGAACCCTTGTAAATAGGACCTTTTGATGAGGTTATGTCAGTTAAGGTGTGGCCCAACTGAATCAGGGTAGATCTTAATCCTCTTGCTGAAGGCTTTATAGGGAAAGGCCAAAGAGAGAGAAAGTCCCAGGGAGAAGCATGAAGGTGGAGGTCAACAGAACCAGGGAGAGAAAGGGGAGGCTGCCATGTGCAAAAAAGCCAAGGAGCAAGGATCGCTGACAGCCAGCCCCAGAATGTCACAGTCTTACGGCAAAAAGATATGTCCTTGAGACACACCCTAGCCTCAAAACCATGAGCCAAAAAAAAAAAAAAAAAAAAAAGTCTTGATATTTGTTTTAGCAGCCAGGAAACTAAAACAACGTTGAGGCAGAAAGAAAATTGGTTTGGATGTTATGACCAAGAATAACAATTATGTGACTTCTGAGACTGGGGAGATGTGAATAGTTTGAGGACGTAGGGTGACAGCAAGAAGCAGAACAAGGAACAATGAGTATGCCTTTACAAAGTCCTGTCTATTACCTATGGTAGTCGTCCTCATGCACTCCCATCTTCCTCCTTCCCTTCTAAAGGGCCCCTCAGCTACACAGGGTCTAAATCAGAAGGGCCTGGGATGGGTCTTCAAGAGCTTTAGATCAGACTGGCTCCAGCTCTTCCAACTCTGTTGAAATGTGGGAATTGGCCCGGCTGGGCATCAAAAGCCTCCTCTTGGTGTGATAGCTGCAGGGAATGGACTGTTTTTCATCCTTTCACCTCAATTACTCCTGCCACTGCTCATGGCCTGCCCATTCCAATCCCTTATGTCTGGAATGCTCTTTTCCAGAGAGGAAGAATGAAGGAATCAACAGCCCTTTGCCAGAAGAGGGTGGACCTTCCAGGAGCCAGTAGGTTTCCCCGAGGTGTTTGAGAAGGAGTCAGAAATACATCTGGGCAATGAGCCAGCATCCAGCTCTTCCCAGTGGAAAATCTGCCCTAGGCAGCTCATTGCTCTTGAGTCATCTATTGACACTGTGATTGCAGAAGTCAGTCTATTTAATAATATCCCAATGTCCCTGACTCTGGCTCACAGATGGAATGAATGATTCTGTATTAGAGGAGTGATGCCAGGTGCCTTTTGGGGTCTGGGTCATTCTTATAGGTAACTTTGTTAGAGCACTTATTATACTTACTAGGAAAAGAGTGTGTGGCATAGTTGAGAGACCTGTTTTTGGAGACTGCTAGATCACTAGCTGTGTGGCCATGGACAATTTCTAAGACTAAGTTACTTTATGTGTATACTGAAGTGATCATTAGACCCACCTCATTGGTTTGCTGTAAACTTATATAAATTATATTGTTTTATGTCATTTATTTAATGAAAAGATATACCTGAAACACATGGAAGGTACCAATCTAGGCCCTGTAAAAGAATTGAATTTTCCTGAAAACCATATTAGGAACCTGTTTTTCACAGAAAAAAAAAAAATTAAAGCACAGAGAGGTTAAATAACTCAGCCAATTCACACAGCCTGTAAGTGCCAGAACTCTAACCACAGTCTCCTGTCTCCAAGTATGTGCTCTTAACAATAGCACTAAGCTGCCTCTTGTTTCCCCACATCAAGAATAATGTTGAGTGTGATGGTTAAATCACTGACCTAAGAAATGGAAAATCTGAGTTCTAATTCTGCTTCTGTGGGTGCCTGATAATTCAGGAAAGTCTGGTGCCTGGTTCTAGGCTTTAAGCTCAGAATCATTTTGAGCACTAACAAAATGTTAGGTGAAATTATTTTTAATTTTTAATTATATGTTATACAATTAACACCATATAATTAACAATCCCTCGACAGTGTATGCAATCATCTCCCAATTTATAAGAACATTATAATTTCCTCACTCATTCAGGTCTGTGACTAAGACAGACCCATCCTTGGTCTCATGTTAAGGCTTGTAGGGATCATTTGATAGAGAGCTTGGTCTTCCTTGGTGATTAAAATTTAGACCTGCTGCCTGGGTAGCTCTTCTTTGTCCTTATCATGCTCTCTGAATCTTTTATTTAAGATTTTTGTCAAAGCCGTCTTCTTCTTGGAGTAAGTGGCTTCATTTAGAAGTTTTATCAGGACTCTGAATCCTTTCCTGTGTCAGAAGCTCATAGTCCACTATTAGGGGGAAAAATGGCCCTTGGGAGGACACTTACACTGAAAGGAATTTTTGGGATAGAGGTCAGGTACTCAACTCAGAAAGAAACCCACCTTGTAATTCATGAAATTCATTCCCTAATTTCAAGCTACTTAATGGAGGTTTTTCTTTTACTGACTCAACATTCTCTCTTTAAAACTTCATGTCCCCTCGGTGCCAGATTCAGTGAATTATACTCTGCACTGATGATATAATACATATCAAGTCCATCACTTTTCATCCATCAACCCTTTACTTTGTAGTTTAGAGACCACTTTCTTTTAGTTTGTACTTACAAAGAAGATATCCACTTAATACATTTTGAATATAATATATGATGAGTTTTCTTAAAGTGACCACAACTGTCATTCCCCTTAAGACTTTTTATGTCTAAAGTCAAGTCTGCCTTCCATGAGGGAAGAATTCTGCAATTTGTACTACATTAACTTGATTTGTGGCCCTAGGTCATAATATGATTAAGATAGTGAAAATGGAAGTAAACTCATGTTCAGCATTCAAAACTTGTAGAATAACAGAGTATAATTTCTCATCTCTGAAAGTTATTGTTTTAAATATTTTTAAAATAAAGGGTTTGGACTAGATCAAAAGTATTTACCCAAGGTTGTAACTATTCCTGAATGTTCATGAAGGGTCATTAAGGGATCTGTGAAATATTACTCAAAATTATGTGTGAAGGTACATTTTTATTGGAGAGGAGCCCAGAACTTTCACATTTCTCAAAAAGATCTGTAATTCCCCCCAAATTAAGTATGCAATTTTTGAGGTGATTTCTTGCTCAATGATTTGAATCTTTTCTTAATTCCATTCTCTGCATTCATCTTGATTTGTGTGTTGTTAAGAAAGGAGGTATTTCCAAACCAAAGAAGTACCATATGCTATGACTCGGAATACTGACAATCGTTCCCAATATGAAAAGGTAAGGAATGACTTAACTGCAGGTCCTAACAATGGTTTGGAGAGGGAGAATATTGAGACTGGGAAGTTCAAATGGGCAACCTTTTTCTTTCACGTTCTTAGGCTTGGCCGAGCTGGAGCCATTGCTCAGTTCTAAGGAAAAGAGTGACCCCCTACTTATTTGAAACTCATTATAACCATCAAAGGAATTTAACTGATCCTCATTTGGAAAAATATCCTACATATGATAAGATTCTGATGCCAAAAGAAATATATATCTATTTTATATATAAATACATATTTCTTTGATACATGTAGAGATAAATATATAAAGAAAGCATATGCATGTGACGTTTTAATGGAAATGTCATAGAGGTGGTTTGTCTTAGTTAGAAGACTGGGCCAAATGACCTTTAAAGAGCCATTTAGATCCAAGAGTCTATGATTCTTTGCGTCTAGTCTTCTCTCCACTCTCTAATTGGCTATCTGTAAACCTAATAATTTATTTTGCCTTAAAGTATATTTTGGCTGCTATCAACAGTGCTACATCAGCTTCCTTTTAGGTAATATGTGTCTGATATATTTTCAACCATCCCTTTATTTTCAGTCTTTCTGTATCTTTGTTTTTTTCATACGTAACATGTAATCTGACTACCTCTGTCTTTTTGCTGAGCAGTCTTTGCTCATTTACATTTATTGTGATTATCTAAGTAGTAAGTTTTGTTAAGTGTCCAGCTATTTCAATGATTTTTTTTGCCTCTCCGACTTTCCTTTTAATTATTGTTATTTTTTAAATTTGGAAGTTATACAATTTACATCTATTATTAGTGAACCACTCCTCACTCTTTGACTTGATGTCATCCTCTGTTCATTTATCACCATCTAGTGGTTTCAAATTATTTTTTCTCATTTTCTTTCCACAGAACAGAGAATAAAAGAAAATGTCTTTCACTGAGATAATTGTAGCAGCATAGACAATCCAAGAATTCCAAATTACATTCTTGGACTTAAATAATCCCTGAGTCTTTTCCCTTTTGTTTTTTATCTATTTGTGTTACTTTTCAGCCTTGCTCACACTTTGTAACATGTAGTCTTTGAGCAACTATGATTGCAATCAACAAAGGGAGACTTGCTGTTAGTGTGAACTTCATATTGCCCCCCTCTTTGAAGGGGTGGGGGCAGATATGCCAGAATCCAGAATTTTTCAATGATTTTATTTGATAGCTGACTGATGACCTCTGAGGTTTCCATGGCAATGCCACACTTTGCTTCCAGGCCTTATCCAAATGGGCAGTCTATTCACATTTGTGTCTTAGCATCAGCATATTAATGAGATATCATAGGTCCTTGGTTGATGCATCAAACCTATAGGAGAGTAATTGAATTAAAATCTCACTCTAAGCCTTCAGGCTTCTCTTCCTCCCAGCTGCAGGGAAAGCTTGTTAGCTCAAAGGACCAGGCCTGGGCAGAAGGCATTTGGAAATACAAAGAACTGTGCATTGCTTCACAGCAAACTATTTTCCTCTCACCTTAGAATAAATATTTTGATGTCTGAATCCTTATCTCCTTTTGAAAATTTCTCTTTCTCTCTGAACTTTCCAATAATTAGACATTGCTGTATTCCCTTTGTAAGATAAAGTGACTGAGTTAGTATTTTCAAGGTGAAGGGAAGAGGTGTTTCTCCCTCATGTTCAGTTGTTGATGTCTGAGGAAGAGCTCAGATTGAAGGCTCTAATTGAATTGTGATAAGGATTCAATACCAGTGCATGAGATTCCTTAGCAATCTGTAAAGTACTGTGCAAAAATATGGTATTACTATGTTGTGACTCTCTGGAAGTGCTTGGAAGAGGAAGGTAAAAGAAAAAAGGTAGAGACTCATGTGAGAGATAATCAGACTTTAAATTTGTTCTTCAGTTCATAAAGATTATAGATGATTATATCCTCTTCCCATATAACATCAAAATTCTTGCTCTTCTTGCTGGGTAAACATTTAAAATGTTGTCTTTACTATTATTATTATTATTATTATTATTATTATTATTATAACTGACCCTCAAATATATCTTACATACCCACACCACTGTTTCTCTATTCACTGCTGTTTGCTTCTTTCTCAAATCCTATTTATTTTTTGACTCAATATGTACATGTTTCTTCTATAAGGCTTCTGCCAACCCTATGAACAAAGTTAATATCTTCTCTGGGCCTCCTATGTGTGTGCCTGTCTCCACTACAGCAGTCATAATGGTGAATTGTAATTATTGGTTTATATGCTTGCTTTTTCGATTAGTTTGAGTGGTTCAAAAGCATGGACCATTTCCTTACAAACCTTTGTATATCTGACATGCCTCATTCATATAGTAGGTGGTTAAGCAATGTTTGATGATTTATAGACCTTCTGCAACATCTTGTGTTTGATGGGTAAACTGCCGTGTGACCCCTGGGCTAAAGGATTTCCAATCTAAGTGAACAATGAACCCACGCAAGATCAGAGATTCTAAAACCTATGTATGTGTGAAGTACAAGCTAAGTGTTAAAGCTACTATCAAAAATATATGCTAATCTGTACTAAACACTGGAATATTAAAGTTGGCATTTATTATTTTGGATAAAAAGGAATAAAATCTCCCCACTTAAATAAACAAGACAATTTTTCACATCCTATGTGCTAAAGCCCTCTCCTTCCCTCACTTTAAGATAAACTGCATTGGTAAAGGTGACATATTACCATAAACTACAGTGACCTCTGGGATAGATCACTGTATTTTACCTAGGATAATATTACCATGAAAGGAAAATGTACATTCCAGAAGAGGAGTCAGTGGGTAGAAGGTATACAGAAGTAGTCAATATTTTCTATTAATGGAAGGATTTTCTATTAATTAGATCTGTTTTATAGTGTAAACTGGAAGGAGAACTATTGCTCCTGTTCAGTGAAAGAATAATCCAAGGAATGTAGGAACATAGGGATAATTAGTTGCCTGTCTCTAGAATGGTTCAGTCAGAGAACAGAAACAAAGTCCCTATAATGGTGGAGATGAGATTTACATTGGGCAGAAGTTTAGATCAGAGGAATTCTATCTTCTCTTCTAACCTTAACATTTTATGATTTTCTGTGTCTCTGTCAATGCAGAAATGAGAATCCAGATGCTCAGGAAGCACCTCTAGCAAGCACTACCTTTGCAAAGAGAGAACCTGAGAGTTCTTGGAAACTAAGAAGTGATGTCTGCCCAAATCCTTTATAGCAGTGCTTTGAAATGAGTTTTCTTTCTTGAGTGTCTCCTTCAATTTAACTCCCAAGTCCCACATAAAGACTACTCACCTTTCATTGATGCCAAAGAAGTAGCAGCATTAGTTTATTTTCATGTGTGTGTGTATGTATGTGTGTGTATATGCATGGGTGTGTATATTCTGGGTTAATTAAAGGATAATTTTTTTTTAGATACTTGCTAGGGGGAGTCAGTCTGGTAGACCCACGTAGTGTTAAAACCTATTTTATTTTATTTTAGTTTGGTCACTGAATTTACTCAAACTAGAACTTTTATTTTTTAAATGTGAAGCATTTCTAGGAAATCTTACACTATTTCTTTTGGGAGAAAATAGGTGGAACGGGTTTCTTGATTTAAAACAAAACAAAATAAAACAAAAACTAACAAAACAACCTGAGCCTGAAACATGCTGTATCTCTTGTCAGATCAATTACAGGGACAAATCCCAAATCAGCATGATTTAGAGGATAAACTAAATCTGAGATTCCTTATTATTGTAACATCCTACGATTATGGGAATGTCTGTCCCTGCAATCCATATTGTCTGGCTTCAATTAGTTTGAGTTTATTTGAATGAAAGATGCCATATGGATAAGATAGCACTGCCCTTGTGTCCCCACCCCTGTGTAAGAGTGAGTCAAAAGAACCACAAGGAATTAAGCATAAAGAGGGGCAGAAATCTCAACCGAAGAAATATCTTCTTTATCTATGTCCATTTCCTCCCACAAGGAAAAATGGCAGTGTCGTTTTTACATTACATATATCTCTCTTTCTTTTTAGTGTTTAATCTTAGCACCTGCACAGCAGAGATTTTTACAATTCATTGCATATGCTCTCCCCCGAATCCCCATTCCTTCCAGCCCCTGAGGCCTGAGGAGCAACACGCCCAAAGCTCCACAAAAGGCTGGGACCCTTCATCACGACAGAGGATAGAAATAACAAACATGCCCAACGGTTTTATACAGTTGCTAGAACGTTTTAGTTTCCAACAAATGAAGACTTTCCTTCTTTTCTTTGAATATTAATTACATTTTACAAATTGTTGTTTGTTTTGCTTTGCTTTGCTTTGTCTTGTCCTGTTGTGTTTGTACAACAAAAGGGAAAGTCCAGGACAAGGAGTCCCAGGTTAACAGAGTTTGGCTGTCATTTGGTCCGATTGTTTGAGGATCTCAGTATTGTAGAGGTCCAAGGCGTGGTTCACCCTGATGATCTCGCTGTTGGTCAGTTTCAGGCGGTGTTTCAGCATACAGGAGAACAAGTCCAGCTGCGGCTTCCCCGGGGCCACCGGGGGCGCCAGGCGGTTGATTCGGTCCCGAATATCCAACAAGAGGAGCATCACCGACGAGGAGGAATAGAACTGGCCGCCCTGCGTGTAGGACTGGTTGACCTGCTGCACCGCACTGCGAAGGAGATCAGCGTTGAACCTCAGGCTATACCCGAACACCTGCACGTCAGAGATCTTGATGTAGAACTGCCGCTTGGAGGGGTCGGACAGGTCCACGGGGCCCTGGCCAGTCTCGTTACGCAGCAGGGTAGGTAGCCGAGTCCGACTTCGCAGGTAGATGTGGACTGTCTCGAAAAACGTTTTCCATCGATTGCCCAGCAAGAGAGTCCAGTTGTAGCACTGGCTGTTTTGGAGACGGACCTTCTCCCAGCGCGGATAGCCAAATTCCCCGAAGGGCATGTTCCAGCCCTCCGAGTGACTCCCGCTGAAGGGGTTGACGTAGACAAAGAACATGGGGTCCAGGCTGCTGTTGCGCATCTGGCAGATGCGCATGGACATGCCGATCACCATGTGGATGAAGTCCATGCGGTTCTTGTTGCTCTTGAGAGTGAGGGACATGCGCTTGCGCCACCGTGGGTCAAAGAAGGTGTCGAGGCGGATCTCATTGCTGATGAAGGTGGTGTGGACGTAGAGGCGCGAGTCCATCTTCTGCAGCAGGTACTTCAGCTCCAGGTCCTGGAAGTCCAGGTCGGTCTCGAAGCTGATGAACTGCTCACTCCGCTCCGAGTCCACGTTCTGTGGCTCGCAGCGACCTCGGTACAGCTTGTAGCCCTTGTTGCAGGAGCCGCAGTGGGAGATGTTGGCCAGGCTGCACATGGCACAGCTGTTGTTCCCTCCTATGATGCAGGGGATGGGGCGCTGGCACAGCGTGGTGCTGCCGTGGCACACGCAGCTCCTCTGGCTCTCCAGGAAGGTTCCCCAGAACCCATTCTCATTGCAATAAAGAAGCGACTGGACCCTTGCAAGCCACTGCTGAATTGTCCTGGGGAGAAAGGGAAAACAATGTCAACCATCATGGGTGAGGCTGTGGATTGTGTTTATTCAGGGATGTGCTGTGGGTTATGGTAATGCAATGTAGAGCTGTTCAAAGAATGAAAGGACTGGGTGGAGCAGTTGGGATGTTTCCATCTGTAGACAATGTAGTAAATAGGAAGGGCACAGGATTTAAATGATACATTGGGGTGTTCTCTTTTATGCCACAAGCCAGCTGTATGACACTGGAGTTTATTCTTCTAGTATTCAATTTCTTCATCTGTAGAGGGAGGAGCTTGGAATAAATGTTCTTTGAGATTATTCTAGCTCTACAAGTCCATTTTATATTAGCCCCAAAGAAGTTTGATCCAGGAAATTAAAGTATCTGCTCTCAACTATCCCCGAGTGATGACAACCCCCCTCCCCCCTCAAATGTTTCAACCCCCTTCACAGATTCCTTCCACAGGTTCTACAACATCCAACAACTTTAACAAATGCATGAAACATTTTTTTTTTTTTTTTTTTTTGCACTCTGGAGATGACACAGTGCTTCCATCTTGATTATTTATATAAATCCTCACAGTTGCTTTCCAAAACACATCAGAAAGATGCTGTTTCCCCCATTTTCCAGATTTCTAAACCCTCAGATCAGTAAAATGTCCTCCTCCTCACCACCTCGCAACATTACAGACAATACCCAAATCTGTGCCCAGAGTCGAGGTACTGCAACACGATGATGTAGATTCCCAATTAGAGATGGAACTTCAGAGGAATAGGAAAGGCAGTCAGCGCTGAGGCCTCTCACCTTTCCTCATTTCTGTTCAAGTCACCTCTGGGCTGTCTTCTGTGCTATGAAGAATCCCTTACATGTGTCTAGTACCTTTTACCTTGCAAAGGGCACACTCACTCCCATTTTCTCACTTGAGCCTTGTGACAACACTCTGAAAATAGCTTGAGACTTGAGGTTAGTCAGAGAAGGCTTAAAATCTTGACTCCTCCTGAAGTCAAGGGCTGAAAAGATGCTGGGCAGTTTCCTTCACCTTCCTAACCATCCCGAGCACACAGGGCTGCTGTGAGGATCACATGGATTTTCATGTGATGGTTTAACCCCAAACTTGGTAGGTCTTAAGGGCTTGATAAATATCAGCTCTGTTATTACTGCAAAGGAACTGTCAGCTACATTTTATAGATGTGGCAAGCAAAGTTCAGAGGTGAAATGATGGGCTTCAAGTCCTACAGCTCGTAAGTAGAGATATCTCCTGGCTCACAGCTGTGACTTTAGGTATTATATGTCAAGCAAGACTCAAGGAAGTCTTCTTTAAGGTGGTGATGTGCTGGCATGATGTTGATGGTGATGATGGTGATGGTGGACATGATATCCATTTACACAGCTGGAAACAGGAGCCGTTTTTGCACTGGTCTGCCTGTGGTGTGAAATCTTAGCCATCCATCCATTCTATCTCTTCCATTGTTGAGCCATGATTGCCAAGTTAAAGAGCCATGGCTGAGCCTAATAGTGGAAAGCATGGATGTTGGCCCAGGCAGAACTGAGTCCAAAACTCAGTTCTGTAACTAGGATCAAGTCATTTCGTCTCTCTAAGCCTAGTATCCACATCTAAAATGAGGCCAATAGAGCGCATCTGATATGGCTGGTGAGAGGATTCAGTGAGTTCAAATACTGAGAAGCTTAGCACAGAGCCTGGCATAGACAATTATTTTAAAAAGTCATAACAATAAGTATTCTTATCCCAGAGAATAAGCTAGTTCTTTGAAGATACTGAGAGGCTCTCAGGCATTTCACTATCTCTCTGGAGTTGGAGGGAAACCATTTTGTTACATGGGACATTTGAAAATGGATACTGTTGAAATGGCTTACCAGAATGCTTTGCTTTAAATGAGTTGCTTATCAGCTAAGAGAAAATGGAGGAATAATTAGTTTGCTCCTTGAAAAAGCTCTGCCTTTCTAATCCCCAGCACTGCCCCGCCCCTGCCAATCAAACCTCCCTCACAACCCCGAAACACTGTCTGGAAGCCTGGGTTTCCTTCTGTTTACCGACCCCACCCCCCCGGCTGTCATATTGGAGAAGTCTGGGCCCTCCCACCCTGAACACATAGCCCAGAGCCTGGCTCTACAAATGTTTGCTGAACGAATGAATGTTTGCTGAACAAATGAACTAAGAAAATTAATATTTTTCTTCTTTTTTTTCATTAAAAAAAAAAAAACACGCAGAAAAAACCCTCCACAACATCCTCCCTGCCCTGTGGGGACTGCAGTTTTCGTTTAGACACCGTCCACCCACACAAGCCCAGGCCTCACCGTTCTCTGCTTCGTGAGGCTGATCCTAGTACAGCCTGGAGAACAGCAGCAGGCCCAGCCTCCTGGAAACGGAGCTGGAATAATAATGAGCTACGCGGCTCCCACCTCCCAAACCAGAACATTGACTGAATATTGGGGATGAGTCATCTGATATTTTCGTGAGCTGCAGGGGCCCTGCACATGTCTCTGACTGCGCGGTTGCATTTGATGAGAGTGTCATTTCAAAATGCCTCTTTCAAATGGCCCACACTTGCCCCTGTCACTCCCTCTCCAAGTGGCAGGACAGTACCCCATTTAGAGAGCCTCTGTTCCCATCTGCAAGGCATTCTATAAGCCCGTAGCGCACCCCCTTTCTCGTGTCTCATCATTGGGACCCTTTGTAAGGGCCGCAGCCCCCACTCTTTGCATCAATGCCTCATTGTGGCTGAACTCTCAGAATCCTCGGTGGGAGGAATTAAAAGATGACAGTTCCTGGTGATGCTGCAACAAGCATCGGGGCAAGCGACAAATTAGGATTCCAGCCCTGTCGAGCAGGGGGGATTGGGGACAGAGGCCCTCTGAGACGCATTAGCGAGCTGCATGGCACCTGCATCTCCTGACCTCAGAATAATCGTGAGGTTGTGGGCTGTATCAAAGACGGCATTAATGGCGTAGCAGGAGGACTTGGAAAGGAGGTGGCGTGTGGGGCCGGGGCAGGCAGGGAGCCCGAGGCCCAGGGAAAGAGAAAACGGAGCGAAAGGGCGGAGCACGGGGCAGGGCGATGAAGGAGCGAAGGACTTGGTGTCAGAGAGCATGGGCAACGAGATGGAGCCCAGCCCCCGGTGAGCAGATGGGGGCCGTGTGGAGGGAGAGCCTGCAAGGAGAGAACGGAATGAATGGAACTGGAGCAGGAGAGGGGTGGAGGAACCCACCTAAGCCTTCCTTTGTCACATGCAGAGTCACAGAATGTGGATGTTGGGTGGGCCACTGAGGGCAAGTCACCCACCCCACCTGTACTGGAGCCTGTAAAGTGGGGGCCTAAAAGTGGGAGCCATGTTCCCAGTGAGTCCTGATGTGCAGTCAATGTGCTTTCCTTTGCTTTTGAATACTTAATTGTGAGGAGAAGAATAAAGCCAGAAAAACAAGCTCATTCCAGTTTTTCCTTTGTTTTTAACATAAAAAAAAAAAAACCTCTACTGCAGAGGCATCAGTCTCAATCAGATCAATGCCCTATACCTTCTCCATCTCCAGCTAATACACTGAATAGTAATCATTGATATTCAGAAGTCCTACAAGGCTCAATTGCAGGCATCACTGTGAGTGAGCCAAAGAAATCTGTTGCTTGCCACTACTGAGCACCCACTGTATACCAGGCATTGTGTTGGGACTCTTCATACCATTTCCCCAAATGGTGTGTGTAGGCGTGCAAATGTTATGGATGAACAAGGTCTTGAGAAGTGAGACAACTTGTCTGAGCTCTCTCCACATTCAAATACCAGACTGTCTAGCTCCAGCATCGGGGGACTTTCTGCTCTGTACCATAACATAAAATTATAACAACAGGGGAAGCGAGAAGGAGCAAGCAGGCTACCAGAAGAAAACGAAATTGAAATAATGGAAAAATACTGAAAGTTTGAACATGTGCAGGGCCTATTATCACATTCCTCACTTCCTCTGGACCTGCCAGGCTCCCTCTCCTCCATTCACAGATAATTGGAGCTCACCGACAAGTGCATAGGGAGAGGCTGGGGACCAAGGCTAAGGGGGACTGTGAGCTATAAATACCATTTCCCAGGCTAGCTGGTGACAACCTGCCTCAACCCTGGCAACAGAGGAGCCAGCTTAATAGGCCGGCTCCAGAGGGCAGGGTCTCATCAAGGGCCGCTACAGCCCCCACTTCAAGGCAGGGAGAAGGCCATGCTTTAAAATGCTTGTCTCTGTCTCTGGGGATCCAAAGCATCTTCTATTTACAGCCAAAACTGAACTCCAATGCATCTCTCTGTTGGCTGGGCTTTCAGTTCATTGTGAGAAGGGTGCTGAGGAGGAGGGAAAGAGGGAAGGAAGGAAGAGTGAGGGGAGGGTGGGAAGCTGCGTTTTCAGCTTTCAGCTGAAAAGCTCTGAAGTCTGATTGACAGGCACTCAGAGAGATTCTAAAAGAAGCATCTTGGGCCATAGAAGCAGAGAACTTTCAAGACGAAATCTTGGCAATGTTGAACCCACCTCCCTCATGTTTAGACTTGTAAAATAAGGCAGAGATGCGTAGACTGAGGAAAAATGTTTCTTGAGTGCTTACTTCACCAGTGCAGACATCCCCTTATCCTTATATCAACCCTCTGAGATGGGCTTCCTTGGGATTTCCATTCCATGATGGTTCTGAAGACCAGAGAAGGTCTGTGGCTTTCTCAAGGTCACACAGCATGGAAGTAGCAGAGCAAAGGTCGATACCAGTGCACCCTCAATGACCCTACTGTACATTTCCTACCCTCTAAAACCCAGGCTGCAGGAGATGCTAAGTTTGGAGCCCTGGGAACACTTCAGCTGATTCCCTGCAGGCTCTGTCTGTGCCTGAGCCAGGATTTTCTGGCAACTTGACAGGTCTCCCGGTGACACAGCATGGAATCGCTCGTCATTTGGAAGACAGAGGCACCACCGCCCAGAGCTTCCCATCCCTGCTTTCAAAGGCACACGTCTCCCTTTCAGAACCACTGGGGTGAGGATCCCAGGCTGGGATTCCTAATTCAAGTGAACTCCCTGCTGATTTTAATTGGAGGTTTTGCCTAAGACAGGAATGCAGTGCCTGGCCAGTGGCACTTTAGGGAAGATCATACAAATCGAGTGCCAAGGAGAGAGGGGAAAAACAGATCTAGGCTAAAATAGAAAGCCATAATCCATAACTCCCATTTGCCTGCCAGGAGTGTTTATTTAAAAGTGGAGATGAAATGAAAAAAAAAAAAAAAAAGAAATTGGTGTTCTGAATTATTCTTTTATTTATGCCCTCTGCTTCTTCCTTGGCATTTCTTTGACATCGCAATGGGTGTCTGTGTAATTCTGTGAAACTCCACAAAATGTACACTCCATATAGCATAGACTAGATTGGGAGACAAACAGTTGTTTTTACATTTCTGATGATGCACTGTTTTTTTGTTGCCTTGTGTGTGTGTGTGTGTGTGCATGTGTATTTTAAAAGAATGTCATGGATAAAAGATGAATATGTCAATGGTGTCAGAATGTTTGGAGCTCAAGTGAAAGGATGTGCTAGAATGAATTATTACTGGCCATCAGACCCACTCTATGTTCATCATTTTTCCCAGATAAATATTTAGCTTTGAATCATTCCCTTCTTTGAGTTCCTACCATTGTTTTAATAACCTGTTTTCCCTTCTTCTCTCTGGTCTCCACATGATGTCAGAGCCTTGTTGAGCAGTTCATAACAATAAGGAAGGAAAGACCAAAGGAAGAATTGTGTGACCCTGTGCCAAGCTGAAGATATTTTTCATGCTTAGGAATGCTGAATGAAGGCAGGAAGTCTTCTTTGCAAGGGACAGGGGCAGGGGTGGAAGAAAGAATGAGGAAAGCAGCAATGTACAAATCCAATGGGGTCTTTAAAATTAGGTTGCCAGGAGCTTAATTGGAGAGGATTACGAAACAATTTTTGCAGTTATATAGCTCAATGTCTGGAAGGATGCAACAGGCAACATCAGCTGCATATTAAAATTCAGCATTTTGTTTGGGGACATGCACAGGCTGGAGGTAAGTAAAGGAAGAAGCCAGAAGCTTCTCCAGGGCTTCCAGAAGGGCTAAAAGCTGCCAGGCTCTCCCAGGTGAGGGCTGTCAAAACGCTGAGAAATAAGAAGGGGCTAATCCACTTGAATGGGCGTTAACCCTAAAGTACAATCACGGCCACCTAGATGTATGATCCACAAAATGAGGTGGGGAGGCCATAGGCTTGGGAGCCAGGTAAGTAAGACCCTGCTCTACAATTGCTATCTTTGACCATGGAAAGTCACTTGACTTCTCCGGACCTTTAGCTTTCTTATCTGTCAGATGGGGGTAGATAATACTGACCCAGCACTTTGTCTTAAAAATTAGAAATGGAGGAGCAAAGCTTTTGAGAGGTTTCTAGTGGGGGGAAGTTCTGAATGTCCATTCCCCATTGGTGTCACTCAGAGCAAGGAATAACCCTGCTTTATAAAAGTTTCAGGTAAAAATATTCCCCTCAGTTACTAGAACAGCCCAGTTGATTACAGCCTAATATCCTCATCTCACTTGTTATTCACCCTCCTCAGCAGTAATGAATGGTGTCACTATGATGTTGCAGAAGAAAGAACTAGATGTGGGCTCTGGAGTCGGAAAAGATTGGGCATTGAATCATAGCTCTGCTACTCATTATTTAACCTCGAGCTAATTGCTTGTCCTTTCTGAGCTTCAGTATTCTCAAATGTAATAATAATACATTTCTTGTAGGGTTGTTTCAAGGATCAGAAAAGCTAATGTATGTAAAGCATCTGACATATAGTAGGTACACTCTGGTTGTCTTGTAAACAAACTGTTGTGTTCCTCTTGAGCTCAAATAGAAAATGGTCCCTTTGAAATCAGTAATTAAAGATTTTAAAATCCAGGGAGAAAATCCAATAAATGCTGTTGGGTCATTTGAATATTGATATTAAAACAAAAAAAGGAATCTTGACATTTTAACCTCTTCTGTATCCCCAAATCAACAATAGATGGATTGCAGATCTAAATAAGAAAATTAAAACAACCTCAACAAAACAGCTTTTAGAAGAAAAATAGAAGGGCATCTTCATGGAATTGGAACAGGCAAAGATTTCTTAAAAATGCTAACCGTAAAGGAAAAAAAAATGGATTAATAAGATATATTAAGATTAAAACATATCCATCAAAAGACACTATGAAGAGAGTAGAGAGAACTCTCAGTGAGAGCATATATTTGCAATACATCTAGCCAACAAATGATCATTTTCATAACACATAAAGAACACCTACAAATCAGTAAGATAACCAAAAGGGTGTAGAGACAAATGATATGAACTGGCACTTCACAAAAGAGGAGATTCAAAGACCAAGAAGCCCATGAAACCCCACTTCATTAGCCATCAGGACCATATAAATTAAAATGGGTATGACAGTGGTTGACAGGAAAAGTCTAAGGTCATGTATATTACTAGAAGGAAAGCTAAAAAACTGTAACATGAGACTCTATAAGATAGTAAAACCTCATGTAAAACATGAATATGGGTGATATTGCAACTAAAAGAAATTTTTTACAAAATCTAAATACTAATAAACTAGAAAGAAGGAAAAAGAATAGCAGCTATGTACATCAGAGGAAGCACAGAGAGATTGAGAGGTGATGAGTTTTGTTTGTTTGTTTTTTGTTTATTATTATTATTCAAATAATGAAAGTGCTCTAAGGATGATTGAAGTAATGAATGGACAAATATGTGATTATACCAAATACCATTGATTGCATATTTTGCATGGATTTATGCTTTATTAATATGTCTTAATAAAATTGGTCTGTTAAGGAAAAAAATCAAATGAGATACTACCACAGCAGGAAGGTTAGAATAAAATTCAATAAATAAATGAAAAAGATGGAAACACTAAGTGTTAGAACTCTCACCTGCTTCTAGTGGGAGTGAAAATTGGCTCAACAATCTGGGAAACCGGAGGTACCTACTAAAGCCAAAAATATGCATGTCCTATGTCTCAGCAGTTCTACTCCTAGTGTATACCCAACGAAAGTACCTCTCTCAGTTCACGAGAAGGCGTGGAAGAGAATGGTCATAGCAGCACTATCTGTAAGAGCCCCTAACAGGAGGCTATGCAAACGCAGTGGAAGAGACTAACCCACAGTGGAGAGCTCTTCAGCCATGGGCATGAATGCATCACCACACAAAACAACAGGGTGGAATCTCACAGGAGAACAAAAAGGGGAGCAAAGCACAACACAAAAGCATTCATACTATATAAATGGAGACGACACAGTCCTGTGATGAGCACAGCTGTGAGGAGAGCAGTTCCCTTGGGGAGAGGGCAAGGGGGGTGGCAATGGGGGTAGAGTAGACTTCTGTGGTGCCCAGAACTCCCTGCTTGTTGGCGTGGAAACTGGTTACATGTGTGAAGTCAGTTTGTGAAATTTATCTTGCAGGATACTTAGACTATTTGCACTTTTGTATAGAGATGTCATACTTCTATAAAAAAATCTTTAAAATTCCAAAAAAAAAAAAAACCCAATCAGAATAATACTATTGAGATGGCAATATATTACCTTCTTATATATTACTTTTTAAACTTTCCAAAGCTTTTTTGCTTTGTTGTCTAATTTTGAACTTCACGATCTTTCTGTGTCATAGGCTGGGCTGAGAGGTTAGCATGAATCTCATTCTAATGATATGAAAACAGGCTCAGAGAGGAGAAGTGCCTTAGTGATGGTCACCAATGAGTTGTCATGTCACTAGGATTATTACTCACCCATGTCTGAGCTTGTAAGCAAGATTTGGTGGGAAGGAGAAATGGGAGGTGGCTCTGAGAGAGGAAAAAGAAGAGCCATCCAGAGAAATTCTAAGGACTTCATTCTATTTCTGACTCAATCCCTGAGTGCCTCCAGATTCTATCTGAAAATGAATCCACTTCCGAATCCCAGGGGTGGGACTTGGGGGAGGGAAGGCAGGGAACCTAAATGCAACAAAAAGGAACTGGAGATGCTTATTTTCTTTTCTTACATCAACTGAATGAGTCAACTGCCCTTCTTGCTACAAACGCAGAATGACAAACAGGGATAGAAATGGAGATATGCCTAGCAGTGTTGACTTAAATCCTGCACATCATGCATGGCAAAGTTCAGTTGCCATGGCACATCTCCCTGCCCCCTCACCCAGACTGGACACCCTTAGGTTACTGCAGTGTTCAGCCTCACTGCCTTCTTCTCCCCCATAAATTGAAAAAAAAAAAATGCCAATGATATTCTTAGTTAAAAGTTTCATTGCCACATGGTGGGGAGGACATTTGTAGTCTGTTGTGACTGACAGCCAGCTGCCCCTAGCTAGCCTGGGTGTACTTGTGGCCTTGTACCTCTTCTTTAGCAGGGCAGCTTCATACACACTCAGAATAGGTCTTTGCCACCTAAATTGCACCCACCACACACACACACACACCAGTTGTTCAGAGGCAATCAGGGTAGGGATTTACTTTTAGGGGCTCTATCTGTGAGATTACAGTGGCAGAATTTCAGAATCACCCAGCTGAATGATGCTTTGATGAGGTCTGGTCCATTTTACAGATGGGGAAACAGAGCCCAGAGAGGTTACATGTCTTGCTCGACGTGACACAATTAGTGCCTGGTAGGATGGAACCTTAATCTTATCCTCTTCTCTGTGCAAGGATTGTACAACTCCACTTCTCTGTATAAGGATTACACAATTGCCCTTTCCTTCCCACTCCCAGAATGCTCCCAACCCATATACCCACCAAAAATAAAATAATAGTAGCTCCTGGGAACTTGACCTCTTTAACCAAGAGGGGAAAAAAAAACAAAATTCAAAACAAACAAACAAAAACATGCATTTTTAGCATGCAGCAAAGGACTTAAAATTAAGATAAATCCAATAAACAACAGCCCTGATTTACAAAGGTTCTAAAGGACAACTTTGCATTACAAAATGTTTCCCCCACGAGGTCTCTGAGAAGTGCATTCCTCTCTGTGTTAAAATGGGATTTGACTGAAAAAAGCAAAACAAAACAAAGAAACAAATAAAAATCTATGTTGGCTGAGGACCATAAGTTCTTTGACATTCCTCTCACAGAGATGCAAGGCCTATAATCTCCCTCTATCCCCTTGGATCTGGACAGGTTCTATAACTGACTTGGCCCACACAATAAGGCAGAAGTGATTCGTGCAGTTTATGGACCCAGGCTTTAAGCGACTAGCAGTTTTCACCTTCTGTTTCTTAGAAAACTCCCTTGTGGAACTCTGATACTCCTTATAAGAAATCTGACCACTCTGATAAAGAGGCCATGCAGAGAGGCCCTGAGAATACGTGGAAAGGCAGAACGGCCCAATTGATCCCAGACATCTGGCCTCTCCATCAAGGCACAAGACACGTGAGTGAAGCCCTCTTGGAACCCTTGGAACCTCCAGCCCAGCCCAGCTGGCAGCTGAATACCAATGAATGACTCTAGTCAACTCCATGAGGGAGCTGAATTGCCCAGCCAAGTCCTGTGCAAATTCCCCAACATGATCATGTGTATAACATAATGATTATTGTTTTAAGCCCTTAAATTTGGGGCAATAGATATTCAGAACACTGTATACTGTGAACCCTAAAGAGAATTCAGGATATTTCTTCCCTGTTCTATCACTACTAAGCTATGTTACTGTGCCCTAATCCCTAAAACTGCGATTAGGATGAGACAGCACTCCTGTGAATGTGTTTTGTTATATGGCACAGTTGACCTAAAGACAGAGAGATCATCTGGTTTAACCTAATCTAATTACATGAGTCCCTTTAAAAGCCCAGAGTTTTCTCTGGCTATTGGCAGGAGAAGTTAGGGAGATTGGAAGCATGGAGATTTGGTGCACCATTGCTCCCTTGAAAATGGAGGGGCCACATGCAAGGACCAGAGTATGGTCTCTTGGTCCTTGGGGCCAAAGACATTAAGGAAATGGAGAACTCGGTCTTACAACCACTAGGTTATGCCGACAACCTGAATAAGTTTGGGAGTGGATTCTTACCCAGCGCCTCCAGATAAGCGCCTGATCTAGCCAACACATCGATTTCAGCTTGAGATCTAAACAGAAGCTCCAGCTTTGCCACGCCCAGACTCCAGACCCATGGAAACTGTGAGATAATAACTGTGCATTGTTTTAAGTCTCTACGTTGTGGCAATTTGTTAAGCAGTGATAGAAAACTAATGCATTTATTCTGGCCGAGACAATTCCCATTCTGCTCCATTTTCCTCTTCAATAAAATGGAGGAATAGGTTAGATTATCTCTTGGTTCTCTCTCAGCTATGGCATTTTGTGGCTTCAAAATTTTAGGTCATTGAGCTTCCATGACCTCCGATTCCAAGTAAAAAGCATGGGTACAGGACCAGTCCTATACCAATTTTATTTTATCTGCTAGATTTAAAGCTCTCTGTGAACAGGGATACTATAATGACTGGCATAGAGTGGGCGCTCAGTAAAATATTTGTTGAATGAAGGGATGAACAGATGAATGGGTGAATGAAAGAAGATTCAGTATAAATATTAACACAAACATTCTTTGGCAAGGAAAAAGGCCTGTGTGTAGGTAGGAATGCCACACAGAAGGAGTATTATTCTATAATCTGGGGCAAGTCATTTCATTTTGGTGCATCTTAGTCTTCTCATCTGTAAATGGGGAGACTAATCTTTGTTCTAACTCTCCCATAGGTTATTGTTCAGATCAGATAAGAACAACCACGTGAAAGCTCCTTGCAAACATTAAAAATAATGTATATGTTAGTTATTTGTCTTAGTTTTAGTTTACTTTGTAGGGTTAGGAAAGTCCCTCAGCCAAATGGGTAAATTGATTCTCTAATTATACCAGAAGCTGAGCATCTTCCTGCTGTTACTTTGGCAGCTGCTGGTTAGCAGTCATGCCACCTCTCAATGGGAGCAGTACCTGGCGGGCTACAAATCCATTAGCATCTGCTTAAGCAGAAGGTGTTAGAAACTCAACGCAAAGAAGATTAGCTGAAGGATGAGGATCTCTATTGACAGGAAGCAAAATCAAAACCTGTAGTATCATAGCAAATAATCTGGGACATTGCCTCTTAATCTAGTGTAAATCAATCTTTTCCAAGGCTGTGTTCTAAGGAACCCATTCCAAGAAGAAGGGATCCCCATGGCCAAAGAAGTTTGAAAAATATGCAAATCTGATACATCTTCTACTGAGGTTTTTTTTTTTTTTTTTTTTAAACACTTCTTAAACTTATTCAATGCCAGACACCCCTCCCTTTCTTTCCTCTTCACAATATCCTCTGGGATTCACTACTGCTTGTTTCTGAGCAGGTGCATACAGGGAGGGAGACCACACTTATCACGGCGAGTGGGATCTTCTAATACAGGGTTAGCATGCTCCCTGACCAGAGACATCAGAGTCACCGAGGAACTAGAAGCACGCCCCAGACCTACTGAACCAGCAACGCTGGGGGGTTAGAAAGCCTTCTGGTTGATTGTGATGCCCACTGTAGTTTGAGAAGTGTTGCTCTAATCCATAGATCAGTGGTAATGCTCGTGTACATACAGGGAAGAAATACCGAATCCTTTCACGACCTGGAAAAGAGGTTCCATAGATTCTCTAGTTTGTCTTATAAACGGCTACCAGAGAACACCTACAAAAACCCACTATCCCTTCTATTTCCTCTCCCACCAATTGCTCCCCATCATCTAAATGATTAGATACAAATTCCACAGCTAGGTATTCAATCCATCCACTATGTCACCCCAACATCCAGGTCTAACCTTTTTTTATAACAACGAGGACAATTACACTAAGAGCTAATACTTATTCATCATTTACTATATGCTAAGAACCCCTCATATACATCTTGAGTAATCTTTACAATAACTCTGTGAAGGAGCTACTATTTTATCCTCATATTACAGATAAGGACATTTAGACCCAGGAGACACTGAGTCTGCAGCTTACCAGGATTTAAACCCAGGCTGTCTGATTCCAAAACCCATGTACTTACTCACGATTTATGTTCGGTCTCTGATTTCTGATTTCCCATTTCTGGATGAAATTCACCTCAGACTCAATGGAAAACTATCCTTTCTGCCCCGAATTGAAAGCATACTCATCCCTCAACTCCCATCTCAAATGCTCCCTCACTTCAGTTCAGCAAATGCTGTGTCATTATGTGCCAAGCACTTTACACTGTCATGGGGGGATACACTGGTGAGCAAAAAAACAAGGCCCCTGTCCTTATGGAGATTGTGGTCAAGTAGGGGCAGTCTGAGATTAAGCATGTGATTGCAAATGCACTAAATGTTAGGGATAAATGTTGGGCAGGTTGCAGTCGAGACAAACAGCAGAGGAGTGCAACCGGTTCATGGTATCAGGGAAAGTATCCCTGGAGACCAGGGTTTAATCTGAAATTTAAAGGATGAAAGAGTAAGCCGACAAAGAGGAACAGGGAATTTTCCAGTCGCCTCAGCAGGAATGTATTTCTCCTTCTTCTCTTGTGGCATTTACTGTGACTGTTGCTTATACTCTGTGTCTATAAAATGGGAAACAGAGAAACTATTTTATAGGGTTGTGGCAAGGATTGAGTTAAAATATATGAAACATTTAAAACTGTGCCTGGTACATAACAAATGGTTAATACATATTAACTCTATTATCATTTTTTTCTCCTTGTATGACCTTGGGCAAGTTCCTCCACTAACAATAGTGATAGTTTCTGTCCCAGGACACGCTCTCCTCATTGACCTCCACACAGCCGACTTGTGAAAACTGACACTATTCCTTCCCTAAGATAAATGTAGTGTGTGGTGCACATGGTGTGTGGTGCACACGGAACATCCGGGGCTGGTTGGCTGCACTCCTACAAGGCCTGACTGTTTCTGTCCCCACCAAGGCAGAAGCACACTTACCAAGGGTCAGGTTTGCTTGTGCCCAATACCTTTTTATGCAAGTTCCATTTGCAAACTTTAGATTATGGAATTAAAAGTAACATAAACCAATGAAATACAAGTCCTTTCTGTTTGAATTCTTTAGAAAAAGAATTTCTATAAAGACTAGTTGCTGGGGGATAAAAAGCCATCAATTTAGATAAAGGCAAGGTAACTAAAAAAGACTATCTCTCGTTTACCTTTTTTCTTGATAAAAATCTAGAAACATTTAGAGAGTTTCTTAAGAGTCTTTAAGCTATTACTCCAACTTTAAGTAAACCAAATACTCAATTTTGTGTGTGGTTTATGCAAGAAAGTCAGTAGAATGTCAAATAGCACAATGTCTATACCCCCCAAAAAAGATTCTGGCCCTACTTCAAACAGCTGTCCAAGGAATATACATTTACATGTTTTAAACTAAAATAAAATATGTTTTTGTAGTGCAGCAGATATACATTTTAGGACCCTCTACTTTAACTTAACATTTTCAATTAACTGATCAACTATTAGACCCCAATACTGTCTGATAAGGACCCTTATTATTTGACTTCTTACTATGTGTTACAGGTGTCATATACGTTATTTTATTGACTTTCCAATGTTAGGTACTATTTTTTATATCTTAATACCATGTCATAGTTAAATCATTAGTAAATGGTAATTAGTAATTTCCTTCACCTGCCAGACTCCAGAGCTTGAAGTCTTAAGTATCTTAGATTCTGGTGCCTCTCTACTTATATTATTACATTTTGTTATGCTAATGCTTTATCTTCTCCAACAGAAGAACACATTCCTTGGAAGCAGAAACAGTGACTCCACAAAACATCTAGAGTCTACGACTGGTCTGCTCTTGATTATATTAATATTATGTCTGTGCAATTCTTTACAGGTCACGAAGAGTTTTCTCACATATCATACAAATTGACTAGGACATCAGCTCTGTGGGGTAGCTATTCTTATTATCCTGTTCATACAGATGAGGAAGCAGAGGGCTCAGGTAGGTTTAAAGACTTTTGGAGGTCACACATCTAATAAGTGGCAGAGCAGGGACTGTCAGTCTAATAAACTGAAACTGACTTCAGTTCAATAAAATATAAGAAATCCTCTCCCTCTGTCCCACTGCAGGAGTCTGTGGAGAATAAAATCCAGAGGAAGTATAAAGTTCAGAAAGAAGAGAGAAGAATCAAACCAGCGTGGATGTTGAGGGTCACCACAATAGAGATAACGATTATCTTGGTGGCCCGAATAGTTTCTGTAGACACCAATTAAACACTGTATGGAACAGGAAATTTGCTAAAAGTTGACGTGGCTTCAGAAGCTCTGTCCCCAGGACTGGACACTGAGGTTAATGCCCCCAAGAGATTTTCATTTCAACCATGCATAATTACATTGTGCTCGGCTAAGGCTTGCTACTGGGCCAAGGCCATGTGAATTTGGGAAGTAAAAATAAACCAAAGACCAAGAGTCACCGGAAAATGCAAATCATTATACTGTCCGCCCACAAGTTAAGCTTCTATGAGTCTGCTTTGCCTCCTAATGATATAACCTCTGAAAAATTCAGGAGCAGGATGTAGGGGAAACACATCAAATCACCTACTCTGTGCTAGAAATTTTACTTCATCTCATTGAATTTAATACATTCTGAGAAGTGCCTGTTGTTGTCTTCTTTTATTTTCAGTAGAAAACATTTCCCAGTGTAACAGGCTTAGCAAGATATACTTTCAGTATCTGGATGCAAACTGCCTGGACTGTCATTCAAAGGAAATGAATTTTAGTCACAGTGGTATATCCACAAATTCCCTGAGTGGCCTTGGACAAGGCCCTTTGGCCTTACTTTCTTCAGTTATGAATGAGGAATACGATCTAAGCATATGGAATATATGAGGAATATCCATAGATTATTTATGTGGTAACGGCATCCAAGTTTTAAAAGATTGTGTCAGTATACCTTTGGGCTCCACTCTGCATAGAAAATATTCTATTTGCCCATTCATTGAACAAAGTTTTTGAAATCGCAACCTCGTGCGAGGTACTGTGCTAGGGGCGTCTGAGGATGAAATGAAGAATTGGGATCAGTTGCACATATAGGGCTTATGGCCTCACAAGGGAAACAATCGCTAATCGAATGGATGAGCAAAGGTATAATTGTAAACTGATTTGGACTGTAATTGGGAAGTCAGAGAGCTAGGAAAGTATTAAAAGAGAAAAAAATATTAAAAAAAAAAAAAAAAGTATGCCCTGACGCAGCCTTTCAATGCAGAGAAAAGGTTCCTGAGGAAGGAACATGTGCGCTGAATCTGAAGGACAAGTAGAAGCTACTGAAGTGAAGGGAAAAGGAAGGTACATTCCAGGTAGAAGGAACTGCTTTTGCAAAGACTGGGGAGTAAGAGGGAGCAGCATGTGTTTGGTGAAAAAACGTTTAGTGGGGCTCTCATTGAAAGATCCAAGAGGAAATGCTATGAAACACAGTTTAAAAAGTAGGCAGATCACGGCAGCTCTTTCTCCTAGGAGCAGTGGGTAGTTACCCAAAGGTCTTAAGCAGGATGTGATATGATCACACTTCTCTTCTTAAATAATAATCCTGATGACCTCACAGAATACAGATTGGGGGGCGATTAGGTAGAGTCTGGGAGACTTAGTTAAGAGGCCATTGTAATTTCTGGCAAAAGAAGATCCAGGTTTGAACTACAGGTTACACATTCAAATTGACTAATTAGCATCATCTGAAAGCTATAATGCTCAGAGATTCAATTACTGACCTTCTACCAATATTTTGGAGTTGAACTGTTACTCTCTCACTCTCCGTGAGTGCTATTTCTCCTAGAGTTGGGAGGGACCTCAGAGATAATTGAGCTCAGTCATGTTCAAATTGCTTTTGCAAAAAGAGAAAAAACAGAAGAAAAATAAAAAATCCTCTTATTTTCCCAAACGAGTTTTAATTCAGAACTCCCATAAAGAAAGCAGACAAAGAGTTCTTCTAGTTAGAGGTAAGGTAAGACTGCACACTGCTACTCAGCCTGTACCCCTGCCTCCCCAGTTTTAGTCTGGCTCACATAGGGAAGAACGAAGACGGGAAGTCGGTCCCCTGTCTCACCACACACCCCAGCGCCCTTTTCAGCACACCCTGGGGTTAGACAATGGTATGTAGAGGATAACGACCTGACCTTGTCACGTTTTTTTCAAATGCTTTTCTACCTGGCAAAGGGCTGAGATGTCAGATGGTCAGTAAACATTTATGAAGTTGCACAGAAGCCAAATGAGTTAAACATGGCCAAGCTGATTTCTCCTTTCTTTTCTTTTCCTCCATTCTCCTTTCCTTTCTCCCTTCTTCCCTTTTTCCGATATCTCTCCTTTCTTCCTTTTCTCCCTGCCGTCCTTCATTTTGTCTCCCTTTCATCTTTTCTTCCCTTCTTTCCACCCTCCCTTCATTGCAATGAGAGCTGGTTTCCAGCACAATTCAGTTTTTAGGCTGGGCAGGTAATCTAAATACCTTGCTTTGAGGCCAGGTAGAATAGCATCAAGGCTATAAGAACAGAACCTGCTTGGGTTTGAACCCTGCCTCTTATTTGGTGTATAATCAATCTTCTCTGTGCCTTAAGTTCCCCATTTGTAAAGTGGGGATGAATTACTGCCACCAGGTGGGAATGTACTGATGATTAAATAAGGAGAAAGTGCATAGGACAGTGTCTGGTAAGTGCTATTGAATGTTGCCTTGGACTTGAATTCAGCCCCACACTCTTCCCTCGTTTGGCTCTCCGTTTATCCTGCTCTCATATCCTCCTTTTCTAGAGCATTTAGAGCCTACTCAGGGCTTCTAGACACACTATCACAGATGAGTCCCACTGTGACCTTCTGCGGAAGGTAGGTGGAAACTATTACACTCATTTTACAGATGAGAAAACCAAGAATCAGGAAGTCTCAGTGTCCAGTAATAGCAGTGACCAAACTCAAAGTCCATCTCCCAGGCTCTATCTCTTTGGAACCCTGTACAACATAAGGATTTACTGTTGGTAAAACCATCCACAGGAACATCCCTTATGGGTTCCTGTTTTCCCTTGACCTGTTCAACGGCAGCGCCATGGTCTGACAGTAGCACCCACTCTCATCCATGCTAATGGAAATCCATGATGGTATCCTCAGCACCTCAAATAGAATCTAATCGATGGTGGACACCTCATAAATGCTAGCCGGGTGTTGAATCCCCATCAGTGGCCTGGAATCAGTCTCACTAACCTCCTCCCCAACAAGCAGTGGGCTTTGGAGTAAGGGTAAGTCTTACTTCTCTTTCTAAGTCCAGGTACTGGCACATAGTAAGCATTCAGAAAATGCTTGAATTGGGTGCAGTCAACCAGGCTTCTTCTCTTCACCTTCTGGGGATGCATCTGATATCTCTTCCTGCATCTCTGCCTGGGCTCTAGAGTTGACTCAGGACTTTGCAACTGGGGCCCTTTCCTGAACCCCACAACACCAGCCCAAAACTTATAAACTCTCATCCTGATCCACCACACCTCTGCCACCCTGATAACCTGAGCCTGCCTTGGGCACACCATCCACTCCCACCCTGCCACAGCCCAGCTACTTTTCCTTCACACGGGGACCTGCTGCTCTGCACCCACCAGGCTAGAGCCTGGGCAGAGCTCCTGACCATCAAGCTCTGCGGTGCACTCTGCTTCCTGCTAGTGGAGCCAGCACAGCAATGCAAATCCTGCCGCTACCTACCTGGTGACCTTGGACAAGTTAATTAAATCTCTGCCTCATCAGTTCCCTCATCTACAAAAAGGATCTGATAGCATCTACCGCATAGAGATAGCGTGAAGATTAGATGGAAAAATATGTCATCGTCATCAACATCAGATTCATTGGATGATTACTGGGGGCCAAGCAATTTATATGCAAAATAACAGTGCCTGGTAAAAATGGTGATAAGAAGAAAGATAGCTAACATGCACCCAGTGCCCTCCACACGCCAGGCCCTGTGCTAAGCACTTTCTGGGACTTAATTCATTTAATCCTCACAACCACCCTATGAAGTAGGCATTGTTTTTATCCCCATTTTATAGATGAGGAAATTGAGGCTCAAAGATATTAGGAACGCCCCAGGGTTAAAAGGCAAGCAAGAAACAAAGCTAGGATTTTAAGCCACGTTGTCTGACTCCAGAGTCTTTACTCTTTACTGACTCAATAGAGTCTGTAAATAGAGTCAATAGAGCCTGTTAAAGCAGCGGCCGGGTAAGCAGTTGTTATTGTTTTTGTGGTTGTTATTATTTTAATTGCTATGATGATGATTTTATCCACCTTATTTGTCCAACTTCTGGGATAATCACCTCAAGCTCCAATTATACTCAGTTTCTCCTATGGTAGCCAATCTCCAAAAAAGACCCCCCTCCCCTCCTTCTTCCCCACCAATGGGGCTGGGACGAGGAGGACATGAGTGAATTCCTCTGGCACTGAGAACAGACTCCTATGACTCATAGACTATGGACACTAAGGGATGGCTACTGCATTCTCTTTCTTCCTCACCAACTCTGTCTCTTATTCTTTTTACTGAGTCAGGAACTTTACTAGGCTCTTTAAATTTTAAAACCTTAATCTTCACATTTAACTTGAAAAGTATGTGTTATTATCCCATTTTGCAAAGAAGATGCAGGGACTCAGCTACACCACGAGGCCGGTAAATGATGGAGCTGAGCCCCCATCTGTGTGAGGCTAAAGCCCCGTGCTCTATCCCTCTCCCACCTGCCTCAACAACACCACCTCCCCTCTTCGAGGCAAGCGAGCATCCCAGTGACACCTGTGGCAGTAACAGCATCTGCTCAGTGGACTGGTTCCCACGGAGTTCAGCAAGCAGAGGCACTGAGCTGAGAAACCAGTTCATTTACAAATTCCAGCTCTCTAGGCTAAGGGCGGTCCAAGGTTCCCATCGCTGGCACCTCTGTCTGACACTGCTCCATGGCAGCGAGGTCCCCTGCCAGTGTGAAAAATGTTCATTAAAGCCTCAGATTCAGATGTCAGGAAGCAGCCCACAGCCAGGCCAAGGAAGTTGGGCTTCCCCGGGAAGGCCTCTGAGGAATCAACGACAGCGCCTAGTTTCCCTCTGCTCCCCAGGAGCCAGCAGTCATTACTGTAATTGAGTGACGTGCTAATAGTGGGCTTGCAGACATCTTCTCCAGGTGAGGAGGGGAGAATGGCTATGGTTAGGGCAAGTTGACTGGTCTCAGCAAGAGAGGGGACAACACCGTGAGTTCTTCTTCCTTTGAAGGCCCCGCGGTGGCAGGACATTTCTGTCTGTCTGCACCTGACAGCTTGCATGGGAAGAGCAGAGACTGTTCACAGATGTGGGCACCTGCGCTCAGAAGAGGGAAGCGATGCCCGAGGCCACGGGGGAGCATGAACTCAAACGCAGGCCCCCTGACTCTCTGTCCAGAGTTTACCTTATTACCTTATTATCCCTTCCACTGCCTTTCCAGCTACTCTCCTTCTGGAGTCCTCTTGAGCTGTCCCTAGACCTGGCATGCCTGGGCGGTGCTGGTCAGTCTTCTTACCCATAACAAACGCGTCTGTCCAGTGTCCCCGTCCCTTGGGGCTTCCTTTTCATTCTCTAAGGTGACAACCAGAAAAACTGGCAAATGTATCTGTTTGAAGTCTGATAATGATTAGATATTGCCTTTCTCCACCCATCTGCATCCAGCTTGGTCAGTCCTGGGGCTGCAAGGTGTCTTTACCTAAAGATCCAATCAAAGGCCACTGCTTGTGTGGACTTTTTCTGTGTGCCAACAGAACTCCTCCCCACTCCCTCCTGCTCGAGGGACGTCTTTTATGGCAATTTTACTGGGTCCCCACTAGCACATGGGAACAGGGACCAGGCTGTGCTTATTTCAGGATCTCCCACATGCCCAATGCAGGTCACATGGCATATGCTTGATGGATGTAACTGGAATCCATGTCAGACACGCATCCACGGTGGGAGTGTGGGAATCTGTCATGATGACAAGGAAGACAGTTTGTGATTAGGCCCCTTTCCTAGTCCTTAGTTTTATAGCTCTGCAGCAAGTAAACAACTGGTGGAAGAAATTCTATTTGATTCACTAAACAATTATCACAAACTAGGTGCAGAACAGTGAGCCCAAAGCTGAAGGCCATGGGGGATACAGGGATGAGCATGGGCAAGTATTAGGAAGAGGTTTTCTAATGGGAAAGAGGAGAAAATATGCTGAACAAGGCATTTTATACTGAGGGGAACTCAGAAGAAGCAGCCTTCTGTATTGCCTGGTGCAATCAGGAAAGACTTTATGTAGGAAGCAGCATTTGATCTGAGTCTACAAAAATAAGAGGAAAAAGGATGCATGCATTTGGGTGATTGGGCTGGTGGAGATTTTGTAGAAGTGTAGCTGTTTTTAAGCTCTGGGTGCTAGTATAGCGGGTGGTTGAGAGCATAGCATTTGGAATGATAGCATTAGATGTCATCTTGTCTCTTCCTCTCACATCAGGTTTTGAAACCTCAGTGCTATTGACTTTTAGGGCAGCTAATTCTTTATTGTGGGGCTGCCCTGGGCACTGTGGGATGTTTAGCAGCATCTCTGGCCTCTGCCCATCAGATGCCAGCAGCAGTCCCCTGCTCAGTGGTTATAATCAAAATGTCTTCAGACTTTGCCAAATGGCCCCCCTGGGGACACAATTACCCATGTTTGAGAACTGCTAACTTACATTCTAGCTTTGGACCAATTATTTGACCTCTCTAAGCTTCAGTTTCCTGATCTATATATATAATGGGGGTGAAACACATATAAATATGTGCCTGACATAGATGTAGTAAATGAATGTGATATAATATCATTATTTTTAAGAGCGGATCTCTTCTCTTTGAATAAAGTTGAATGTAGAACCTACAAGTAGGAAATGGATGAAAACATAGTTTCTCTGGCTGAAGCAAGGTAGATAGGCCCAAACAATGCCTTCTTCATCTCCTGTGATGCCCTCCTAGAAACCCCTGAAGCACCGCTATTGAAAACTCTGAGATGCAGCTCCTAAATCTTGAAAGAATGGAATCTGAAAGACCTGGATTCAAATCCTGGCTCATTCACTGTGGGTCCCTGAGAGCGCGAATGAATCATAAGTTCTGCGAAGGCACGGGTTCTGTCTGACTTGGTCCTGTCCACCATCTACCAAAGTTCCTGGTATATCAAAGGCAGGGCCAGGACCAGGGTGAGGCAAGTGAATGAATTGGAGAGTGAGTGCCTCCTTACATTTTGTCCCTTTTGCCTCCGTCTCCTCCAAGCACTGAACAAGGGCCCTGATTGATTAATTAGCTAAGTCGGTTTCCTCACCTTTAAGATGGGGATGCTAAAGTCTACTTTGCTGAGTTATTTTTAAATTAAATAGATAATCCATTTAAGAAACAACAGATAGCAGTTAGGGCTAGCGTTAATCCCCTTCCTCAGTAGGTGGAGCAGACAGGACCCAAGAGGCTGAAAGTTGGTGGTTCAGTCAGGACACAATGGGAAATTCACTGCAGCCAAAGCCAGGAGGGGAGAAGCCAGAGACGAATCAGAAAGTGGTTGGTCTGGACCACACAAGGCCTCGCCTGCCTATCGCAAATGCATCATCCGCATTGCATTTCCCTCTGCAACAAGGAAATCTGAACTAGCACCAGTTTGGTCCCTGCAGAGGTACAAGTTGGTGGCAGAACTCACCTCTCTCGAGGCAGCTGGTGGTTAGGATTGTGGCGGCAGCGCACACTGAGGCCAAAGAGCTTGCGGGCAGTGCGCTGGATCTTTTGCCTCTGGACCTCCGTGGCACTCTGCAGGAGCTTGTAGCGGTTCTGTAGGTCCCAGTCGTTGCCCCAGTGCTGATGGATACTCCCAATGGTCAGGAAGTGGTTGCTGGGGAGACGCTTCATAAAGGATTTAAACTCATCTAGCAAGAGAAAAGGCCAAGAGAGAAGAGCTGAGCGTGGCAGACTGCGTGGTCACCTCAAATATTTAGCCCCACCTACCGATAAAGCAGGCTTGCAAATAAGTCGGACTTGTTTGAGGCCCAAGGAGCACTGCAGTAGCCTTCACTCTCCCACTAAGCAGTGCAAAGGTCACTGCATTTTCAGGGAAGGCTCTTTTACTTCAGGATGTACCCAGGCTGTACAGCTAAGAGTGAACAGTATTCTTCACTCTTGCTTAAGACAGGGCTTGGCCAAACTTCTGTCATTTGAATACCACCTTTATAATGATGCTCTCACATCACCTGTACTTGCATTTACTTAATATTACCCTTGGAGCAATTCATTATTTTTTGCTTTAAAATTAAAAAACAAAACTTTGATCCAATTCTACATAGAAAACCACTATCACATGCCTTCCGGAGAATGGAAGCTACAAAAATAAAGCCAGAAAAAAATGATGAAAAACAATTAGTAAATTCTAGCCAGATACTGTTGCCTGCTAAATGATCAAACCCTAGTCCCAGCTCTCACTTCGAAAGGTAAGAAATTATCAAGTAATAGAGAGGTGTTAGAGGCATATTAGCAGCAAACTGAAACTTTTTCTTTGATGTAATCGACAGATTTGACAAAGAACTTAAAATAGATCAACCTCCTCTGGTGTGATTCAGTTATTTGAAGTCATTTGTGTGGATCATTGAGCATCATTTCACCTTTTGGAAAACCCAGCATAAGAGATGCGGACAAACTCTTGGGTCTGTTCTTCTGGATGAAAGGTGCTCAAAACAGGCTCCTAGAGAACCTCAGTCACCTCATTATAGGCCATCAGACATACATGAGTTCAAATCCCATCTTGACCACTGAACAGCTCTGGGACCCTGGGCAGGGGACTCGTGTATAATAGTATCTAACCCAATATCAAGCGGGAGACAAAGGACTGTATCTGCCCACACGTCCCTGATGCACATTAACTGCTCAGTGAATGGTAGCATAAGCTTGGAAAGATCACACATGACTGCACTGATAGATTTATTAGTGAGCTGGCTGGAGGCAGGGTGTTGGCTCTGACGACCCTTTGCTACTCTGAACAGCGGGACCCTCCCCCCATAGAAGACATGCATCTTGTTTTGCCCTGCTGAACCTCAAAGGGGAGAACAGTGTTTTCAATGAACTGGTATTTGGGTCAGATAAGAAAACAAGTCCAATGCTTTAACTTTCTTGTCTAAAAGTAGAGGAGTCCACTCCAAGGAAGGAAGTATTGACCCACTTTTGTGGGTATAAACCAGATTCCATTCGACCAACACTGGAGACACCAAGGAATCATTTGCCTTTACTTTTGGCTGGTCATTAATCCTTCCAAATTACCTGGTGCTGAGTCATTAATGTTGTGGGATGAAAATAAAAAGGAGAAAAGCACACATACAAGCCACAGATGCTTGTATGGATGGATGAATTTGACTTAATGGGTGAAGCCATTTCAAATGAAAGAGTGTGGGGCTATCTAGAGCAAATGTGCCTATTTGCTCTCTTCATCTTATTCAGCCTCTGTATTTCCCCATCCACCCATTTAAAGTGGTTTCTCTTCCTTCCCAAAGATTTTATGCTAAGGATACCGACTGCCTGCATGCAATCCGCCTACGTTCCCCCTGCTTTTTAGCAGTCGGTAGAATCTCTCTACAGAACCATTTTATCAAATGCTCCTTTTGTTTGAGGCCAAATAACTATCATAATGCATTTCCATCATGAACCTCTTTTATGACTCTCCCAGGATTTTAAATGCATGAATGGGTGCAGGTTCATAAGGCATCCCCAGCTCCACTGGAGCTGCGTGACCCTGTGAGAAGAGGATCATCGATGCATCTTATGCTCCCAGAGCTGGCTGGGGCTTAGAGCTCACAAAAACCAGTCGTTTCCAGACACTACTCAATAGAGCTCTGCTTTTATCTGTGGTACAATGTGGCTCCAAGGTAAGATTTTGTTTGATCAAAAGCTTTCTTGGCTAAAGATTTAAATAAATTCAAATATTAAAAACCCAAACATGTCCCCTCATTTTTCAAATGGGGGAACTGAGGCCTGAGGGTAGAGTAGAAATTAATAAGAAAAGCTGCTGTGATCACTGGATTTGGCATAAAGTCTGGCTGGATTCTCCTCCCAACCCTGTCACTTACTGTGTAACCCTGGAGAAAACACTGGGTCTCGGCGACCTCCTCCATAATACAAGACTATCACAGCTTACTCTAGTAGGGTTAATGTAATTGATTTAAAGACTACAACACTGCTTGAAAAACAGCAATGCTCTATACGTATATCCATTTAACTAGCAGATAATTATTGAGTACACAGTATAAGCAATCTTCTTGGTATTTCCCCTCAGAAGCCTCAAGGATTCTCAAGCTCATTATATTCAAAACTGAGACCATGGTCTTCTTTCCTAACCTTCCAGGAGAGGGCATTCTAAGTCAGGAATGGTACCAACAATTCAATTAGGCAACTGAGTAGCCTGGGTACTATTTCTGATGCCCCTCTTTTCTTCAAGTCCCACAGTCAATCTAACATCAAGTCCTGCCCAGTTTTTCTTTCTAAATATTCCAGCATCTGCACATTTTCCATCTTGACCACTTGCACCATCACCCTAATCCATGGCACAGTCACCTCTCCCCTAGGCACCAGGAAATGACCTCAAGTCAGCCTACCTTCACATTCCCTTTGATGTCTGCACCACAGGCTTTGATGTCTGCACCACAGGCTGACATTTCGATTTCTGGCCACTTTCTCATGGTGGCCTTTTGTGACTTTTCTGATCACATCAACTGTCAACTTGACAGCACTTGCCTATAGCAGCTTCTCATTCTTTACATGTATTCATTTGTAATTTTATAATTATTTGCATGGTTATGTGAGTCATGCCTGGATTTCCCACCTGAAGTTCTGTAAGGGCAGAGATCCAACTTCACCCTTCTTCACCCAAGCTATGACCTTGGGTGACTGACTTTCTTCCCCTGAAATTAATTTTTCTTAACCGTAAAAAGCAGGATACAGCTACGTTATCTGAATAGTGACTTCTAGCTTTGACATCTGTGAATTCTTTGGATATAAATAAATGGAGGGGGAGGGAGAGAGACAATGAGGAAGAAAGAGAAAGAGGGACTCGGGAATCAACACAACTTCCTTCAACCCTGCTCTCCAGAAGCTTTCTATGTAGCCTCATTCTCTCACCTCCTAGGTACAACAGATACATCATATGACCATGAACTCAATTATTCTACTCGTCATTTCTTTCAACAGAGATTTATAGAATACCTATTCCAGGGCAAGCACTATGCCAAGCTCTGGGCCATCCAAAATGAAAGAGACGGGGTCACCAACATTTCCCGCACAGCAGCCCTATTTCCAACTAGGTGAGCCCACACTTCTAGACTGGGCTCAGGGCTATCTGTGTGGTAGCACTAAATGAGCCCCTCTCTACCTGAATTCTCCAGGTCCTTATAGGCTTCAGCCCACGCCTTGGCCATGTTGGCCAGCGTGTACTCCATGATCTGTATGTCCGTGATGGGGCAGTTGCATTGTGGGAACTCCTCCGCACACTGGCACCTGCACTGGCTGTTCTGGCACACGTACTCCCCCTCGCCATTGCACATGATGTAGCTCAAGGCTGACTGGACAAACTTCTCTTGCAGATACTGAGGAAAGATTATCTGAAGACCTGTTTGAGAATAGCAAGAAGAAGAAATAGAAAGGTTAAAAAAAGGTGTTTCATTAACAGTTTCAAAAGATGATGCCTAGGAATTCGAAGCAGCTAGATTTCTCCCTGTGCCTTGTAACCAAAATAGTTCTGAGTCTACCAAGACCCAGACAGAGCATAATTGGTGAGGCTTCCAGTTGCATCACTTGCTTTTCAACGTCTCCGGTCATGCCCTTGGCGTTCTCTGAAATGCATACTCTATTCCATTACATTAGGACTGAGACTAGACCCAGAGCTAGTATATTCCTTTTTCATTTTGGGAGAAAACCCTACTGAAAGCATGAGATGATTGTTTATTTTTCCTTATTTCCTTCGTTTCTTGCCTTTTTCTTTCTTCATATATTTATGAATCCTATTTATGAAGCACAAATCCTGAGACAGGCATTAATTTATATATATATATATATATATATATATATATAAGGTATGATCCTTACCCATTGGGAGTTTACATCAGCAGGGATAGACCAGGACACACATCACCAAAACACAGCTTTATAGCCTACAGCAGAAAGCACCAAATGATGCAATTGGATAAGAGAAATTTGAAAATTACATTGCTTGGGTAGCAGGAAAACCTTCATTGAGGAAGTGGCATTTGGGCTGGTTAAACAGTGAGTAAGAGATAATCATGTAAAAATAAGAACAGGAAGGGAAATTTAAAAAGAGGTACAGTTAGAGCAAAGAAATAACATATCCCCCAGTGCCTAGTGAATGAATTGAACCTCAGTGGGGCAGGGGGCAGTCAGCTAGAGGAGATCAGGGAGGAGAGATGGGCAGAGGCCAGAGTGCAAAGGGCTTTGTTATATGCTAAGGAGTGTGGACTTTATCCTGTGGATGATAGGGGTCCTTGGGTAGTTTTCAAGGGTAAGAGTGATATAATTCAGTAGGACCACTGTTTTATGAGAAACATATTGGTGGGGAATGACATTAGAGATAATTCATTTTCTCCCCTTTGTTCTACAGATGAAGAAGCCAAGGCATGCCAAGAGGGTGGGACTGGCCCATGGTTACAGGATGAACACTTTTGACTAGGTCTCAAGATCATTTCACTATCTGACACTAATCAAAGTCTTAATCCTGAGAGCCAGTGATGGAGAAGGATCTTTCTGGGCACAAGAACTTTTGAAATGTCAGCAGAGCAGGTTATTACCTCTGGTGCCAGACAGAAGGATAACTTTAGGCAGAATTAATTCATTAAGGCACTTTCTCCTGGGACATGTCTCTCCACCTCATTTGAAGCTGTTCTCACTGTTGCCTCCAATAGATAGGGTAGTAATGGTTTTACTACCCACTGTGTAAAAGTGGATTAGAAGTGGTTTACTACCCACTATGTTCATTTGGATTAAATTTTTTTTCTCATTCACACTTCAGGAGCACTCCCTGAATCCTACACACCAGAACTTTGCTAGATAAACCCAGCATTTCTTTTACTGTCTACTTTACAGTTATGTTTTTAGATTTTTCTCTTTCCCTCTCTCCCCTGAACATTATAAGAAAATAAGCCCCATCATTTCAACCTGTCTTCATAAGGAAGGGAAAAAGACTTTTCAGAGAGGCATTGTGGGGAAGGAACCTATGCTTCCAGTGTACCTTATGGTGGGAAACCATAATCCTGTAGCCAAGAGCTGGGCATTGCTATCAGTGGGACTCCTCTACTTCCTACCTAAGTCTTCTCAGGCAAGGAACAGCCTCTCTCTTAGCCTCCACTTCCTCTTCTGTGCAATGAAGATACTTTTAGTACCTACATCAGAGGGTTGTTGAGAGGACTCAATGAAATACTTCCTTCAAATTGTTTGGAAGAGTTCCTGGCACATAGCAAGCAAAGATCAGTGTGATCTGTTCCTTGTTTTGATTATGATGATGACAATGATGATGCTGTTGATGTTGATGCTGGCTCCACTCCTCTGATTAAAAGTTTAAAGGTTCAACACAGGATTAATTAAGGAACAACCGTTGTCAGTATTTAATCAGAAGAGAAGAATACTCAAGGAAGCAGTCTTCATATATTTTGGGAGTTTTTATAAAAAAGAGAGTTTATAGAGTTCTCCTGTGCCTGTTGGACCAGCACTGGTGGAAGGGTTGAACAGGACGATGAATCCTATATCTGTACGCTCAGAAGCTGTTCTAACAGATAGAACTGTCCAGCAGGACAATGGTCCACTGAAAGGCTGGGTGAGCTCCACACCAATGAGCAAGAGGTTCACCTGAGTTTGTGTGATTGAATGGCAGGGCTACTGTCCAGGAGCTACCGAAGCTGAAAGATGGGGAGAAACAAATCAAGCTATAAATCCCTTCTAAACTGAGTCTATGATTCTCTCAGAATATGCATTATTGAGTCATTTTATCTGTATCAACATTTTTGCTTCCAAAGCAAAATTTATTTTTGGCTGATCCCAATCCCCCATAGGCAACTGGGTCTATGGATTGGAGTTTAGTTTCTATTGCTTAAAGGGACTCTATAGACTAAACTTTCAGTCCTATTTTTCTAGCTTGCTCATCATTTTCTTCCTCTCTTTTGTAGGGGATAAAATATTCTATTCTTGGTCTTAGCCCAAAAGGAATTTGAGGAGTGCATTTTTAGAAAACTGCATCAAATCATTTCTCTATTTGGCAAGGATACAAAAGGCAGTATTACCTACCCTGTTTAATGCAACTGAAAACAGATGAGTTTGGGGTAGGGGGGTTTCTAGGAGCAGCTGAGACGCAAAACTGGCTGCTCTTTAAAAATGGAAACTCAGAACATGCCAAGCTGTCTCTGAGGCAGAATCTCCTGGGCAATTTTTAAACAGAATAATGAAGACACAGCAATTAAAAAGCACTTTTCTGCAAAATGTCATTACTGTTTAAAGTTACATAACCATTTCTACAGTGGCGGAGGTTCACTCAGCAGTCACAGCCAGAGTCCTCTCCTGATGACCTGTGTCCAACAAAGAGGCCCATTGCTGACCTCAGAGTTCGGCGCCTGAATCCCTCCCGCTTCAATGGGAGTCATAAATAATTTGGAGCGGGATTTGGCCTGTGGAACCAAGTTTGAAAGATATACAGCTGCCGGCTGGGGTGGAATATTCTGTCCCTACAGTTCCCAAAGACACACACACACACTCACAAACACACACAGACACAGAGGAAAACAAAAATGAGAGATAAAAAAGGCCACCATTATTGCCAGGCATATAAATTTTGCCTCACAAAACCCAAGAAGACAAGAATTGAGAGTTATATTTCAACACTTACTTCAACATATGGAATTTCACCCCCCACACCATCTCTTTACATTTTAACATATGGAATATTCCCCCCACCACCCAATCTCCTTATATTTTTCTTTTTTAAAAAATCTCATTATACTTTTAATGGAATGTTTCTCTGTGCTGCAAAGTGGGTGGATAATGCAGGTGTGGAAAAACCCATGCCCTCTTCCTTCTCTTTTCCTGATTCTTGCCTTCTCTTCAGTCCTCCCTCTCACCTCATCCCTATCACATGCATCTCATGACATTTTTCATATTTCATATAGTTTTTGTGTGGTGAGATATTATCTCTCCTTCTCTCTGTCCCACCATGAGATTTCCCTATTTCCTTGCCTCCCTCCCTTTCCTAATCTCCTAATATCCTCTTAACTCATAACTTGCCAAACGCCCCTGCCCTCTTTTTCAGTCCCTTCAATGTGCCAGTCTTGGTCCCCCTACAGTCTTTGTGCATGCCCTTTTCTGCCTGGAATGTTTTTCCAAGTTCTCTGCGTGGTTCCCTTGTAATCCAGACCCTCGGAGACACACAAGTTGAAATGCAAACCCCACCCCTCATAGCACTCTCTTTTTGTCTCTTCAATTTTCTTCCTAGATTAATTACTGACATATTATTTTATTAATTTCTTTTCATGGTGTTTTTCTCAATTTCTTCCATTACAGAGTGGGCTTTAGAGGGGCAGGGGCTCTGTCTGTCCACTGTAGATCCCAGAATATAAAATAAGGCCAGGCACAGAGGTGGCACTAGGCACACGTTTGCTGAACAAAAGACGAATCCTCTTCCTCATCCCAACTGAAAAGAGAGTTTCCCTGTTAAGCGTCGGGGATGGTATAATTGCAAAATTAGGTGACCTGACCAAATCCTCATGTCTATTGTAACATAATCAGGACTTGAATCCAGGAATTCTGAGTCTAAAACCCTGGAGGAACCTTCTACTTCTTCAGTGGAAAAGAGCAGGAACTGAGACAAAGCCCCATTCACAACCCTGCAGCAGCTGCAGCACAGGGCGACCTCTGCAGGAGCTTAGCTCTCTGCACTTGATCTTAGCCCAGAGGCCAAGAAGCTCTCCCTCTGCCTCCCTGAAACACCGCTTTCTGGCTGCAAAGCTGAAATCCCAGTAAACACCTTCCAGGGCTGTTGTGAGGAGTAAATGAGGGGGCGATAAGCATAAACCACATTTAAGACAACACCTGGCCTAATGAAGTGTTCAATAAATGCTAGATTTTCCCCATTCATGCCACATCAGGCCATGAGCCATTACCAGGACCAAACTTAAGCCATCTCAAGAAAATCCACTTTGAATAGCCCCTTCCAGGCTAGTATGAACATTTTATGAATGCATTTTCTCTTAATAGCATTATTGTGCTATTACCATAATTACTACAGGGCTTTGTTTCCTATCACTGCATTGTTTTATCTTCTAGTTTATGAACTTTCCTTCCCTCCCTCCTCCCTCCCTCCTTTCATTCCTTCCACCCCTCCTTTCCTCTTCTCTTCCTTCTGCACATATCACTTGAGCCCTTACTATGTGCCAGGTGCTGTGTTGTGGATAACAAGGTGAACAAGGCAGCCTACTCCCTGCACTCACAGACATCACAGTCTGGTGAAGGAGACAGATGAGTGAACAAGCTGTTTGGATGCAGGGAGAGCAGAATGAGGCACAGGGCACTCGAGGAACACAGAGGAGGAGCACCTAACCCGGAATAGACTGAGGGGAGGGGGGTGGCCAAAGAAGCTCTCCTTGCAGAAATGGCATTTAAGCTGAGGCCTAATGGATAAACAGGCCTTAGGGATGTGGGATCCACAGCACATGCCAGGCGCCAGGCAATGGGACTTCCAGCTGAGAGCCAACCTGGCTACGGCCTTCCTTTGTGATTAAGACTTGTCTTTTAGTTTGTTACAAATTCCCTTAGAGAAGAGAAGAAAAAATTCTGAGGTCAGGAAGAAGATCAAAACTCTGAAGGGAGGAATGACACCGAGCAGAGATCTGGGAGCTCACTAAAGAGACTGTATGTCTTAGAGCAAAAAGCTCAAGGAACCTTGTCCATTGTGGGCTGAGTCGACTTGAGATTCAGAAAAAATGACTGAGCTTCGGCCATTGGGGGCGCTAAAGTAACAAGAACTTTCAGGGGACAGAATGGGCTCCTTGGAGAGCTTCGATGACACTGTCAGTATAGCTGTCTAAAGCAGGCACCTGGCTCAGGTGACCTTCCACTGCGAGCCTGAGGAACATTTAATGTCTGGCAAAGAGGACCCAATCAACAGATGCTGAAGGCACACCTGAGATCAGGGGTTATAGCCCAACCTGCATCTCTAACCTCGATCCTGCTTTTTTGCTAACAGATACTGGCTAAGGCCTCTTCCTCCTTCCTTTGCAAAGTAATTTTTAGTAAAGGGGATTTATTGGGGGAGATAAGGAGAAGCTTAACTCATGTTTCCTACCTTATAAGGACATAGAGGAGTTACATGACGACAAAACTAAAGAACAAAATCCAAGGAAAAGAGATAATGGCGATCAATGATTCAAGCATAAGAAGTAACATCATGACTGGTACATAGTAGGGGTTCAATAATTTTTTTTTTTTTCCGAATATTAAAGAAGTCGGTGATCTACTAAAAAGAAGAAAGAAAAACAAGCCTGGAGAAAATATTATGGAAGGCTTTGTGATGGGTGTGGGATGTGAAGTGAGTCTTGAAACATCAGCAGGATCTGAACAGAGGATATACCTCGCGTCAAGGTTGATCAATGTATAAATACTCTGGGTCAATCGAAGTCTTGTTCAAGGGCAAGCACCATGCATCTCCATGAGTTGTTTTGCTCATGTTTGTTTTTATTTTACTCTAGATCCTAATTACCTAATATGGTGGCATATTCTTGACACATTTGTTCTTTTCTGACCTATTTCATTAAATATTAAATGCACGCTCTCTTACAGTGCCAAGGAGAAGTAGGGGAACATACAGGTTCTATTTTGGTTAAGTATAAATATTTTTCTATCCTGTTCTTGTATCAAAATGTGGCCCCTTGTAGACTTCTCTGAGCCCTATAAGAGTCCCAGCTGTTGTCTTGTACCTGTTAAGTTCTGCTTGTCAAACTCTGTCCATTTCTGAAATGCATGAGGTGGGGAGAGGAACAACTAGGACTACCTTCTGCAAAAAGGCAGCCTGATTCCCCTCCTTGCGAAAGCCCAGGGACTTCAGACTGGCAGATAAAGGGCTTTATGGCTCCAACAGACATGCTGAACTCCAGTGTGATGAAGGCATGCAGGTCAATTACCCATCTGTTTGTGTTTCTATTGCTGTGAATTACAGTATCCATCGCTGACAGCTTATTGGAGTGGAATGAAAATAAGACGATAATTCACCGGGTGAAACTGTGCAGAAAGGGCAAAAAGGCTATGATCTCATTCAGAAGTTCAGTCCTGCCTCCGTGACGGGTCATTTACACTCTGGGAAATGAAGAAAGGCAGCTACCTGGGTGGGCGGCAGGGGAAATGAGGGAGAGGGAGAGAGCTGGGTCCTGGCTCCCTTGATACATGAATCAGAACCTGTCCCCCTCCTGGATGGAGTACCCTTTTGTTTTAGCAGGCATCATCACCTATTCTGTAGGGTCTTAAGGGGTGGACTTGGATGCCTTAGTGAAAGATACAGGTGGATGGAATTCAGCACAATGTAACTAAAACCTTTTTAACTATCAGAGGTTTTGAAGGATGAAACAAATTGCTTTGGGAGGAAGAGAGCAGCTCATCATTGGAAGTGTACAAGCAGAGTTTGAGGGTTGGCTTGGCAGGAATGTCCTAGGGAACCTGAGATCCAAATGGCATGTGGTCAATTGGACTATTATTAACCCAGGTACAGTGCTTCCCCCTGTAGTGTCCTCCCTTTGAGACAATTACACACCACTACCCTCAACTCGGATGAGCCCACCTGACACGTTGTGGCCAACGACATGAGAGTGTAAGTGGAGGTGTGCTCTTTCATTTCCCAAATGGAACTGAGTGGCATGTGGGTGCTTCAGTCTCTCTTTTTCCACTGCCACGAGAGCAGCGATCTCCTGAGAGAGCACGGTCGATTTGTGACCATGATGTAGCATAAGTAAAAAATGGACTTTCACTTTTGCAAATCACTGAGATTCAGCGATTGTTTGTGAGCACAACATAAACAAAGCCTCTACAGACAGACACAGGCGTCGGCAAGCTTTGGTCTGTATGCCACATCTCACATGGAGCTTATTTTGCTAAGTATGTTTCACTGGAGCACAGCCATACCAATTGCTTTACTATTGTCTGTGGCTGCTTTCCGACTACAATGGCAAAGGTGAATAGTTGGAGCAGACTGTGTGGCCCTCAAAGCCTAAAACATTTACCACGTGGCCCTTTACAGAAAAAAAAAATCGTCAACCCCTGTACTAGAAGACCACAAAGATTCTTTGCAACCTTTATCTTCCATGATTCTACTCTGGGCTGCTGTTCATTCATTTGTTAAGCAAAGATCCACTAGGCATCTATTATGTGCAGACACTGTTCTAGGCTCTGGGGTAATAGTAATGAGCTAGAAACAACAATCATTCCTTTCATGGAATGTACTTTTAAGTGAGGGAGAAAGACAATATGAATAAATAAAAATAAAGAAGGATTTACATCGACAAAAGGAATTAGGTGCAGGAGGACTTCTAAATGACACTTTCAATTTTGAAAAATAGAATATGTTCCAAAATATGAAATCAAGAAGGATAAGGAGGCTGAGATCTCTTTTTAATTCAATCTCATAAAATTTCAACATGAAAATATTCTTGAAGCTTTAAGAAGAGATTGTTTCAATTTAAACAGAAGTTTCTTCACAGAATTCATGATAAAAATCAAACTTGGTACTTATAAGACTTTGTGCTACCTGATCCCAGGCTCAGACGTTGTCTCTAAATTCCTCTATTACCCAGCTCCCTTTCCTTGCCATATCCTGCCATACCAAACGCTGATCCCCAAACATGTCATGTTCTTTTCTCTCTCCATGCTTATGATGTCCCCATTGCCTGGAACACTCTTTCCCCTACTTCTCTCAAAGCTGACTTGTTCTCACCCTTCAGGACTCAGCTAAAAGGTTATCTGCTAAGAGAGGTTTTCCCTGACCATCCTCGCTAAAGGAGTACTTCCCCCAAGTCCTCTGCTTTCATATTACTCTGCTATTCCCTTCATAACATGAATCACAATCTGTAATTATTTTGTTCTTTTATTATCATTCATATTCTGTCTCTCCCATTAGATTGGAATCTTCCTGAGGGCTGGAGACCTTGTCAATCTTGTTCACTAACGAGTCCACACAGTTTAGCACAGAATATTGTAGATTTTGATACATATTTTTGGAATGAATGAAACCTCATAGCAGAGCATGAAGGATTCCTTGAAGAAATGGCTGACACTTATCTAAAGGAATTAAGACACGTGGAGGTTTCCTAAATTTTTGAGTTTAGGTTCATGTAAAACAACAAGCATTTTTCCATTATGACAGACATTCTTATTTTCCTCCTGGCAATCTAATCCCACTTTCTTCTATCTTAACAAAACCTGACTGTGTTAAGGGTAATAAGATGCCCAGTTAGAAAAGAATCTGTTTCCCAGCTTTCCTCCCAGCTGGCATTGGACATTTAAAACATTTGTGGCCATTGAAATAAAAGGGAAAGTCTGCTGGGTATTTCTGGGAAAATGTTGGCTTTTCCTGTAAAGGTAGCAGCTCTCCTTGTTCGCTAATTGCTTCTTCCTTCCTGGAATGTGGGCATGATGCCTAAAGATGCATTAGCCGTTTTGCAAGCAAAGGCCTGAAAGCCCCACAAAAAGGAGAGTGGAACTGCAAGATGGGAAGAGGCCAAGTGCCTGCTGGTTTGTTAAATCAGAAGGCCAGGTAGGGACAACTACCTCAGAACTGCTCGTAGGTTGAAAATACAAATCCCATATTCTCCAAGCCACTTTTTGTTGGATGTTCTCAGTTGCAGTTATGCTTCCTAACTGACACACCCAGAATGTCACTCCCTCCACCCCCTCTCTCAAGGCCCACTGGATGAGAAAGGGGACAGAGCACAGGCTTGAGAGTCAGGTAGAACTTCTCTCTTTTTACCAGCACCATCTCAGACCAAACCACCTGAACAGATGATCTGGAACACACAATGGCCCCATAATGCCTTCTCACCTCTACCCCTTCCTCACACATTGCCAGTTTTCCATGCTTCTCATGGCATTTCTTTGGTTAAAAAACCCTTTTACGACTTTCCATTTTCCCCAAAATTGAAAAGAAAAGAAAAGACAAAGTGCTTAATATGGTGTAAGACCTTGCATGAGCTGAGGGCTGGCCACCACCACCTCATCAGCTGTCTCTAACTCACACACACCAGTCACACTCACACTGCCCGAGAGGCGTCACACGTGCCTTTGCCTCTGCATGGGAGGCCCCCTCTGCCTAGTAAATCCCTGCTCATCTTCCAGGCTTTAAACTGTTTTAGCTTCCCAGCTGCTAAAACAAATACCATACAATGGAATTTATTGATTCATGGTTTCTGAGGCTACAGAGCTTGCTCCCTCTGGTAAAGTCTCATCAAAATTAGTTATGGGTGTGGTCCGTCTTGGGGCAAAATTCCTTTCTCTGATGGACCTGTGAACCCTAGAGAACAAGTTATCTGCTTCCATTATACTTGGTAGAACAGGCATGGGATAAATATTGCCATTCCAGAGGGGAGAACTGGAAGGAAAACAGGGATCTCACACAAGCCTGAAACCCACATGGCAAACTCCATTAGATTTCAAGGTCTGAGAGTCATCTATGGATAAATATTTTGTCCTCCAGGCCCAACCTCTTCCAAGCACTAGCACAACCATGCTTTCCTTTAACACTTCCATGAAGGTGCTGTCCTCCCCAGGCATGGGGATGGCTGCACTCTGCCTGAACAAGAGAGCAGATGGTCTGCCCTCTCTAAGCACTGGGGCAGACCTGCCCTTTCGGCACACATGGGTGGGCTCGTTCTCTTGGCCCAAAGAGATCTTTTTGGTCCAGGCCTATGCTTCCATAGTTCTGCCCTTAAAATCATTCTTCCTGCAATTTGTCCCTTCTCTGTCCCTTTCAGTCAGGCTGGAAGTGGTTCTACTCATACAAATTTTTCAAAACTTCTATCAGTTTTGCATGCAGTTCAAGTGGGCCCAAACCATCAGAAAATAGAACATTCCACAGGTCCTTGCTGAATAATTGCATTTCTTATCCTGAGCTCCACTGAAATGGCTGGCTGGATCCATGTGCAGTCACAGCTTTAGCAAAGGGTTGTTCACTTAAACCCTCACATGAAACCTTGTTCTCCGAGGACCCACTTCCCAAAAGCTCAAGGTTGGTCCCTGACAGAGCCACATCTGGCCCTAGTCCCAAAGCACACTGTCTTGATAGGCTTGGAATTTTTCAAAATCATCAATTGCTGGTTCCTGGGTGCTTCAGAGTATCCCAGCTTATCCTCTTTTTCTCGCATTTTAATACAATTTGCACAGAGAGCCCAGGCTGCACCTTCCACACTTAGCTTGGAAATCTCCTCAGTTAAATATCCAAGTTCATCACTTACAAGTTCCACTTTCAATCCAGCATCAGAACACAATTTTATCGAGTTCTATACTACTTATAACAAGGATTGCCTTTCATCCAGTTTCCAATAACACATTCATCATTTCCTTCTAAGGACCCATAGGAAGTACCTTTAATGCCCACATTCATACCATAGTCTCTTTGAAGAAACCTAGGCTTTTTCTATCAGGCACTTCACAATTCTTCTAGTCTCTACCCATTACCCAATTCCAAAGGCTTTTCCACATTTTTAAATGTTTATAATAGCAGCACTCCACTTTCTGGTACCAAGAACTGTTTTAATTACCCAGCTGCTGAAAAAATACAATACAGTGGGTTGGCTTAATAACAGGAATTCATTGTCTCATGGTTTCAGAGTCCAGATGGCTTGCTTCCTCCCAAGGTCAGTATCTTCTGGCTTGCTGGAAATCTTTGGGGCTCTTCGGCTTTTTTGTCATGTGGCTACACACATAGTGGCTTCTTTTCCTTACTCTTCTGGGGTCCACTGACTTCCAACTTCTGACTACAAATTATGATTCTTGAGCACAATAACAGTCTAATATTTCTTTGCATTCTTTCCAAGATATCAAGAACAGTCCTAGATCATAGTAGATGTGCAAAAATAGGATGCCTCAAGTCAGCATCTACTAATAAAGTACACTCACTCAACACTGCACTCGAGGCTAGAGATATAGAAGACACAGTTTAGGACCTCAAGGGGCTCCAACTAGGTAGAAGACCAAGATTCGCAAATGTATAATTGCAATAAAATATACATGTAAATACACACAAGTTTCAGTGGGAGCAAAGAAGAGCCTTCTACTTTTGTAGGAGCAGAGAAGTTCAGAAAAGCTATCATGGACAAGCTTGAACCCAAATAATGTGTATAGTCCAGGATTTGCCAAGGTGTATGTCATGGAATCATAGATCTGCAAATACCTTCAGGAACCTGTGTCCGAGATCTACCTTTTGACTCATACTGCACATGTGCACAGCCAAGGCAATGAGAAGTCCTGCAGTAAATAAATGTGGTTTATATTGTTTAATCCCATGTTTCAGTATTACTGAGTTTTAGCTAAGCTATTCTGTGGTAGCAAATAACCTCAAAATTCCAATGGCTTACAACCACAAAGGTTTATTTCTTGCTTATGTTACATGTTGGCTGTGCTTTGGCTCTAGCCCAGATGTCATATTTACTTTGGATTTAGGCTGAAGAAGCAGTCATATCAGAAATCTGACATTCTCACAACAGAAGGAAAAGAGTGAAGGCCAAGCCAGACAATGTCTCCTAAAATATCTGCTCAGATGCGGCATATAGCTTGTCCTTTCACATGTCATTGGTCAAAGCAAATCACATGGCCAACCCCAATGTCAAGTGGAGAGGAAGTATATACCTTCTGCAGGGAGGCACTGCATATCACACGGCAATAATCTTCTTAAAGGAAGGGAGCAATAATACAACCTACTGCAAAGCACATACACTTATTTGAGCACCAAACATTGATTCTCGTTTATGACACGTTAATATTCTTCAGAACCCTCCTATGTTGTTACTGGGGATGTAAAATATTGCAGTCACTGTGGAAAACAGTTTGGCAGTTCCTCAAATTATAAAACAGATAATGACCATAGGACCCAGCAATTCTACTCCCAGGTATGTACCCAAAAGGATTAAAAGCAGAAGTTCAAACAAAAACTGTATGCAACTATTACTAGCAGCTCTATTCACAAAAGGATGAAACAGCCCAAGTGTTCATCAACCAAAGAGTGGATAAAAAATGTGCTATATCCATGCAATGGAATATTATTCAGCCATACAAAAGACTGAAGAACTAATGCATACTACACAGACGAACATTGAAAACATCATGCTCAGTGAGATAAGGCAAACACTAAAGACCATATAACATATGATTCAATTCAGATTAAATGTTCAAAAGAGGTAAATCCATACAGACAGAAAGCAGATCAGTAGTTGCCAGGGACTGGATGGGGGGAAATGGGGAGTGATGGCATAAGGTTTCCTTTTAGTGTGAAAATGTTCTGGAACTAGATAGTAGTGATAGTTGCACAGCACTGTGAATACACATAATGCCACCAAATTGCACAGCTTAAAAATGATAAGAGCAGTAGATATTATGATATGTGTATAAACAACAAAAAATATAATATAACCTTCAAAATTAGTTACAATGGAATGTACTGCAGAAAATGCCAGTCTAGCTAGTATCAGAAGATCTAAAGTAGATGAACGTGCTCTCTATTATTCAGCAGATACTTATTAGTTTCTGCAATATAGCACACACTGCTTCATACTGTGATGCAAAGAAAAAGGAGACCTGTCGTCCAACCCCAAGAAGGAAGAGAACATTACATTTTGACAGTTTTAATCAATTTATATCAGTAAACATTAAGCTTCAATGAGCTAATCACTATGCTAAGGAAAAGTGAATAATTCACAAATAAAAAATGATATAATCTCTACTCTCAGGGATCTTATTACAATTTAGTAGCCAATACATACAATTGTGTGCATAAGACAAAGAAGAATATATATGCAATATAATAAAGGCACATTGAAACTGCTGTGATTTCAGTGTAAAAAGAGTGCTTAATTCTGACTAGGGTAAATTGGGAGGGACAAAGTAAGGATTGAATCAATAATCTTAAAAAATAAACAAGTACCATGCTTACGTGTAGTAAATTAACTAGTTATTATGGTTGACTTATTTAGGTTTTGACCATCTTGTTGTCTGATTTCTGCCCCATCAAGAAGATCAACAAGGAATCCAGTGAGACAAGGTTGTTAAAACAGACCAAATCACCACATTGACTATTTATCAATCAGAATTTCTATCCTGCATACTTGAACAGAACTTTATTTCAAAGGTACAGTCTCACATGATCTCATGCCAGGAGATAACTTCTGATAGGAAAACTCTCTTTTCTCAGCACCAGCTTATACTCCTCAGTTCATATTTGCTAAGAATTTCCACTTCTTCCTGCACAAATTTGAGTCTTGATCTTTGATCCTCACCTTGATTCCAGGTTTCAGGTTTCCCCTGGTCATAGGTAGCACTTTTTTTGTTGTTGAGGTACCAGGGTCCAGGGATTGAACCTGGGACCTTGTATGTGGGAAGTCGGCGTTCAACCGCATGAGCCATATTTGCTCCCAGAGGTAGCACTTTTTTTTTTTTTTTCCCTTTTATTTATTTATTTATTTTATTGTGGGTAAAAATCGAAATTTTCACAATACATACCAACATTTGCAAAACGATATATAAATATATATGCATATATGTGCATTTGCTTACAAAAATGTTATTTATGTATATATATAAATATATTTTAAGAGGTAGCACTTTTAATAGTCAAACTCCTGGAGTGTTGCAAGCTAAGGTGACTGTTCAAAGGATATTTGTTCTTTTACAATTCTATAGCCCTTGGAGGCTATGAAAACAGCTATGAATCTTCTCCCCTGAAAATCAGGAACACATACACACATATCCACACTGGCAAATAATTTTAGGGAAATCATAGGCACTCTAAAGTAAACAGCAGGGGCGGATGTGGCTCAAATGGTTGGGCGTCCGTCTGCCATATGGAGGGACCTGGGCTCGATCCCCGGGACCTCCCGGTAAAATTAAAAATATATATAGAGAGAAGGTGCATGGGCTACCAGGCTCTGTGTGCCGGTGAGCCGCCAGGCCCCGGGAGCCATGCAGCAAGATGATGACGTAGCAGGAGAGAGACGCAGGGGAGAGACAAGACGAGATGCTCTGAAAGCTCTGAAAACCAGGAACCAAGGTGGTGCAGGTGGCAGGACACCTCTCTCTTACATCAGAGGTCTCCAGGATCGAATCCTGGTGAAGACTGGAGGAGGAGGATGAGAAGAGATGGCAGGAAACAGACACAGAGAATTGCCCAGCGAATGAACACAAAACAGCAAATGGGGAAAGGGGGGTTTAAAATGGATAAAGTAAGTACATAAATCTTTAAAAAAATAAATAAATGAAAAATAAAGTAAACAGCAGAACCTATAAGGGTTTATAGCTCTGGCACATAGAAAAGGCTATGTGAATACTTCCTGTATTGAAACCCGTGATTATCAATTATGTGCCCTAGGTTAAGAAGCAGCGGGGTGTTTTATTGAGAGCACTGGCATTGGGTGGACCTGAGTTCAAATTCCTGTTAGGCACTTACAAGATAGTTGTTAACCTCTGTGAGCCTCAATTTCCAAATCTGGAAAATGTTTTTTTTGTTGTGGTTGCCTTTTTTTTTTTTTTTTTTTTTTTTCTGTGTTGTACACAGGAGAGATTGATATAAAGGAATTAGCTCTATGCCTGGCACATGAGAAATAGCCAATAAATCATAGCTATTATTATTCTTATTCCCACTTTCTTGATGTTTAGGTCAGGTGCTTCCTATATATTTTCTAATCAAATGCAGACCAATGTCTCTGAGGTAGAAGTGTTCTTATCCCCATTTTGTTGATTAAAAGACTCAGAAACTTAAGTAAGTAGTCCAAGGCCTTAATACTGTCAAGCCTGCTCTCCTGATCTCCCCCACTCTATTTGATTTTTCAGTCTTTGATTGATATCTTCAATCCACTTCTTCTGGAGAAGCATCCTGTTTTTCTTCTGACAAGGCAGAAGGGTGCCTCTTTGGCTCATAAAGGAAAACGAATATTAGGATGCAGCCAGCTGGGTGGAAATCAGCAATCCCATTTGCTATGAAGGCATTGCTCTTTTATTGCACAGGCTTCATAAACAGAGCCATAGAAAGGCAGAACCATGAATTCCTTTCAGTGCTTCCAGGTTCCTGCTATTAGGACAAGGGAGGGCCTCAGGAACAAGACATTGCCTGCGAGCCTGGGCTAATTCTTAATGAAGACTCACCTCAAAGCTATGGACCAGAGCAGGCCCTGGCAACAATACCTCAGCATCCTACCCTAGGACCACAAGCCACGTCAATGATGGGGTGCGGGCAAGGGGGCAGGTTTATGAAAAGCAGATCTAGCTGTGTCCTGTCTCCTCTCCTCTACTAGGACAGTTGGTCATGGACAGATTCCTCTTCTAGATGTGCCGTGCTGACCCAGAGTTCCAGGAGAGGAGTAAAGTGGCCTTGGAGCCAAGGTGCCCAGGAATCAAAAGTTGGTACTGAATCAAAAACTCAGTCTCTTGAGCCTCAGTTTCTTCATCTATAAAATCGGCAGCATGGTGGCTTTTATAAAGGGTATTTATTTGAATCTTACAGCCACAAGGCCTTAAAGAATCCAACTGAAGTTACCATAAGAGGTACTTTCTGACCCAAAGTCATTGGCCACGTGTTGGAGCAAGATGGCAGGTGATGTCTGCAAGGGTTCAGCCTTCCTTCTTCCTCTTAAGGCTCTGTGGTCCCAGCTTCTTCTGATCTCAGCTGTAGGCTGGTATAAGGCTCGTCTCTCTCCCGGGCTCATTTCTTCCTGGGTTTAGCTACTGTGGTCTTTCACAAGGTCAGCTGTAGACTATCAGGCTCTCTTTCTTCCCAGGGCCTCTGCCATATCTATTCCTCTGTGTTCTTCTCCTGTATAGTTACTTCCCAGGTCTCCAGCATCAAAACTCCAACCCTCTCCTCTCCATGGCCCAATCAAAGCCCTAATCATACTTTAATCAAATAAAAGTGAAACCTCTGAATTTAATAAAATCTAATAAGCTCAGAGGAACAGACCAGTTTTCAAACACAATCCAATATCTATTTTTGGAATTCATAAATAATATCAAACTGCTACAAGGGTATAAAAGGGTGAATGTGTGGAAAGTACCTGGCATAATGCCTAAGAAGGAGTAAGAGCTCAAAGAAATGTTACTTTTAAAGTCTCAGCTGACATTCTCTGTTCCTCTCTTTCTGCTACTTCTTCAGGATGATTTCCAAAATTGGCTAGCCTCCATTTGTGTTGCCTAGCTACTGAGAAAGGAAGTCTAGCTCCTCCTTCTCTTCCTCCTCCTCCTCCTTCTTCTATCTCTTCCCTCTCTTCCTTCCTCCTCCTTCTACTCCCCTCTTTTCCCTTTTCTGTCCATCTCCTCATATGCATTCTTGCCCTCTACAGTCTTTCCTGTTCAACAGGTATAGTGATACATTTAAAATATAAGTCAAGTTACTCCTCTGCTCAAACTTTCCCATGGCTTCTTATTTCATCAAGAGGAAAATCTAAAGGTGTTTCCAACGGTCTACACGTTGCTACATAACTGCATCCATCACTATCCCTCTGATAGCAAAGAAAACCTATTTCTTGGATTATGTTTTTACTGTCTACTCCCACACCCACATAATAAATATAAATTCCAATAAGATAGAGACAGTTTATTCTATTCATAGCTGTATACCCTGCTCTTAAAACGATATCTGACTTAGAGCTGATGCTCATTAATATTGCTGAATGGATGACTGACTGACTGAATGAATGAATGAATGAATGAGTGAATTTCTGGTTCATCCCTACATTTCAGCAAAATATTCTCTCTGCTTCCCTTTCCACATCAGTGAGATATTGAGGCAGAAGACTGCTCTCTATATACCTCACCAGATGGATACCAGATTAAATTACATGACAATGTCAGTAAAATACTCAGTGGGCTTCTTGGAGAGAGAATTGTGAAAATAAGAAGTTATCATTATGCCATTAGTGTTATTACTAGAAATCTGGCTGTTGCTGCTTTGACTACTAATTGCCTCTGATCATTTCCATGATCCATTCTTTCTCAGTGCTAGTCTCCTTCAATCCTCTTCTTTCTTTTTCATACTTCCCTCTGCCTTTTTCTTCTTCTAATGAACAGTCCATGAAATATCACAAGGTGAAGGTCATTAGAGTGTCATTCATATCATCCTCAACCTACCAAAATAATAAGCCTCTGGAAAAATCCCCTCTCCCAGCCTCATTCAGCAGTAGTAGAGAGCAATGCCATTTCAGAGAACAAGCACTAAAGTCAGACAGTTAAAACTCCAGTTCAATCACTTATTGAGTAACCTCTCTAAGCCCTGGCTTCCTCATCTGCTAAAGGGAGATGATATTTCTGGCTTCCTGATAGGAATCATGTGAGGATTAAAATGTAGTAAGTGTGAGCATCTTAGCCCGGGCTGGCACGTAGGGAAGCATCACGTAGGTTGTTATTGCTACCTCCTCTACCCCTCCAGCTGCCTGTCCCCTGACTAGGATGGGCTACCCCCTGCTCTTCCTTGTGTCCTTTTGCAGAATGGAGAACATTAATAAATAAACTTTAAAATAGAGGCACATTGCAGGTACAGAAAAGTGTGCCTGCAAATCATGTGTCCATCTTGGTGGATTTTCACAGAGTGAACGCAACCATGTACTGCTGACCTGATCAAGAAAACAACAACCCAGAAACCTCTCTTGTGCTACCTTCTATCACTGCCCCTTTCCTTCCCGAAGGTTAACACTCTTTGGATTTCTAAACCAAGGCATTTGCTTTTACTGTTTTTGAAGTGTTTGGAGATAGAATTATACAGCAGGGACTCTTTTATGTCTGGATTTATTCACTCAATGATACGTTCTTGAAGTTCTTCAATGTCACTGCATGAAACACTTATCTTCCATGAGGAAACCGTCATGTGAATGTAGAATAATTTTTTTATCCATTCTCTTGTTAATGGACTTTCATGGGTGTTTCCAGTTTTCAGCTATTTTGAATAAAGCTGCTATGAACATTCATTTCTTTTTATGAAAATAGATCACATTTCTGTCGGGTAAATACTTAGGTGTTGTAATTGCTGGATCTTAGGGTAAGAACATATTTAATATTTAGCAGATACTACCAAAACAGTTTTCCAAAGTGGTTACAGTGCATTTGAGTTCCCACAGCTTCATATCTTTGCTTCTTGTTATCACTAATCCTTTCTTTGAGCCTCACTGATTGCTCTGCTACTGCATTGCATTGTGATTTTAATTTATATTTTGTTTCTCAGAATTATAGAAGTTGAGCACCTTTTCAAATGTTAAATTTGTCATTTGGATATCCTTGTTTGTGAAGTGCTTGTTTATGTCTTTGCCCATTTTCTTTTCTTACTGGAGTGTGGGTCTTTTCTTATTGATATCAGGAGTTCTTTATACATTTTGTACAAGAGTTCTTTTAAGATAAATGTACTGCAAATATCTTCTTCTACTCTGTCACTTGCATTTTCACTCTATTAATGGTAACTTTTGATAAATAGGAATTAGGCATTTTAATTTAATCCAATTCATCAATTGTTTTCTTAGTATTTAGTACTTTTTGTAGCCTATTGAAAAAATATCTGCCTACTCAAAACTCATAAGATACTCTCTAGTGTTAAATTTAAGATACTTTTTTGTTTTACTTTCTACCTGGAGAATATTATTCTTCCTCTGATGTCTTTTTTTTTTTTTTTTTTTCCCTATGACTTCCCTACCTAGCCAGGCAGAGTGAATTACTCTTTTTTTTGCATCCCCATAGTACTTTGTGTTACTTTTATATTATAGATTAAATTGAATCATATGCATTTGCCTAACCATCCTCTCTATCTCATTCCCACACCCCGTTCACCCAATTATCTAAATTCCTCATGGTTTTTCATGAAATCATGTTCAATGTGCCTTGTAAGTAACTCTAGAATTGTTCTAATTCTTTCCATTCCAACTGCTACCTCCATGGTTTAAATCTATAACATATTTTGAGTACTGTAATAGTCACCTAAATGGTCACCAGCCTCTAATCTACCCCTTTCTATTGAATTAACTACCCAGCAGCCAGAGTGATGTTTCAGCACAGCCAATCTCTTCATGCTACTTCTTTGCTTACAACCCTTCCATGGTGTTCATTGCTCTCAAGTTAAAGTTCAACTCAGTAATGTGTTGCACATGCCTTCCAGGATTTGGACACTGGTAGTATCTTGTCTTACTCACCACTCAAGTCTCCAGATTGTGCTAATCTCATCAGACTTTTTCATTTCCCAAATACACAAGTGCAGGCATTCACACAAACCCTTCTGTTTGCCTGTATATGCATGTTCCACCCTCCTATCCATCCTTCAGATCTCATCATATACATCTTTTCCACAGGAAAGCTTCCTGGCTCCTTAGTAGGTTAAATCCCCTTACTATTCGGTACCGTAATATTTTTTTTTCATTAAAATGTATTACCCTTGTCTGTTTGTTTTAAGCCATTTTCTTTAATAAACTATATGTTTCCTTGGGACAGGAACCATGTGATCCTTGTGCTTAGTTTAATGCCAAGATAGGGTTTTTTTTTTTTTAAAAAAACAACATATGTTTGTTGAATTGAATTGGACTGATTTGTGGACATACGCCTAGGGTCTGGGGTTTGCTTTTGACATATAGTCAGTTCCAATGAAGTTTGATGATTCACTGTCTTCATGAAACCCTAGAATCAGTATTGGGAGGGACTTAAAGACCCTCTACTTCAATCACCCAACCTAAGTAAATGATGTTTAAATAATTTCTATAACATTCCTCTAAAATGTCTTATAACTCTCTGATGACATGGAGTCACTAAACTCTTCAGCACACCATTTCAAATTTGGGCATAAATTTGCATTTGAAAGATCTATTTTATGTTGAGTTAAAAGCTGGGATCCCTGTAGTTTCCCCACCATATTGGATTTGGCCTATCTTATCCATATGAATGAAGTCCACTGTCTTTTCTGAAAGGCAGCTCTTCAGGAATCTGCATACAAGTCCTTTTTGCTACAGGTTAACCATCTTCTGCTATTAACCATTGAACACCCTCCTACTGACACACTGGAGTTTCTCTATAAATTCTCTCTTGAAGTGTGAGGCTCAGACTTGGATCCAATCTTCCAAGTGTCTTCTGACCAGTCTAGAGCAGGGCAGCTCTTGAAACTTCCTGGTTTGTGGGTAGCATATTTCTAATAATGTAACCAATGGCTGATCTTGGTTTTGGAAGACTGAGGCTGATATAACAGCTGCTCTTTGAGAAAATGAAATCAAAATTAGATTTATTTAAGAATGAAAAAAGATGGGGACTTGGAAAATGAGAGAGACCTGGACCTTAAGCTTCATTAACTTTATGGTAAATTCACCTCAAAATGCCCCTAAGAACTTGGTAGTAACATACTGTTAATGTCTTCTAAATTTAATACAATTATAATTAACAAATTTTCTCCACCCTAACATATATAGCATGGGATAGCAGGGTGTTCAAACACATAGACTGGAGCCAAACTGCCCAGGTTCAAACCCTGGATCTTACAAGTTTGCTTTAAATATCACATGAACTTATAAGCTGAAAATCCTGATATACCTAAGGCAGATCTGTCAGCTATTACACACACACACACACATATATATATATATATATATATTTTTTTTTTCCCCCATGCATTCCCCAAACCATCTGTACACTTTTTTCTCTCCTAAAGAGGGTGGGGTTATTCTTCATGTATTTGAGATTTTGTTTTGCCGTGTTTTGTTTTAACACTTTACCACTTTCTTGGTTTGAATTTTCCTGTGGGCTTTTCATTCCTGCTCTCAAGTGACACTACCAAGCTCTTCTCATACCATTTTCCAGCCATCTTCTATAACAGGAGCATAAATCAAAGAGTTGCCAAGAAACTAGAAATATAAAAGTCATATTAGGCTCTGCTTAGCTCTGCCTGCCAATCTCAGCCCAACTTTCCTCCCACTGGCATTCAGAATCACCTTTATCATATACCTTTCTAGAAGGTCACATTTTTAGTTTGCTCAAAGTTAATGCATGTCATTTTTTCCTGACTATAAAGTTAATACATGATCACTGTAGAAAAGTTAGAAAAGAAACTGAAAGCCTAAAATAGATCATCTATAACATAACCTTCCAGAGGTACTCTTTCAATATCCTTGCAATATTATTTTTTAGTCATTTCTTTACATCGTTAAGAAAATGCCATGCCTTCATTTGGAAATCTTCCATTTTTGACTAACATTATATCAAACCACTTTCACATATTATCAGAATTCTTTTATAAACAACACTTCAGTATCTATCTAGTATTATGCAGTATGGATGCACCATAATTCACCTAGTCTCAGCCTTTGGAAAATTGAAATTTTTGTTTTTTGCTCTTATAAATTATCCTTTTATGAACAGCTTGATCTGTCCCTAAAGCCTTATCATTTTCCTCCTGCAACCTCCTCTCTTTTTATTGATGATATAATAATAAGGGTGAAATTACTGTTTTAGTGGGTATATTTGCTTTATGGTCATGAGCACATATGGAGCACCTAATATGGACCTGACATCTAATAAACATCAAGTAAATATTTGCTGAATAAATAGCAACAAATTCATCCTTATAATGGTTGCATTCTGACTAGAAGTATCTAGGAGTGTCCAGATACTGAATAGCCCAGCCAGCACTGAATTTTGTCCCTTGTCAACTCTGCTAAAAGCACACACATACCTATGTGAGTATATGTATATGTATAAGTATATATATATTTAAGACCACAGATTATTAGCAAATAAGGAGAAAGGGAGATTACATTGCACTAAAAATTCTATAAAATGCCCTATATTTCTTAGAATTCAAATAATACCTGCCAAAACACATTGAAAATAAAAAACAATAATGTAGAAAAGTCAGATGATATGAAACTTTAATATATATTATGTCTGCGGCAACTATAAATAACACTGTTTAGACATTTTCATCAAAATAATCAGGTAAAGCTTACACTTCTGTTGGAAAAAATACTTAATATTTTCTGCTGGAAAAATAATAACCATGGATTTAATATACTGTATGTGTCAATTTTTTTTGTAAAAATACATCATATCTTGCATTGTTGTTAAACAATTGTTACAAACTATGAAAGAGCATCATCAAAATATTACTACTAACTACAGCCAGTATCTTACATTTAGTGTATTTTTTCCCCCAACCCATCCAGTTATTAACACCCTGTGTTAGTATTGTATACTTGTTATAGTTCATGAGAGAATGTTTTCCTATTTGTTTTGTTAACCCCAGCCTATCTCCCACCACAGGATTCACTGTTATACAGTCTCAAGCTTTGTACAATCCATTCAAAATGTCCACTCAGTAGCTCTCATTTTCATCACAGAGTTGTGCTGTCATCACCTCAGTCAATTTTAGAATGTTCATACATGTTCAATAAAAAAAAAAGTTTTAAAAATGCATTGTAGTAGTTTGGCATTGTTTATGAATTCCAAAAATAGTTATTGGAATATGTTTGTGAACTGGTCTGTCAGAGGTATCACTTTTAATTAAATTATGATTAGGACTTTGATTGGGCCACATCAGTAGGTCATTGAGTCCCCACCCCTTGGTGGGTGGGGACTCACAGAGAAAAGACATAGCAAAGGACAGAGCTGGGAGTTTTGAGCTGGAGCCCGGGAAGTGAACACACAGGAGAAGACCACAGAGGAGTAGAGTTGGCTCCTTAGACATGGCAGAAGCCCCAGGGAGAGAGACAGAGCCTATTGCCTGACAGTCTACAACTGGCCCTGTGGAGAGACCACAGCAGCTGAGCCCAGAGAGAAACAGAGCCCTGGGAAGAGAGGAACCCAAGAAGCCTGAACTCTTGGCAGACGTCAGCAGCCATCTTGCCCCAACACATGGCAATAGACTTTGGTGAGGGAAGTCACTTATGCTTTATGGCCTGGTAACTATAAGCTTCTACCCCAAATAAATACCCTTTATAAAAGCCAACAGATTTCTGGTATTTTGCATCAGCAGCCCTTTGGCTAACTAATAGATGCATCATATCCTAACTGGCTTAATTTCCATACCCATAGTTTTCTTTGGTTTCTCTGTCTTTCATCTTCTTCATTCTCACTCCACATCATCCTTCTTGCTCCTCTCCTGAATCTCTCTTTCCTCTGTCCCAACCTGTTCCTTCCCCCCTCCCCACTGTCTCCCCCAGCCTGACCCCACCATTTCCACCTGCTTCCTACCTTGAAGGTGCAATTTGCTCTCCGTGCTTTGCAGAAGGATGGAACTCACAGAGTCCAGATTGTCATAGCTGTTACAGCCCAGAGGCCCAGTGCGCGTCTCTGTGACCTGGAGTGGACATCAAGTGAGAAAGGTGTGAGACAGGTGTCCTTGTCTGGGACAGACTCTGTGGAGTCAGCTGCCAGCAGAGCAAAGCTGACCAACTGAGTCTTCTGTCCTGAGCCAACGGCCGCTTCCTGAATGCTTTGCTTGTACCAGGGACTGAACTTGGCCTTTACCAACACAGGGATATCCAGACAGGATAGCAGAGTGTTCAAACATACAGACTGGAACTAAACTGCCTGGGTTCGAACCCTAGTCTCATTTCACAAAGTCATTTTAAGTATCATGTGAAATAAGCTGAAGCACTATAGAACATTTCAAAAGCATGGGCTTTTGAATTGGGAAAATTGGGGTTTAAATCCTGGTTGGCCCATTAATTTGCTATGAGACCTAAGGAAGTTCTCTAAGCATCTGCAAACTAAAGCTAGTGAATTCCTTATAGGGATGCTGTGAAAACCAGACATGATAGTTTTAAGTGCCTGGCACATGGCACATATTTCAATAACAAGCATCTTAGTACAAAGATTCTTTATAAATGGTAATGAGTCCATACGCATTTTATTCCCATTTTCCAAAAGGAGTTTCAGCAACTAGCTCGGTGAGTGCTACCACAAGGACAAAATACTTCAATCTCATGGTGGTATATTTCCAAAACCTTGTCTTAGAAGACTTGAGATGGTGGACAACAGAGGAATAGCTATTAAAAAGGATAAACTTAAAATATGAATCGTTTAATATGAAATAAGTTCTCTTCATCCCTTTTAGCCTTCACATCCCATTATTTAACACAATCATTTGTGGGGTTATTTTGAGGCTTTCACCCTATTATACACACACAGCTTCCATTACTATAGGCAATGATGGCATGGGAAACAACCAAACATACTTTCAAATGCCAGTTTTGCCCTTTTCCAGCTCTGAACTCCTGAAAGAGTGACTTTCCCTCTCTAAACCACAACCTCCCCTCTATAAAATGTTAGTAATGCTCTTATCTACCTCAGTGGGTAAAGAAATCTTTTTTTTTTTTTTGATTTTTATTTCTCAAAAGTTTCATATTTTTTATTTAGCTTAAGAAATCTTATTTTTGAAGTGTTTAGCATTTAGGAAACAGATAATAAATGGGGGATAATCTTTCAATCATGCATTCTCCTTTGTACAGAATAATAAAATGCATATGATTGAGCAAGAGTCAAAAATGGCCAATTCATTTTGCTAACTTTGGGAAAAGAAAATCATGGATAAAACAGTTCCGTCTTGGTCAGCTGCTAGCCTGAAACAAAGCTGTCAGTAAGACAGTCTGGCCAGCTGGGTCTTGAGGTAGTGGCAAGAAACAGCAAGAAAACCCCAAGTCTCAGATTGCGTGCGAAAGGCAGTGCTATGGCGCTTTTCTGAGAATGGCTTCTTGAGTGGCTTCTGTTCAATTTCTCTAAGAAATTCCTCCTAAGGAGGAGGCTGCACTTCCAGGATGCACAAAAGAGGATTATCTTCTGTCAGAGCTTCGATATCTCAATTCCACATCCCATCCAGGGGGGAAAAGAACCACTTTGTGATAATGAAAAGCAGGCCTTTGCAGTACTCTGACTCTGATGGCTTCATAAAGATTCTTCTCTCTGTGCCGAGTTCCCTAACAACATAATCCCCCCAATATAGGTGATTCTTCTCGGATAAGCTGGCCCTTTGTTTGTCTATCTGATTTATTTCTCTTTTTTACTCCCTTCTTCCTCAGGAGCTTTCTTCCGCCCATAATTTTCTCTTCCCTTGGTCAATTTCTGCTTGACTTTCCTTCCCTCTCCACCCCACCCCCTTCTTTTCCCTGGAGGTATATTTGAAAGTCTAAATGTAAGGAGGTTAGGCTTGAATTTTATTCACAAGAAATTAGAGTGATGACTGTGAAGTAAAATGCAAGCCTAATCTGGTTTTAAAAAATTTGAGATGCAAAAATCTGCATTGAAACCCTCAGAAGAACTAATCTTTTATATTAAAAATGTCTTCCCACATTCTCTTTGTAGAGGTAATCTCCGAATTGATTGTATTTACAATGGAATCTGTTTCTTAATATTTTTAAAGCTGTTCAATCCAATAGGGTCACTAGCCACATGAAGCTATTTAAATTTGAATTGATTAAAATTAAATGAAATTACACATTTAGTTGCTAAATAGCTACATTTCAAGTGCTCAGTCATTGCACAGGACTAGTGACAACTCTCTTGGCTGGAAGAGATAAAGAGAATTTCCATTATCACGGAAGGCTCAACAGAAAGCGTTGGTCTAGACCAGCATGGGTCAGCAAACTATAGACCCGCTGTTTTTGTAAATAAAATTTTACTGGAACACATAGATGCCATTTGTTTATATATTGGGTGTGATTTCTTTCGTGCTACAATGGCAGAGTTGAGTTGTGGCAACAGAAACCAGGGAGTACACAAAGATTAACATATTTATTATCTGGGCTTTCACAGACACAATTTGGTCTAGAAAGTTGAGTTGTAGTCTCGGTTAAGGTATTCCTTAGCTGTGTTAACCCTGAGAAAGAGGCTTTAACCTTTGGTCTTAGTTTATCCATCTGTGAAATGAAGGTGGAAGGGAATGAAAAACACAGGTGTTTGAAAAATTATTGTCCTAGGTGTCAGAGGCCAAGTTTATGTTGGAAATCTGATTCTTGCTATCTCTGTGACCTTGAAAGGCATTTGCTCATTTGTAGCCTCAGTTTACACACCTAGAAGTAGGTCCTGATAATCTTCCAAACAGGAGAACTTTAAAAGTGAATAAGAAAAGCCAGGACCACAGCCAGAGCTGTCCGAGGAAATCAGGGCATCTGGTCACCCTAATGATGCTAATGCCTTTATAGGCAACCTGGCAACATCAGTCAGAGTGGGTCTCAGGGTACAGAGGCAGGCAGTCAGCGATTTTGCTCAACCGCTCTCAGAACCCCTGCCTCCCGTTGCTGTCCTCTTGAAGACATGCTGCCCCAAATTACCATCAAACAGTACCTTGATTGCTCCAGTTGATATCTGGATTTCATGGAGCCTCCTCATGGTGCCATCACGGTCAACAAAGTACGATGAAGCAAGCTGGTGCAGAGCTTCAACACTTTGAGTGGCATTCCCTGACTTCCTGTCGAGGCGACTTTTGTCCATGTACATGGTCAAGGCCTCTTCCCCTGTGTGGGAAAGGAACAAGGCTCAGATAGCCTGTCAAGTGTTTTTGTTTGGTTGTTTTTTCTGTTAGGGGAGAGGCTCCAGGGGTAGATGTTGGAAACGGTCTGGAACCTTCATGTAATTTCCTCCCACCTCTGAAAATCAAGGACACAGTTAAGGAGAAACAGTCCAGAGACGGCCATAAGCATTAACTTCCATTAGAACAAGGATCATAGAAAAACCGTTAGTCATTGAGTCCAATCCCTACTAATCCACTTCATATTTCTCACAAGTATCATCTTCCAATACAACTTACCTCCTCATTTTGAGGCTCATTCCCTTCTGTAAAATGTATAATTGGCATAGATGATCCTGCCCCATCCTTACTCCTCCTCCTCCTCTGGCTCCTCTTCCTCATCCAATTCCTACTCTACTTATATTTTTCCTCTTCACTCCTTCCTTCCCCCTTTCTTCCATCTGTTTCTCCTCCTTCTACCCCTGTCTAGATAAGTAGATAGATGATAGATAAGATATGAGGTACAGATACATAAGACACAGAGAGAGACTGAGATAGACAGATCGGTGAAAAAAAAAAAGGTATACTCCTATATAGAGGAGAAAAACTAAACTGTCAGCTCTATGAAGGGAAATTGAATATATTAGCCACTGTCTCATGTGCATGTAGTACAGTGTCAGGCATACAGTAGGCAGTAAGTAAATAGTTAATCCATCAATTTTTTCATTAATTCAATAAATAATACATAAGTACCTACTATGCACCAGGCTTTATGCTTCTGAGTGTGCTAGAAGGACATGTTCTGGGAGGGAGAAAGGAGAAGAGAGGGATGATCAGAAAGTCAGATATTGGGAGAGACGGAGGTTAAGTAAATGTATTGTTGATAATAGATAGATAGATAGATAGGTAGATAGATAATAAATAGATAGATTCTTAGATATTTAGGTGGATGGATCAATGGATCAATAGATGGATAGATAGAAAGCAAGAAAAACTAGCTAGCTAAATAGGTTGATTTGGATATATGGATAGATGGATGTATGGATAGATAGATAGACAGATGGATGGAATGAATAGATAGATAGCTAGATAGACAGACAGACAGACAGACAGACAGACAGACAGACAGACAGACAGATAGATAGATAGATAGATAGATAGATAGATAGATAGATAGATAGATAGATAGATAGATGAGAGACATGAATATACAGTTGTATACACTTTCTTCCATGAATTTCTCCTTAGAAGTGCATGCATAGATGACTAGCACTAAGTTAAAGGGATATTTCTTAATCTCTGTTCTTTAGTTTATTCATCAGAAAAATTGTGAGAAAAACAGCACTTATTCCATAGGGTTATTAAGAAGAATATTTAATTAATACATGTAAAATCCTTAGAACAGTGTTTAGTACATTGGAATAGTAGTTTAAAGCAGTCTCTGGAGCTAGACTATCTGGACTCAAATTAACTATGTAACCATGTTACTTACCCTCTCTGTTTCTTCATGTGTAAAATGGGGTTATAATTGTATTTACCTTCTAGCCCTGTTTCCCTCACTGTGCTCCAGCCAAACCTTTCCCTCTGCCTCCATGATTTACTCTTGCCAATCTACCTCTTAGGTGGTCCTCAGACTCTTTCCTGGGCTTGGAATTCCATCCTATCTCTTCTTGAAATAGCTGACTCTTGAAATCCCCTTCAGCTTTGTAGGCCCAAATCAAATGTCACTTCCTCTTACTACCCCATCCTTTGTCTTTGACCTGGCAAACTCCTATTCACTCTTCAGAACCTGCAGGAATCACTTCCCTGGTAAAGCCTTACCAATCACCCCTCCTCCTCCACCAGAGAAGTTATCACCTTAATTCTTTGAGTTTCCCAGGCTTAGTCTTGAGTTGAGTTTTGGATAACTTTCCTAGGAAGCCTCCACTGGTCATGCATATGATGGATGAATGGATGGATAGATGGAAGGATTGGGGGCTAGAAGATTGAACGGATAGGTGTTATAGATAGATGGGTGGATAAGTAAATGATTAAGCAAGTGAATATTCCAGAAGTTAGAGCCATAAGACAGAGGAAATAAACATTTCAATCGTCAGATCGGGTTCTCTAAGAGGCCTGTGAAAGAGAAGGTGAAAGAAGTACAGCTCCCTCTGGACTGAGAACTGGCAGAAGCAAACATTAGATCAAGAGGGGTTAATAGGCTTCGTGCAGCATTATTAAGACTTAATTTCTTGTTTATTAAAAGAATGTTCTATTTAGAGCTGCTTTCCCATTTGAGCATTCCTGCAAATTGCTTCTTCACCCCACATAGGCCTTTCCTCAGTCTTTCAGTCCTCCCGGGGACTCTGCCTCATTCCCTGTAGCACCTTCCAGCAGAAGGAAATAATGTGGGATTCAGACACACATGGGTTGGGTAATGGGGTGGGAGCTGATCGTTTTACCTTTTGAATTAATAGGCAATGTTGCTCCTAGAGGGGGGCTGGTGGTGCCTGGATTTCAGGCCTCTGTGATGTTCCTTGCCCTTTCCTTTTGAGCTTTTGTGATGTTCAGCTTTCCTCTTAGCCAAGGAGAGATCTCCCAAAATGTGGGGTGAGGGATAATGAAGACACACACAAACACACATGCTAATAAAATAGATGCCTTCATGAATACGAAGACATTCATATAGTATACACACATTCACATCCATATGCAGCTCACATATGCACATGTGTGTATATCTTCCACCTCTGAGTGCAATGCATGTGTTTACATGTGTTCACATGTAGGTTAATTTTCATCCAAACATAGGTAGAGATTTGTGCATCTGTCTATATACTGAGACATATATATACACACACACACACACACACACACACAAGCTTAAGTGTACATACTGCACAGGCACACAGACTCCAAGCCTTTTTTTGGCCCAAAATATGTTCCAAAGGGATTAATGAAAATTTCTGTCCTTGTTTTGTGTGTCATTCCAGACCCAGAATTTTTCCCTGCACCACCTTCCATAAGAAAACCACTCATACCAAGGGTTTTGTGAGCATAATAGAATTTGCCAAAAATTTGGGGATCCCAAGGAAATGACTTAGTTGTCAGTCTTCCCATGAGATCCATGTCCTCTTTCTCATTCCCTTTTTTCCCCCTTTCCCTCCATTAGGAGCCAAACAAATTCGTTTTCTTGTTCCAAATGTGGCACTTTAAGGATCATCTTTTGTTATTTGAGTCTGCCCTTGGGATCCCACCTGACACTTCAAACAGCTTATCAAAGGATCTCTTCTAAACAAATAGAGTGTTCTTCTTAGAAAAAATTTACGGCAAATTACATTTTCTGTACCTCCTGTATATAGCTGGGAAAACCAATATCCAGACAGGAAAGTGAATTTGCTAAGGTCTTCCACCCATCTAGTCAGTGGCAGGAATGAGCTTCAATCCTGAGTCCCCAAGTTCCTTTGCCTCACTAAATAACAAAAATAACAACAACATTTTTGTACTTGCCAGGCATTATACTAAGCAACTTTTAATGCATCATTTTATTTAATCCTCACAATCACCATGAAGGAAGTACTATTATTAAAGTTATTTATAAAAGAAGAAATTGAGATTTAAAGATAACTTGCCAAGGGACAGAAAGCTGGTGAGTAACAGGAGGCAGGATTTGAACCCAGGCACCCACACCCCATTGCCTGATCTTTATTCACTACAACTTATTACCTTCCTTTCCTTCATTTTTACATGAGTTGGCTCTTAGGAAATATTTTGCCATAAACGAATGAATGAAATGATGATGCAAGAAGAACCTCAGGTAGTGTCTGGCACATAAGCATTTAATCATCAGTAAACTTCTTCTCCTTCTCTCTCTCCACTCCTGCATGTTGAGAGCTGAGTGGACATTTAGCCCTTGCTGTCTAAAACCAGATCTCAGTCCAAAGAGTTACATATTTTAAAATGTTGTGCTGTAAAAACAGGGGAAGAACAAGGCTCTGCGAATAACTCACCACCTCATCTTGGAGAAATTAAAAATATATTTTACCACAAAAGAAAGGTCTTTGTTAGATGAGATTTCCAGGGACTCAGACAGAACATGGCTTTTAATGGGAGAATTAAATTGGTTTCAATGATTTTTTTTTTTTCCCAAGTGAAATGAGAGGTAGAAGTTCAAAGGTTAAAGCCACACTTAATGTAGAAGTGAATTCCTTTTCACTTTACAATAGAGTAGAATTCATGATATAACATTCAAAACCCTACTTAAGGGAAGCGGCTGTGGCTCAATCAGTAGGGCTCCCGTTTACCATATGGGAGGCCCCGGGTTCGGTTCCCGGGGCCTCCTGGTGAAGGCAAGCCCATCGGTGTGGTGTTGTTGGCTGACCCAGCGAGCACAAGCAGCAAGGGGGGGATAAATGAATAAATAAATAAAATCTTTAAAAACAAAACAAAACAAAACAAAACAAAACCCTACTTAACTCAATGTTTGACTAGCAACAGACAAGAAACACAAGTTGGTTGGTTGGTTGTTGGAATGGGTGTGTGTGTGGTGGATGAGTTGGTTAAATAGATAACTAATGTTGGGTCAACAAACACACAAATGAACAAACAAACAAAACAAATCAAATAAAACAAAATAAAAATGCAGGTTTTGTGGACAGAAAATCCTAGGTTCAAAACTCAACTTTGTCATTTATTAGCTATATAACCTGGAACAAGTTATTTTACCTCTTGAGCCTCACTTTCTCATCTATAGAATAGAGATAATATGCATTGACTTGCAGTTTTTGAAGACAGAGGTAATGTATAATGCCTGCTATGTGGCAAATACTCAATATGTAGTGGCTAATAGTAATGTGAGAATGAACGAATTTGCCCAACAAATTTCACCATCCACATTCCCCATAAATTCCCATATATTATCAAATTACTAATCTGGTATTCCTTGAAATGTCTAGAAGGCTCTGCTACCTTCCTACTACTTGGTCAGGTCCTGTTGGGCTAAACGGTCACTTCTTCCCTGAAGACTATTTGGACACCACCCTCCCCCCAGTCAATAGTGTTGACCCCCTTCTCTGAAGAAGCTCCCCTCTTGTTAGTAGACTCAGTCCATTCTGCCTCCATGATTGCATCAATCACTTTTTGGCTGGCATGGGGTATACCTAAATGCCACTCAGCACCTCTCTAAGCAGGTGGCATGGCACTCCATCACCAAAGGGGCTTTCTCAAAGTTCAGGGGATCCAGTCAATGTAACAGAAAATGGATTTCAGCCCATAATGTTGAATACCTCATTCAGGCAAGACCCATAAGCATCTAAATGCAGTAGTCCCTAACACGTCCCATTTTCTTTGCACTTCTTTCCTTCCCTTTATCCTCTCCTCTTATTCTAACTTCCTCAAAAGTCGATTGCACCCAGTGGGAAGGATGGATAAGGCTGATCAGAGTGAAGTAATTATTCTGCTTCCCTATTAACCTAGTCCAGGACCATATGAGATACAAATGATATCCTATTTGTAAAATGATAACCTTAAGTTATCAGTCCCTAAGATAGACTTAAGTAAATGGAGTCCCTTCCCTAAAACATATCTAAAATTTAATTATTTCCTCAGATTCGACTATTTTCCAAAGGAGCTGAGCAATATCAGAGTAAGCACCTCCTACCGACTGAGCTCATTCTAAGGTTAAACCATATTCCCACAAAAATTAGCAAACTCTCAAGTTAGACTGTCCCAAAGAAGTGATTCAACTGCTCAGATATGATCACAGCAACCAAGACTACTTGGTTTACCTGGCAATGTATGCTTTTTGGTGATGCTCAATGGCAGAGAGCAAGAGCATTAGAAGGTTTTGATCTCAGGAACTGCAACCCAACCCCTTTGATTCCAGACCCCAATTCATGATAGGGCTGTGGCCCAGTGGCTGATGACCTACCTCCCAAGGTGGCAGAGATGAGGAGGTGGGTGCCGTACTTTTTGATGATGGTATCGATGAACTGCTGAGTGGTGGGTCTCCTGCCAAGTAGACGGATGCTCCTTTGAAATTCCGGCATGAGGGGCACTGGGTGATGGACCAGATCTCTCCTCTCGATGGCTGTGTTCCTCACCTTCCAACGGGCAAACTCCCTGGGCAGGAGAGATGAGCGAGACTCCTCAATTTACCACTTCTGCCCCAAGCCAGAGCCCACCCAACCACCACATCCAGGCATCTCTCCTGAGTAGGGAGGATGCTTACAACCACTTGTAATAGTTGTCAGGGTTGCTTCAGTCTGGAGCTCACGATCCTTTTCAACCAACAAATATTTATTGAGTACTGCTGTCATTGCAAGGGATACTGGGTCAGGGAACAAGCAGACACAGACCCTGACCTCATCAAGAGGCAATTTTTATTAAGTTAAAGGTAGAGAAACTAAGGGCAAAAATTAATAATAATATTAATAAAATGATGATATTGACAATTACAATAATGATGATGAAGATTTTCATGGCATTTTATAGTCCAAAAAGTACCATGTTGACTTTCTCATCTGATTATCATTCTAGCTCTGTGATAGGGGATTTTTTATCTTTTTCTTCTACCTGTCACAGGACTAGTTCTCCAGTATTGTTGCCATCCTGTTGCTTATTCATAAACCTAATAAGATTCAGAAAAATGCCACAGAGATGGAATAGCCTTAGTTTAATTGCCTTTGCTCTGTATACAGTTCAGTGTCTGATAGCTGGTAGAAATCATAAGAATGCTACCTAGATGAATAAACAAATGGATGGAAGGAAGAAAGGAAGACAGGAAGGGAAGCAAGGAAGGGAGGGAGGTAGAGAGGCCAAACGGATAGAACCTAAGGCACGGAGCAACCGGAGGCTGGTACTAAGATTATTCCCAAATCAAAAATTTAGCCTTGAGCTCAGTTTAATTCAGAAATTCAAAAACAAATATTCCTGGAAGAAATCAGGCTAAGTTCTGAAGACCATGGGGAAGAGTTTCCACTTTTTCTTCTGTAAAGATAAAGTAAATCACTTGGAGCCCAAACTCAGAGTCTTGCTCTGCCTCTTGCCGACCATGTGGTGTGATCTCGGGCAAGACACGTCATCTCTCTGGATCTTGATTCCTTCATCTATAAAACCTAACTAATTTTATCTCTTTCCAATTGCTGTTGTAGGGATTACATGAAACATACGGTGTGAAAGTACCTTTGGAAACTGAAAGGTTCTAATCCAATAGAAAGGATTATTTTATAGCTTTATTTCCACACAAGTTTCCAGAAATGTAGATCATTAAAGGTTCAGAAACAGTGAGCAAGGGGCATGGAAACTAAGTACACGTAGAAATTTAAAGTGTCTTGGTTCAGGTGGATTTTGCTTAAATAACAATCACTGTTCCTACGAAGGACAGAGTTGTCTCTTGAACAGCCAGCTTTCTGATCTGCCTGAGTTACATGCTCTCAGTCCCTTAAGAAAAACAGACCAGCCAAGAGGGTTGTAAGGTTAACTTAGATAAATGATGGGAACCAGACTTTAATGAAAAGGTCTCTCTCTCCTGCCACAAGATGGGAGGGACAAATGAAGGAAGGGACACAGGGCAAGAAGAAAGAGAAAGGGTGGGAATTAGACTGAAATATACCCTAGCAATTCAGTGATGGAGTCTGACCCTAATGCAGAAGAAACTGAATCTGAAAAAAGCTTTCAAACTGGATTCCATTTGTAAGCCTGAGAGCTTATGGTCCGTGTCTGCATTAAGAAATTTCTGTCCATAATCCATTACATAGTGCAAATTTTAAGTAAGTCAACTCAGTGCCTTGCACAGAGTAGGTATGTAGTAAGCCAATCAACTGTACTCAGTGAACCCTTGCAGGTCACTTACTAAGTGCAAGATATGATGTCTATAGGAGGAGGATGGACCCATCAGAGTCCCTGTCCTTAAAAAACTCACAGTCTGGCAGGGAAGACAAAACATTTTCAATTCACTGTAAAGTGAGGACTACAGACACAAAAGAGGAATATGTATGTCTCAGGCATCTAGAGAAAGCATCACAGAGAAGGTTGCAGTTTTAAATTGGCATGGGACCTAGATTAACGGAAGTGTGGTTAAAAACAAAACAACAACAAAAACGAACTACATGGTGGAAAGGGTAGGAGCATGAAAATATGTTATGGGAAGAGCTGAACAAGATGGAAGTGCACAAAGAAGGTGGCGTAGTAGGAGACAAGATAGAGCAAGTGGGTGGCCAAATCTGGGCACAGGGAGGGGGATGTGCTGCCAGCTGAGGAGTTTTACAGGAACAGTAGGCTGCTATAACATGGGTTCTAAGGAGCCCTGCCTTCTGCTGGGCATGCCCTTGTGTGATTCCCTCCCTTTGAGAGTGGGCTGGACCTGGGCACATATTTCCATGAACAGGATCCACACAAAAGTGACAGGGTTTCCCTTTCACAATTAAGTTTAAAACACCATGACTTCCAGCTTGCTCTCATTGAAACATTTTCTGAAAGAGCTAGACAGTAAATATTTTAGGCTTTGTGGGCCATAAGGTAGCTGTCGCTGATTGTAGTGTGAAGCAGCCATGACCAATATGTAAACCAGTATAAATAAAACTTTATTGACAAAAGCAGGCCATGATTGTAGTTTGCCGACTTCTGTTCTAATAATCACTCTGACTGCATTCATAGAAATCATCAAATCCAACTCACTCAATTCACAAAGAGGAAAACTGAATGCCAAAGAAATGAAGTTAGTTGTCTAAGATCACACAGCAAATGTCTGGAAGGGCTTAAATTAGAATCTTGGCCTCATAACTCCAAGTACAACACCCTTTCCGTGGCAGCATGCCACTTAAAGAAAAAAAGGAAAACAACCCAAAAGAAAGAAGGTCTTGCTTGTCATGTTATGTAACTGCTCTGCTGCCCAGGAACAATTTCATGTACATTCTCAGTGAATTGAGTACAACATGAAATATATATTTTCCTTCAGAGCCTAGAGAGCAAGCACGTTCCCCTTGGAGGAGAAGACAGAACTCACAAAGGCATAGGATGTGTAGAATATGCTTATGCCCAATTAAGCATCCCAGCAGGATGGGTGAACTAATTAGACTGAGATTAAAAAAGAAGCCTGGATGGAAAGCATAGGTTGGCTGCAGCAAGGCCCATCCCACTGGGGGAGCTGAAGGCAGGAGGGTGGGGGATGATGGATGAAGACTGAAGCCAGGGTCGCAGGATTTAAGATGAGGCTGGAGAGAAAAGTGTTAAGTCTATGGCTTTCTTTTTGGAATTAAGCATTGCCTTTGTAGGAATCCTATCTCATCCTCTTTCTTACCCTGATGTTCTCACACACACACACACACACACACACACACACACCCCGCAGTCATACATTGACTATGAAGTTGCAGTGGAGAAGAAAGGAAAGGGGATCGAGTCAGGCAGGGTTGATGGCCTTGGAAATGTCCTTCTTCTCCTGGGCGTCAGCGCCTTCACCTGTGAACAAACTGACTGTAACGGATGATCTTCGGTGTTTTGTCTCTCAGCCTAGGCTTTGGTGGCAGAAATCTTGGTTTAAAACCTCACATGCTACCTGCCAGCCGTGAGATCTTGGGTAAGTCTGTTTATATTCTTCAAATATAAGTGATACCAACCTTAGAGGGAGGGGGTGAGGATGACAGTAAATCATGTAACACAGTGTCTAGCCCTCAATAAAATGGTAGTTGGTAAAGTTATTATCAAACTTTTCATTGTCAGGGTGATCCGAGTGGTTCCGTATGGGAGACTGGGTGATAGCAGAAGGATGGTTGGGTGGGAGGGGAGAAAAGGGGAGGAATTTAGGACACAATAATGCTCTTTTTCAGTAGATTTAAATTTTGGATGGGATTTAATTCTTGTGAAGTACAGTAAAAGCAGTGAGACTGATTTTAAGAAATGGGCCAGCAGTTTATCATAAATTCCTTCCAAGTCTACTCCCTCATATGTGATGTGAAGACTAAACTATTTATATCCCCAAATAGTGCTATGAGGGTTACATGAAATAGCACTTGGGAAAGTTCTTTGTAAATTGCAACAACTAATGGACAGTTGGCCTCTGTTGGTATTGTCCCTACTCTTTTATTTTTATAGGGCACAGTTATAGTCATGCTGCTTCTATTGCTTGACACTTTGTGTGTGTGTGTCGTTTCCTCATCTGTAAAATTGGGGTGACAATTTCTGCTTCTCGAAGTTGTGAGAAAAGCACCTCCAGCAGTGTGGGGCCCACGGTAAGTAATGGAAAAGCCATTGGTTTCCAGATAATCGAGGCCCCTAATAACCTCTGAATAGGTGAAGGGTTGCTTTATTCTTCTTTACAGAGCATGTTTTGTAGACATTAAAAAATAAATAAAATGGGAAAATAAAGGGAAGAAAATAAATGAAGCTGGGGTGAAAATTTGCAAGCAAAATACGCCATATTGTACTGATAGAAGTGGACCACAGACATCTCTGAGCCAAAGTAAATTATGAATCACAGCCCAAAGATGCATACAGCCAAGAAGACAACAGACTAGTTGTTGGAGAAATGCAGATTTCCTGCATCCTCAGATGAGACACAAACACCTCCTCTATTTCCTCATAAAGTGATAGATATAGTGGTCACTGGTGGGCGATGTCCTCAACAATACCCTGACGAGTGTAGCCTAATGCATATGCCAAAGCACTATTCAGTAAAATCAACTGCCTAAGGGCCAAACACTGCAGTCAAGATATGTAGCTCATTGATGGTCTAACTTAATCTAAGGATAGATTTTAGAATATCTTATAAACACCGTATCCCCTATAAATGTTTGTTGAAAGCATGGCTGATTGCAGACGTGAAATGATTGCATTTGTTTTTTCCTAGGTGGCTTATCCCATTGGTTGCATTAACTAATCATATGGAAGTGGGATAAAAAGAAGTCTCCGAGTATCAGGGTGATGGAGGGGAGCTCTGGGACTGCTTCTGTTATTGTTAGCAGCCAGTTTTCTCCAGATGAGCGAGAGGAATCGCAGAGGAGGAGAGAGAGAAGAAATCATTGAGCTGAGAAAGAGAGGGCATTTCTCTTGCCTGCTGTTCCCCATCTCTCCCGATACAATCCCCAGCCAGCTCAGGAAAAGGTGAACCCAAGGGCATGTGTGAAGTGGAAATGATGCATCTTAACGAGGGAGGGTGTCAACGCCAAATCCTCTGCCTGCCACCATGCCCTGGAAAATAAGTGGGAGGGTAGCTGAGAAATCACAGCATGCAAGCAGAGCTCTTAGGGCATTTCAGAATTCAGCCTCAGGGGGTGGGGGGGAATGAAGGGGAGAAATAAAATTAAACAAAAGTAACTGTCTCTGGAAACGTGATTATGAATAATAATATTATTTTAATTACAAGTAAAGACACTGACTTAACTTTAAAGAATAAAATAATCCTTGCTTCCAATTAGTGTATAACACTTTCTATTTTCCAAAATGTGTTCACTTAGGTAATGGCATTTTATCCTCATACCAACCCCGGAAGCAGTTTTGTAGGCTCTGATGGGAATGAAGTTCAGAGAAATATAGGCAACTAATCCTGAGAAAGCATATCGGAATAGAGCTACGTGTTTCTCATGAAGTAGCAACTTGAAAGAAAAAAGTAGACCCTTGGAATGGCCCAGCTTTTATGTAGTAGACCATTTCCAGAAAAGCAAGTGGGAGTCTCCACAGAGCACTGTTACCAAGAACAGGTTTAATCGAGGGGAAGACAACTTAGAACATGGGTGCTTTATTTTACTCTGCATGGCCAGCATTTCCTGGGATGCCTTCTGTGCATTCGAGCAGCCTCCTTACCTGGTCATACAGAATCTAAAACACCTGGATTAGAAGGGCTTTTGGCACCAGATCACAGAAGACCATCGCTGGCATTTCACCAATAAGGAAACTGAGACACACAGAGAGAAAGGGACTCTCCCCAGGCCACGGAACCTCAGTGGTGGGGTGACTAGAATCGGGGTCCCTGAGCTCAGATCAGTCTGCTCTCCCCTGATCCACACTGCCTCATTGACCTTATGTTGCCTCTGTGGGTTTTGTAGTACACGTGGTCCTTCACACAGTCCTGTTAGGTACATTACCGACAACCTGGAAGGAAGAAAGTATTGCCAGCTCTGTCATAAGTGGGAGAAATTGAGGCCCACGGCCGTGAAGGCTATATGGCAAGGACATGTCAGAGCTGGGGTGGAAATGCGGGGTTCATGATTCTCTGCCCAGGCTCTTCCCCAGGCCTTCCTGCTCCCTTCCCTACCTGCCCACTCTGGCGTCACCATGCCAGCAGAGGACTGGCCTCGAGGCTCCCCAGCTGCCTTGTCAGGGACGCCTGGGCTGCTCTGCAGAAGAATGAAGTATAGGACTTCAAGGAAAAACAAATGCTCATTCCACAAACGACACCCCCTGAATTTGTTCCCACAAAAGATTTGTTCAAGACCTACCCCCTGGTAACATGAATGCAAACTTATTTGGAAACAGATCCATTGTAGATGGAATTAGTTACATGGAGTAGGGGGTGCCCTTAGTCCAATATGACTGGTGTCCAGATGAGTAGGGAGATGAGACAGACACAGGGGAGGAGGCCAGCGATTGAAGTGCGGCAGCTGCAAACCCAGGAATGCAAGGAGGGCCTGCAAACACCGCAAGATAGAAGAGGCAAGGAAGGATTTTCCCCTGCGGGTTTCAGAAGGAGCACAGCTGTGCCAACACCTGGATTTCATATTTCTAGCCTCCAGAACTGTGAATCTATAGATTTCTGTTTTTCTGAGCTGCTCATTTCGTGGTACTTTGGTATGGAAGCCCCAGGAAACTAATAAAGCACCTATCACTGAGTACTTCAAAAGGGGCACAAAACAAGTCCCTTCCCAAAGACGTTGTGGCTCCATGAGATGAACGCACACTTCATAGTCAAAAAGGCCTGGCTCTGAACCCCAGGTAAAGCCACTGAGTGAGCCTTTGCAGATGCTCCAGCCTCTCTGTTCTTCTTTTTCAGTGAACTAGGAATCATACTAGTTACCTTGCAGGGTTGCTGGAAGCATGAAACATAATGAATGCAATTAATCTGGCAGTAGTAGCTACTCAATAAATGTAAGTTATTTATCCTTTGGCTAAGCATTCTAAAATGGGACTTTGTCGAATAACACTTAAATTTTAATGGATATTTTAAATGATCTTAATATGCCCATGGGCTCCAGGGATTACACGAACTGCATATAAATAAAATATTTAAAATTCTGTTTACTTAATTTGTCTCTCTGCTTATTTCCAAAGCATCTATTGTGAAATCATGACTCATAACTAAATATAGATTAATAAAAGTTTGGAGCAGCAATTATTTTCCAATTATCATAAATCCCATTAAACATTGCAATTATATGAATTTTCTTTCTCAGATCACAAAATTTGAGAGCCCCAAGGAACCACAAAGAATGTTTTCTTCATTGCCTTCCATCTTTAGATGGAAACGCAGAGACTCTGAGAGGGATGATAATTTTTCCAGGGACACACATCTGTCAGGGGTTGAGCTGTTTTTAAAATCCATGCTTCATACACATAGGCCTCTGCTCATTTTCCTCTGCCACAGGTGCTTCTTTTTAAGAGAAAAGTGAACAACTTCTTCGCCAGCAAGTCATACCATATATAACTGCCAATTTCTTTCTCGTTAAAATAGCTTAGGATTAGTGAGCACATTGCCATCTCAGAGCCTCCCCAAATTCCACATTCTCAGCTAGAACCTTCTTTCATTTCCCCATTTGCAAGGCTTCCCTGCTTCTGCTTTAAGCTAGTTAACAAATAGCTTTTTCTCCAACTCATCCAACAAACATTCATTGAATATCTGGCCCTACATCAGGAATTGGGAACCTAAAACCATCCTTTATTTAAACTAAATGTACCCAAGTCCTTAAAAATTATTTAACCCAGGGGTACTCCAAACTATGGAGTACAGACCAAATCTGACCCACTGCCTGTTTTGTAACTAAAATTGCATTGGAAAACTGCCTTGCTTATTTGCTTACATACTGTCTGTGGCTACTTTTGCGTTACGTTAGCCAAGTTGAGTAGTTTGACAGAGACCATAAGGCTCACAAAGTCTAAAATGTTTACTCTCTGGCCCTTTATAGAAAGTTGCTGACCTCTGATTTAATCCAGTGACTTGACCATTTAAATAATTTAATTTAAGGAAATAATCAAGATATCTCCAAAATTTATATACTGATCAGAGAGACAGACAGGTAAGTAGATTCTGTGTAAGTTTTCTTTGACAAAAGGATTCCCTTACCCCAAAAATGCTTGAAAACTACTGAGCCAAAGCAAATTAGACAACAAGGCTGTTTTCCCACACAGCCTACTTGGAACACCTTTAAACCTCGATAACAAAGTCATTATTTAAATACAAATCAGAATGAACTGATAAATAATGCCCAGATCACACCTGAGTTAGGAAAATAGACTGTTTCAAGTGGAATCTATGATTCGAGAATTAAACAAAGTAATTAACTCATTATATGCAGTGATGGAAAAGAAAAAAAGAAAGAAAGAAAAACACCAAAGGGGGAGGGGTATCTAATGCATTCACAGAGGTACCTGATTGACTAAATGCCACAGAAAGACAACTAATTTTCCTGATTGGTGGGACCTAATGACTTGTCATGTCATGAAAACAGTGGCTCCTAGGGTTAGAACTGGAATGATGAGAGAATTTTAAGCAAGCTACAGCTCAGCTCAATGAAAGAAACCTCTCTTTGACTGTCAGAGATGATCAGAATAGAACAGGCTGGCCTAGGAAGTAGGGGGGTCCCTGTCTGAGGATTTCAAAGCAGAGTTTGGGTAACTGATTGACAGAGATGCTTATAGGACAAATTAAGAATCCAATAAGTAGTTGGAAAGGGGTGTTTTGTTGTCCTTACTGACTGGGACACTATCAGTTTCAGGGGAAAAAATATGTATGGGTATTAGGACCTATCCTCTGAGTGCTCAGATGAATTGGAACTTTCAGTTGGGAACTGATAACTGAGGTAGCCACTGATATTTGAGTCTCATATAGGCACCGGGATGATGGATAAGGGTTGTGTAAGAGTTTCTCTTCAGCATTTTTCAGCTCTACAATAGTTGGAATGATAATTCAAAATACATTAAGTGATGCCAGTCCTGTGCCCTATCACAATAGTTACCCCCAGACTGAGTTTTAGCTCTATTCTTTCTTCTAGAGCACACACAAAAAAAGGTTTCTCTCCATCAAATGATCCCTCAGATCGTTTCTTCATGTCTCCACATACTACTACAAAAATGGTTGCCACTGCCAAGCAAACCATTTTGCTGCAAGCTCACTTTGTAATTTCCAAAAGAAGCCATCCTCCCTTTCTTTCTACTGCATGCAGACACCCATGTAAATCCATAGGGTCAACCATTATATTTCTTTTCCTATATGAACATGCTTGGGGAGCGGATGTGGCTAAAGCAGTTGACCGCCTGCTTCCCACACGAGAGATTCCGTGTTCGGTTCCCGGTGCTTTCTAAAAAACAAAAAACAAACAACAAGCAAACAAATGGAAAAAAAAACAAAAAAAAACAAATCAGGGGAGCTGATGTGGCTCAGGGGTTGAGCACCGATTTCCTACATATGAGGTGCTGGGTTTAATTTCCGGCGCTTGTACCTAAAATCAAAGACAAAAACAACAACAAAAAAGCCATGCTTCATCCTCATTCTTGAACTCCATAAGTCTAAGGATCAATATATATTGACCATGTAATATGGACCAGGTGCTTTGAATTTAGTGATCACAAGCACACTGGAGTAAGAATATGATCAACCTCATTTTATAAATAAATAAATTCAAGTTTAGAGGCCCAGCATCTCTCTTTCAGTATAACCAGAAAGGTTAGGAGTTCAACCCAGGTTTAACTCTATTAACTATATGCACCCTGGAGCTCACTTAGGATTGTTTTCAACTCAAGATTCTGTCTAGCAAGCAAATTGCCCATTATGAACCTCAAGTCCAAGAATTTATTTCAACTGTCCTTGAACTCTTTTGTATTTCTTATTGACCCCTTGTATTTTTGGTAAGGTGCTGCCAATATTTTGGTTGATATTTTTATGTTCTGGGTTGATTCCCTCTTGTAAAAAGAGAACACCAAAGAGGATAACAGATGATCAAAGTGAGGTCACCCCTGCCTATGAACCCCATTACTAAACAGGCCTTCTTAAAGGCTGACAGTGGATCTAGAGCACTGTACTGCAAATAGAGACACTGTAAATATGCCATCTTAATAACAAGCTGGACTGCCTCAAGAACGTAATGACTTCTCTTTGAATTTCAATTTTTCCCATCTGGAAAATAGACACATTGTCTAGATTAATGCCTTTCATATTTTTGTTTAGACAGGAAACATGTAATTCATCAATTTATTCTTTCAGATAAGGTTAATGTTGTTTTCAGTTTCTTGTTTTTAGCATCTACTACATTCCCATCTCCATTTTAGGGGCAAGGGATACAAGAGTGAACAAAATAGACAAAGAACTTGAGTTTTTTTCTGGGAAAAACACAAATAATAACCAAATAAATCTTTTGCAAAATACGCAAATTAGATATAAGCAGAAGTTTTATGGAGATTGGGGTGGTCACAGAACCCTGCATGTCCCCTTACCACCTTACCCTTAGGCCAAGGAGCACAATTTAAAAACTAATCAGACTCAGAGTCCATCTGAGCTTTTTGAAGTGAGGTCCTTAGGCCACATGCTTCAGAATTTGATAGGAATCCATGTTAAAATACAGAAAGAAGAATGAGTCAGAATCTCTGCCTGTGCTTTAACAGACTTCCCAGGTGATTCTTTTGCAGAATTAAATTGAGAAATCAGTACTGAAGGACTGTCAAAATCTCCTCTGCTTGGATAATCTGCTCTCCCATCCCTGTCTACTAAAGTTTTTTCAACCTCTGGACCTCAGTCTAAGGGTCGCTTCCACAGGGAACCCTTCCCCAGCTCCCCGAGCCAGTGCAGGTTCCCAGGTAACTGACCACAGCAAGCGATTAAATTGTTTAGTTGTATGGTTATTTGATCGTCATTCTCCTTCACTAGTCAGCAACCTCCATGGGACAGGGATTGTATCTATTTTGCTCAGGTTTTAACACATTTCCTGGATCTTATAAAGTGCTCAAAAATACTTCTTACATAAATGGAGAATAGGTTTATGAATGGATCTTCTCCCCTTTCCTGCATTAAGAAACTCATGTTCTCAGGCACTCCCCACAAGAAATTGTTACACTGCCAAAACAGAGCCCCTGGTGTCTAACAAGTTATGGTAGGACTTTGTTTCCACATTATCTGAGTCTTTGGTGTCTTCCTGTTTCTATGTATGACTATATCCTATGCCATGCACAAGCAGAGGTGGTAATTTAATTGTCAGAAGTGAGGAATTTTGAAATTAATCCTTTACACCTTAGTGCTTTCATTTTTTCCACTTTCCAATCAGGAGTATGTCTAATAAGCTCCCAGATCTGGAACAAATGCTTCTTATGGGATTGAATAAAACAAGGGTCTCAGCCAAGACACACAGAAGGGGAAATGCTGTCCAACTGGTCCCTCTGCTTCCTCGTTGACAACCTTATGATTCTTTCAAAATATTGCCATCAGAATCATCTTCTCAATGTGTGGGGTGGATCATGCCACCTCCTCTACCTTGGAAAGCCAATGAGTTCCCACTGTCTACAAAATAACTGGAAAACTCTATTGATTCACATTCAAGAATCCTCACGACCAAGTTTAAACTTCAAATTCCTAGCTCCTTCCTCTATTAACTACCCTTACTCTGGCCAAATTGAATGGCTCTGCGGACCTATCCACAACTAACAGAACCCACGTCCACATTTTACTCACATCTTTATGAGCTTTCAGATACTAGTCATGAGCTAAAACATAGCCCAGGCTTCTTAATACTGAGCATGAAGGCTTCCGTGACCTGCTCTGCTTATCTACATTTTTGGTTTCTTCTCACCTTCTCCACCCTGCTCCAAGCACAGTTTTTTGTTTTGTTTTGTTTTGTTCTTAAGTTCTATCAAATGTACAGAACCACTATGACCTCTAGGCTTCCCTACATGTATTTTCCTCTGCTGGAAAAACTATTCCTCTACTTTATCTGTCTCACTCTTACTAATAGCACTTTGTACTCCTCCAAAGCACACATCTCCCAGTATTAAAATTGCCTTTTCATTTTGCTAAGCCCCCTATTAGATGAGACGTTCTGTGTAACAAAGGAAAGGGGTGGCCTGTTTACCACTGTATCCTTAGCCTATAGTTCAAGGCCTGGCATATAACATATTCTGAAAAGGAGGAAAGAATAACCATGCTTCATGCATGCTCAGTTCATTCCATGGCTTCCCATCTATTCATTCATTCAGAAATACTTTTTAAGCTACTACTATTTTCAAGGCACCCATTCTAATTGCCAGAGGTACAGGGCTGAGAAGGACAGGCAAAATTCTTGCCTTTGTGGAGCCAGACAAAAACAAACAAACAAAACCAACGCATATATAATATAATGTCAGACAATGATAGGCTTCATGAGGAAAAATAAAGCAAGATAGGGGTATAGACTGGATGGAGAAGGCTCATTTTTTTATGGGAGAAGGAAAGCTTCTCTAAAGAGGAGAAATATAATAAGAGAACTGAATGAGGTAAGGGAGACATAGATGTAAATGTTGGTTGCTGCCCCACAGCAGGTAACTTAGGCTTCAGTACAAGTTACCTACTCCCAGAGGCTCTTCCTGAACACCAAAGTTACAACAGCCCCCATCCCATCATCTGCTTTTCTTTTCCTTTGTGGCCTCCACACTATCTGCAATTACTGTGTCCATCTGATTACACTTTGTTGTCCTTCTCCACATACTCCCCCCGCCCTAGCCTTTCTCTCCACTATAATAAGATCCAGGAGGACAAGGACTTCATTGCATGGTTCACCACATGAGCCTAGAACTGTGCCCAGCATTCACAAGGTGCTTAATAAATATTAGTTCAACCAATTCACCTGTCCAAATCCCATCAGCAAGAGCATGATAAAATCCTCCTTCATTTATGGAAATTTCCCACCCACAGTCATCTCAAAGCAAATCATCAGAGACACTAGAATGTAGTAGAAAGAGGACAGGCCTGGAACTCAAGCCAGAACAGGGATTGATCTCAACTCTGCCTCTAACCAGCAATAGTCACATCAGCTCTCTGGGTTTGCTTCCTGTACAGTGAGGATTATACAGGTACTTCCTCCTCAGAGTCACTGTTAGGATAATGTGGGTAAAGGAGCTCACAGATGAGGTGCATTACCTTAGATCAGTATCCTTCTTTCCTTGGAGTCTCCATTGCAAGTATCTGAGCCCCTCATGACTTTGGATTACAATTCATTTACGTGTGGACTTTGTTCTCATCAAACACTGTGAAATTATCAGCACCAGTTCAACTCTGTTTGAGTGCAGTGATGTGCAAGGTTAAGATTCCTTGTAAACACTTGTGCAATGATTCAGTCTTCCCTTCCTCAGGGGCATGAAGCAATTTTAGGCTGAGTTTCTCTTCCACTTCATTTTTACTAGTCTCATCCTCAGCAGTGCTTGCAATGGGATTGGGGGAGTTTGCCTGTATAATTCCCTGCTGGTCTCTCCTTAGTTCATTGTTTTCCTCTCTTCTTTTTCTCATCCTTTTTTTTTAAGCTAACATTTACACAGTGCCTTCCAGTTTGCAAAGCACATCACCAATACCTAAGTTTAATCCTCAAGGTGGTGGCCTAGGCAGTACAGATTTTTATTCTCTCCATTCTTCAAATGCTAAAATTGAGGCTTTGTAGGTACATGTACAAGGCATGTACAAGGTAACAGAGCTAGAAAGCAGTGGCTCTGGGAGGAGACTCCAGGCACAAATGACTTTGAACATGGTGCTCTCTCCACTGTGTTACACCATTCATTAATTCATTCAACCATTCCTTCACTCATCTACACACTCATTCAATAAACATTTATTAAGCACTAGGGACTATTCTAGGCACATGAAATACATCAATGAAGAAAACTTCTTTCTAGCAGAAGACAGACAAAGATATAAAGCCTTCAAATAAACAAATTAGAAAATGGTAAGTATTATGGAATAAAAGGGAAAGGGGGCAGGTTAAGGGAGATTGGCAGTGCTGGCTGAAGAGAATGCAGTTCTAAATAGTATGGTCAGGGTCGGAGTCACTGAGAAGGTGATATTTGAGCAAAGACATGAGGGAGGTGGGCAGGTGGTAGTGAACCATGCTGGCACTTGGTAGAAGCACTTCCTAGGTGAAGTTGACACCAAGACACCAGGAGGCCTGGAGACTAGAGAGTAGTGAACAGCAGGTAGGGAGAAGTAGGAGGCAAAATAAGAGAGAAAACAATTAGCCTGACCATACAAGTCCTTGTAGACCAATCTAAGGATGTTGGTTTTTTACTATGAAATAAATGGGGAGCCATTGGAGAGTATTGTACTAAATGACTGACATGATCTTACGTATGTCTTACAAAGATCACTGTGTGTTGAGAATAGAGAATAGAGAGCGGATGATCAAAAGCATGGAGACTATACTGGAGAATATTGCATAATCCTGAAGAGAGGAAGGTAGCTCAGACCAAGGGAGTAGCAAGAGTGGAGGCAAGCAATGGGCAGATTCTGGATTTGTATTTACAAGGTAGTACAAGTAGAACTTCCTAATGGGTTAGAGATGGGGTGTGAGAGAACAGAGAAATCAAGGAAGAGTAAACAAATTTTGGTTCAAGCAACTGGAAATATGGATCATCCATTAATGGAGATGGGGAAGGTTATGGTTAGGATAGTGTGGCTGGTAAAGGTTTGGGAAGGGCAGTCATAAGTAAGGTTTAGACATGTTATATTATTTGCAATGTCAGCCAGACATCCAGGTGGAGATGTCAAGTGTGAAGTTGTGTATACAAATCTGGAGAGAGGTTTGGAGAGGAAATATTATTTATACCTCACTCAATTTAAAAAATGAGCTAAGTGAAGATTTATTCATCCAATCAATATTTTATGCTTATTATATAACTGGAACTGTGCTAGAGGTTTGGTGTTAATATGCTGGGGAGAAAATGGAAATATTCCCCACCATCAAGGCGTTTATAGTCTATCAGGAAGATAAAGTATAAGACATACATTATTATAACAAATAAATTATGTTACAATGTGATGAGGACCTTGGACAGGGAAATACATTAGAAAATAAGAGTACATAGCAAAGGCATCTTCCCTATTCTAGGGGGGTTACTGAAAGATTCCTACAGGAATTAAGATTTAAGCTGATACCTGAAGAAATAGTTAGAAAGGGACACGGGAGGAGGAGGTGCACTTCAGGCAGAGGGAAGAGGTCAGAAGTGAAGAGGACCTAGTTCCAGTGAGGTAGGAGGTGGGTGCGGGATGGGAAGGTTGAGGGGAAATGGGAAGAGATGAGGCTGAAAAATGAACACAGAAGGGACTTGTAACTCAAATATTTCAACTTCATGCAGAGAACAATGAAGATCCAGTGAAGATTTATAAGCAGGAGAATCACATAATCAAATGCTCAAATAAGAAAGTGTTTGTCTCGTCACAGATTCCCCAACAGAGAAGGTCTACAAGATACTGGAAAAAGGACTTTGTTAGAGAAGCCCCAGATGGTGGCACAAACACTCCTATGGCTACCCAAGACTCCATTTACCTAGAGATTGAGAGAGAGAGAGAGAGAGAGAGAGAGAGAGAGAGACTGACTTTCCTTTGGAAAACCAGGATATGGAGTTATTTTTGTGAAGCTCAGGCTCAGTCTTTCTAATGTGTGTTAACTCATGCTAAACCAAGACCTGACATCTTCCAGATATTAGGCAGGATGTGAACAGGAAAGCAGAGGTAATGGGAACTGGGAGTACTGCCACCACGGAAAGCTGCATGATTGGAAGGAGGGGCTGGGACAACCTCTTTAGGAACCATGCCACTGAGGAACTGGAAGGGAGAGAGGAGGAAAGGTTGCTCCCCACTGAGGTAGAAACTCTGATCGAGAAGAAATCATAAGGTGAGAAGTCATGGATTTTCATTCATTCATTTGATACATGGACACCATCTGCCTGGGGTGATATTAGGTGGGTAGTATTGAGATACTATTTGGCCAGGGAACAGAGAGGTCTACAATTCCTACCTTAGATCAGGAACTCTTCCAAGAGAGTGAAGCACTATATGACCAGTGGGACGTCTGTCCCCAACTTGAGTGCAGAGCTGTATTGAATTAGTCTGGTTCCCATGGCAAATTGTGTTTCTCACGCCTTATCTACTTGAATGGCTTTGAACCAGTGATGGCATGAAAGTTGCCTTTTCCCACACTTACTCCACAGAGAAACCCAGCTTTGAGCTTCCCAGCAGGTTTCAAGAAAAGGTTATAGATGTCAGTGGAAAACAGAAGCCGGCACATGAGACCATTTCATAGAACAAGCTGGTCAATACCTCTCCTATAGGGCCTCATTCAGGAACATATGTCCATGACTTTTACTGCTTCTGGAGAGAATGGACAAGGAGGGATGGGATTTCTCAGATAGGTCCAGATGGTAGCCACCATGATTTGCCCATTAAGCACTGTGCACAGTATTAGGGATACAACAATCAAAGAGGTGCACCCTAGCTTCTGGTTGACCAAGATAGCAGCACCTGGGAGCCATTCTGCCACAGAATCTTTGGACTATTAGAGAAGACTGGCAGAGTCATCTTCCTCAGAATGTTGTAAATCAGTTAAAGGGTTGCAGTAACAAGGTGAGTCCTGAATCAAGAAATAAAACAGCTTTAAATAACAGTAGGAGAAGCTGATGGCACCTTTGCTACCCCCGCCCCTGAATCCTTCATGAGCACAGTGTGGAGCCAGCTTGTATTCACGTTGTGAGTTCCCGGCCCTGTTCGGGAGAGAGCAGAGTAACTCATACATGCATACTGTGCTGCCTGTATGTCAGTGACCATCGATTTGGTGGCATCCTGAAAGACTGAATGAGGAAACTCCACTCTGGCTTGCCAACTGGAACTTGCCTGCAAGGCAGAGGGAGCTTGTGGACAGCTAAGGCAGTGTAAGAACCCATTAAGTTAAAGCAACCTGGGGCAAAGGATTACCTGCTTTAACATACAATAGTGTACCTGAGAAGGGAAGAAGTCTATTTCATAAGAATTAAAGCATGCATTTGAATTATTGAAAACAGGGGGATTCCCAAGGTCATGAGCAGAAGCCAGGACAAAAAGGCACAGAAAAGACAGAAAGGAATCCTTTACTTCACATTCACACTGGACTGATCTTCTTGATAGGAAGGATAAACTCTGAAGGAGAGTACCAGCCAACACCAAGACAATTTGCAAAGACTGGTGTTGTTTTACATGGGCTTGTTTGTTTTATTTAGCTCCTGGAACTTAAGGAAATCTCTGTCATATCACTAGCTGGAAAGCAATTTAAGGGATAGATATTTCAGTGACTAAATCCTAGAATTAACACTTTAAAATATCAAAATGTATAGTTTGTGTGACAGTTTGAAGCCTTTTGTGGATGCCAGAAAAGGTCAGGTTCTTGAAGCTAATCCATTCCTGTGGGTCTAAAAGCCTTTGATTTGACTGGATCCAGTTTAGGGGTCTTTGACTGGATTACTTCAGTGAGGCATGACCCAGGTTGGGTTTTGGTCTTCTTGCTGGAGTCCTTTATAAATGAAAGACTGAAAGCAGAGATACACAGAAAAAGCTGAAGAGATGTAGAGAAAGAACCCAGGGGCTCAGAGAGGAACTGGGAGAAAGGAAGCCACAGATGGAGCAGCCAGAGCTGAAGCAATGAGACCCGGAAGAGAAGCAGATGCCTCCATGTGCCTTGTCATGTGGAAGGAGTCCAGGATTGCCAGCAACTGACCTTTGATGAAACAGCATCTCTGAAGATGACTTGATTTGGACGTTTTCACAGCCTCAGAACTATAAGCTTTTAACTAACAAATTCCCATTATAAAAGCCAACCCATTTCTGGTATATTGCTTCCAGCAGCTTTTAGGAAACTAAAACAGTGTGTGACAAAAGATTATAAGACAAACAAAGTACAGGAAATGGTGGCCTATCCAAAGGAGCAAGATAACAATCCAGAATCTACCGATGAAGAAGACAAGACTTTGAATAAACTGGACAAGGACTTTAAAAAATGATCCTGAATATGCTCAAGGAAGTAAAGGAAAAACACGGAGAAAGAAATAAAGGATATCAGGAAAACAATGAATGAAGAAAATAAGAACCTTATGAAGAAATAGAAATTTTATAAAGGAATCAAACAGAAACATTGCAGCTTAAAATCACAGTAACTGAAGTGAAAATTTCCCTAGAGGATTTCTACAGCAGATTGGAGTTGGCAGAAGAATCACTGAAATCAATACAAGACAACTGAAATGATTCAAGTTGAGAATCAGAAAGAAAAAAGAATGAGGAAAGAGTGAACTGAACCTAAGAGACCCATGACACACTAATAAGCATATCTACATGTGCATAATGGGAGGCCTGGAAGAAGAAAAGAAAAAGTGGCAGAAGAAATAGTATAAGAAATAATGACAGAGAAAATCCCAAATGTGAAGACAGACATGAATATGCATATTCAAGAAGCCCAGTAAAATCCAAAAAGGATAAATTTGAAGAGAACCATGCACAGGCATAGGCCAAGGACAAGGAAGAGTTTTGAAAGCTGAAAGAGAAAAGCAATATGTTATGTACAAGAAAGTCCCAATACAATAAAGTCCCAATTTTTCATTAGAAACCCTGGAGGTAAGAAGGAAGTGGTACAAAATATTTAAAGTGCTCTAAGAAAACAATTCTTAATCAAGGATTTTATATCTGGTGAGACAGTGTTTCAAAAATAAGGGAGACATTAAGATATTCCAGATAAACAAAAGCAGAGGAAATTTGACACCACTACACCTATCCTAAAATCCATGCTGCAGGGAGTTCTTCAGACTGAAAAGAAATGACACTTTTCAGTCTGATTGTGGATTGATATGGTATAAAGAAATTAAAACCTCTAATAAAAATCACTATATGGGTAATTATAAATGCCAGTATTATTCTACTTCTTATAGGTTCTAAAATGTAAATACATAAGAGATGTCTTAATTCCAGATCTCAGCCTCCATGGTTTTTCTCTCCCATCTTTCCCCTACATGTCCTTTTTATATCAAGCTGACAATGGTTTTGTTCATACAGCTCTCTCAGAAAGCCTGCTGGTTTAGCATGCAAGAAGCAGCAGTTTAAGCCACCAGACAGTAAGACTTTCTATAAGTTTTTCCTGGATGACTGCATTTCCAATTCTGATTTACAAGTTCCAAGTTTAGTTAAATCCTCAAATGGGGCACTTTTGCCTGGGGGCTTGATTTCCAGAGGTTTGGAATTTCCAGAATCAATTTCTGTATTCTTTGTGCCCAACAATTCAGTTCTCAGCTTATCTCTCTCATCTAGCATTTTTACTATAAGCTGCAAGGAGAAGCCAAGCTGCATTCTCCAAGTTTACTTTGGAAAATTCTTCAGCTCAATGCCCAGGATCACCATTTTCAAATTCTGTCTTCCATAAAACATCAGGAGTCAATCTTGCTAAGCTCTCTGTGATTTTAAAACACAGATCACCTTTCCTCAAATTTCCAATAATAGTTTCATCATTTACTTCTAAGGCCTCATAAAAAGTCTCTTTAGTGTCCATATTCCTATGAACAGTCTCTTCAAAGCAATTTAGGCTTTTTCTATCAAGCATCTCACAATTCCTCCAAAAAATACTCCTTACCCATTTATAAAACCATTCCAGCATTTTGGTAATTGCGAAAACACAACCCCACTGTCTCATACCAAATTCTTCTTTCCTGGCTCAGCTTCTCTGTTCTTTCCACAGGTCAGCTGTAGACTATCAGGATCTCTCTTTTCCTGGGGGCTCTGCCATGTCTATGGAGCCATCTCTATTCCTCTGTGTTCTTCTCCTGTGTGTTCACTTTCTGGGGTTCCAGCATCAAAACTTCCTCCTCTGCCATGTTACCAAGAGGGCGGGGACTCAATGTCCTACTGACATGGCCCAATCAAAGCTCTAATCGTAATTTAATCAAGTAAAAATGAAACCTCTGAAGGTAATACAATCTAATATCCCAGAAGAACAGACTAGTTTACAAACATAATCCAATATCTATTTTTGGAATTCATAAATAATATCTAACTGCTACAATAGTACAATACCAAAAATCAAATAAATATGAAAGTAGACATTAATGAAAGAATTGAGGGGTAAAAAGGTATGACTTACAAAGACCAATTAGCAAATTGGCAGAAGAAAGTCCTGTGCTATCAGTAGTTGCTTTAAATGTAAATAGATTGAATTCTCCAGTCAAAAGGCACAGGTTGGTAGAATGAATAAAAAAGTATGACCCAACCATATGCTGTTTATAAGAAACTCACCTTAAATTCAAAAGCACAAGTAGGTTGAAAGTTAAGAATGGAAAAAAATATACCATGAAAATACTATTGGAAAGACACCTGGGGTGGCAATACCAATATCAGATAAAATAGACTTTAAGTCAAAAATTGCCATGAGGACAAAGAAGGTCACCATATAACAATACAACAAGAAGACACAGCAATTATAAATATACAAGCACCTAACAGCAATGTCTCAAAATATATGAAGCAAATATTGACCAATTTGAAGGGGGAAATAGACAGTTGTACTTTAATAGTAGGGGACTTCAATATACCACTTTCAGTAATAGATAGAACATCTAGAAAGAAGATCAATATGGAAATAGAAGATTTGAACAAGATTATAAAACAACTAGATCTAATAGACATATATAGAACACTTTACACAACCCTATCACAATACACATACTTCTCAAAGTACACATGGAACATTCTCCATGATAGACAATAGGTTGGGTCACAAAACAAGTCTCAGTAAATTCAAAAATATTGAAATCATATAATATGTTTTCTCCAACCACACTGGAATGAAGCTAAAAATCAATAACGGGGAGAAAGGAAAATTCACAAGTACATGGAAATTAAACAACATATTCTTAAACAACCAATGGGTCAAAGAAGAAGTCACAAATAAAATTATGAAATATCTTGAGGCAAAAGAAATTGAAAACTCAATATAACAAATTTATAGGATGCAGCAAAGGCATTGATGAGACAAAATTTTATTGTTTGAAATAGTTACATTAAAAAAGAAGAAAGATCTCAAATCAGAGACCTAATGTCACTTTGGAGGGTCTAGGAAAAGAAGTGCAAAATAAGCCCAAAGTGAGCAGAAGGATATAACAAAGTATAGACTGGAGATAAATGTATTAGAGAATTTTTAAAAAAGCAATAGAAAAAATCAACAAAACCAAAAGTTGGTTCTTGGAAGAGATCAACAAAATCAACAAACTTTAGTTAGAATGACAATGAAAAAAAGAGCAAGGACACAAATAACTAAAACCAGAAATAAAAAAAAAGGAACATTACTACTAATCCAACAGGAAAAAAAAAAAGCATAAGAAGATAATATGAACAACAGTATGCCAACCAATTAGATAACCCAGATGAAATGAACAAATTCTTGGAAAAACACAAACTACCCAGACAGACTCAAGAAGAAACAGAAGATGTTAACAGAACAATAACAAGTGAAAATATTGAATCAGTAATGAAAAACCTCTCAACAAAGAAAAACCTAGGATCAGATAGCGTCACTCGTCAATTTTACCAAACATTCTAAGAAGAAATAACCCAAACCTGCTCAAACTCTTCCAAAAATTCTAGAGAAAGGAACACTTCTTAAATCATTCTATGAAGCCAATGTCACCTTAATAACGAAGGCCAGATAAAAATACCACAAGAAAAGAAAATTAGACATCAAAAACCCTTAAGAATTTAGATGCAAATGCCCAACAAAATACTAGGAAGCCAAATCCAATGGCACATTAAAAGAATTATACACCGTGATCAAGTGGGATTTATCCCAGTTATGCAAGGGTAGTTCAACATAAGAAAATCAATTAATGTAATCCACCACATTAATAGAACTTAAGAAAGAAAACACACATGATTCTCTCAATTGACTCAGAAAATGCATTTGGCAAAGTCATTAATAAAATCACTTCTTAATAAAATCACTCAGAAAACTAGTCATAAAAGGAAACCTCATCAGCATGATAAAGGGCATATTTGGACAACCTACAACTAACATCCTACTCAGTGCTAAAATACTTAAGTTTTTCTTCTAAGATCAGGACAAGACAAAGTTGCCCACTGTCATACCATTATTAAATGCTGTATTGGAAGTTCTAGCCAGAAAAATATAGGCAACAAAAAGAAATAGCAGGCATCCAAATTGGAAAGGAAGAAATAAATCTTTCCCTAGATGCAGATGATATGATCCTATATATAGATATTCCTGAGAAATCAACAACAAAGCTTCTAGATCTAATAAATGAGTTTAGTAAAGTTACAGTATACTAGATCAATGCACAAAAATCAGTATTGTTTCTACACACTAGTAATGAACAATTTGAAGACAATATAAAGAAAAAAATCCATTTACAATAGCAACTAAAAGAATCAAATATCTAGGAATAAATTTAACCAGGGACATAAAAGATTTGTAAATGGAAAACTACAAAAGATTGCTAAAAGAAATCAAATAAGACCCAAATAAATGGAAGGACATTCCACGTTCATGGATTGCAAGACAAAATATTACTAGATGTACATTATACTCAAGGTGATTTATGGATTCAAAGCAATCTCAATGAAAATTTCAACAGCTTTCTTAGCAGAAATGGAAAAGCCAATTGTATTAGTCAGCCAAAGGGGTGCTGATGCAAAGTACCAGAAATCTGTTGGCTTTTATAAAATGTATTTATTTGGGGGTAGAAGCTTACAGTCACAAGACCCTAAAGAGCCCAACTCAAGGTATCATAAGAGGTACTTTCTCACCAAATGTCTGCTGCCACGTGTTGAAGCAGGATGGCTACTGATATCTGTGAGGGTTCAGCCTTTCTCTTTCCTCTTAAGGCTCCATGGTCCCAGCTTCTTCTGATCTTAGCTGTAGGATGGCATGGGCTGGTCTCTCTTTCCAGGCTTGTTTCTTCCAAGGCTCAGTTGCTCCCATCTCTTCACAAGGTCAGCCGTAAACTATCAGGTGAATGGCTCATTTCTCTTCCTGGGGCCTCTGCCGTGTGTCTATGGAGCTGTCTCTCTTCCTCTGTGTTCTCTTCCATGTATCTACTTCCATTATCTTGATTGAGCATCCATTTATATAGCTCATCAAGCGGGACAGGGACTCAACCCTGCACATCCTAATGACCTGGTCAAATCAAAGCTCTAATCTTAACATAATTTGATCAAAGGCATCTCAGCTGAATCTAATACAATCAAAGGGTATCATGCTCAGAGGAACAGGCCAGTTTACAAACATAATCAAATATCTTTTTTAGAAGTCATTAATAATATCAAACTGCTTCACCAATCATCAAATTTATATGAAGGGTAAGAAGCCTGAATAGGCAAAAACATCTTGAAAATGTTCTAAGTTGGATAACTCACACTTCAAATTTTAAAACTTATCACAAAACTGTAGTGATTAAAATAGCAAGGTAGTGGCACTAGGACAGATATATAGGCCAATGGAATCAAACTGAGAGTTCAGAAATAAATCCTTACATCTAAGGCCAAGTGATATTTCACAAGGGTGTCAAGTCTTTAAAAAATGGTGCTGGGAAAGCTGGATATCCATATGCAAAACAATGTAGGAGGACTCCAATCACAGGACATATGCAAAAATTAACTCAAATGGATCAAAGGCCTGAATACAGGAACCAAAGCTATAAATATCCTAAAAGAAAACATCAGGAAGCATCTTCAAGTCCTTTTATTATGCAGTGATTTCATAGACTTTACACCAAAAGCATACACATAAAGATGAAACATAATAAAACTTGAAAACTTTTTGCATCAAAGGACTTCATCATGAAAGTAAAAAGACAACCTACAGAATGGGAGAAAATATTTGGAAACCACATATGTAATAAGCATTTACTATCCAGTATATATAAAGAAATCCTACAACACAACAACAAAAAGACAAACAACCCAATTTAAAAATGGGTAAGCCTTGAATAGACTTTTCTCCAAATAAAATATACAAATGGCAAAAAAAAAAAAAAAGTGATGGAGAAAATATTCAAAATCATTAGCCACTAGGGAAATGAAAATCAAAACAACAATAAGATACCATTTTACAATCATTTAATGGCTATTTTTTTAAAAAGTGTTGGAGAGGATGTGGAGAAATAGGGAAACCCCTTCATTGTTGGTGGGAACGTAAAATGGTACAGCTGCGGTGGTAATTTGGCAGTTCCTCAGAAAGTAAGGTATAGAATTACCATGTGCCCCGGCAATCCCACTTCTAGGTATACACCGAAAACTTCTGAAGCAGGGACTCAGATATCTGCCACCAATGTTCATAGTGGCATTATTCACAATTGCCCAAAGATGGGAGCAATTTACAGATGAATGGATAAAAACAATGTGGTATAAATATATAATGGAATATTTCTCAGCCCTAAAAAGAAATGAAGTTCTGAAATATGCAACCACATGGATGAATTATATATCTGTATGTGGTTAAAAGGGGGAAATTTTAGGTTGTGTAAATGTTACTAGGAAAAAATTTTTAAATCTCATAGGACTGTACAAAACAAACATTGAACCCCAATATAGACTATGGACTATAGTTAATAACATGATGTAATGTTGTTTTAGCAATTATAACAAAGGTGCCACACTAATGAAAAATGTTAATAATAGGGAAAACTGCATTTGTGAGGGGTGGTATATAGGAACTCTATTTTCTGCATGATTTTTCTGTAAAAAAAAAAAAATCCACCTTCACAGTCAAGGAACTAAACCTAATAAAAAGGAGAAGGTGAAAACAAAATACTCTCTAAGCTATATCATGTCAGGGACCAGGAGAGTTCTATTTACTGCAAGATCCTCAGAGCTTGCCCACCACAGACCCTCAATAAATATTTGTGGAGAATGATACATCCTAAATGAGGTGATTAATGCTCTATGAGAACATTAAGAGTTTTCTGAGGAGTCAGATGGTGGTACAACCATTTTCTGCTGCAGGAAGTTGTGATTGATATTTTATGGTTGGTATATATGGACAAGTAGCCTAGAAATTTATGGCCGCACAATTCTGGAGGCTAGAAGTCTGAAATCTGTAGGGGATGCTCCTTCTTTGCCTCATCCTAGCTTCTGGTGGGATGCCAGCAATTCTTAGGCTTCAGTCTCTGCCTCGGTGGTCACATGACGCTCTGTGTCTATCTATGTCTGTCTGGGTTTCCTCTCCCCTTATTACAAGGGCACCAGTTATATTGGATTAAGTGCCCATTCTACTCCATTATGACCTCATTTTAACTCCCCTAATTCTATCTGCAACAGCACTATTTCCACTCTGAGGCACTGAGGATTAGGACCTCTCTCTATATATATATATGTGTGTGTGCATGTGTGTGTGTGTGTATACAACTTTTTTTTTAAACCTGGGACCTCCTACATGGGAAGCAGGCACTCAACAACTGAGCTACACAAGTTATACCTGTTCTGCAACATATCTTTTTTCTTTAAGATTTCTTTTATTTATGTATTTCTCCCCACCCCCTCATTGTTTGCACTTGCTGTGAGTTGTATCTTTAAGAGGCACTGGGAACTGAACCCGGGACCTCTGATGTGGGATGGAGGTGCCTAATCGCTTGAGCCACCTCCATCCCCTGCTCTGATTGTCTCTCATGTTTTTTTTTTTTTTTTTACTTCTCGTGTCTCTTGTTGTGTCAGTTTGCTGCACCTGCTCGTCACACCAGCCTGCTGTCTTGCTTGTTTTGTTTTTTTTTTCTTTAGAGGCCCCGGGAACCCCTGCTCCCTGCTTTGTTGTGTCTTCCATTATGCTTCTCTTCTTGTGTCTCTTGTTGAATCATCCTACTGTGTCAGCTTGCTGCGCCTGCCTGTCGTGCCAGCTGGATGTCTTCTTTAGGAGCACCAGGAACCGAACCACGGACCTCCCGTGTGGTAGGCGGGAGCCACATCCACTTCCCAACATATCTTTTTTAAGGTTATAATTCAACCCATAAGGGGGGGGGGGAATTTTACATTAAAAAAAACTAAAATGACCAAAGAAACAATAACACAAATGTGTGAAATTTGAGTGAATCCTGGAGAGAAAAAACAGAATGACAAATGTTTTTGGAGACTACTGAGGAAATGTAAATATATCCTAATTATTAGAGTATATTATGGAACTGTTGTTAATTTTCTTAGGACTTTTATGGTATAAATATAGGACAATGACTGCATTTCTAGAAGTGCTGCTGAGTTATAGGAAGAGTACATATGCAACTTATTTTCAATTGTTTCAGAAAAAAAGAAGGGGGAGAGTAAACAAATATGGCGAAACATTTATAATGAGCAAATTAAGGAAAAATATGCACAATAGTCCACTATCCTTTTCCTTCAATTTTTCAAATTATTTGAAGTTAATATTTTTATTTTAAATAAAATGTTTGCGGAATTATTTTTTAAAAAGAGAATTATTCATCCATTTTGTCAGATATATTAGAATTCCATTCTTTTTTTAAATATATATATAGCTGAATGGTATTCCATTGTAAGTATGAGTCATAATTTGTTTTTGGATGAACCTTGAAGATATTAGATTGAATGAAATAAGCCAAACACAAAAGGACCAATATTGTATGAGCTCAGTGATATGACATAATTAGAATAAGAAAATCTATAGAGTCAGAAACTAGAATATAGGTTACCAGGGGCTGGGGTTAATGCTTAATTGGTACAGAATTTCTCTCTGGGGTCATGGAAATGTTTGGTAATGGAATGTGGAGATGATCACACAACTTAGTGAATGTAATTAACAGCACTGAGTTGTATATTGGAATGTAGTTGAAAGGGGAAATTGGGGGTTGAATATGTTTCTAGAATAATTTTTTTTTTAAAGGAGAGAATTACTTATGAACATTGAACTTAAAAGAGGCATCTTCTGAGGTGGCTTTCCTGGGTATCCATGTTGAAATTAGTTGAGAATGACCAGTGCTGAATTCCTAAGAGCTGAATTCCTAAGAACTGTTATTTTCTAGAATGCGGCGGCGAATGCCCCCAACACTATCACCCTCAAATCATGACACGCTAGATCCACGGGGAACCAGAGCTGGTTACCCAGGCACGACCTGAGAATTGGGGGGCAACTGGAAGGAGCACAGAGCCCGGACGTGTTGAGTTTGCCACTTCCGGCATTTTCGTTCCACACCATTTTCTGCTCTAGCAACAAACATAAAAGAGCAGTACCCTGGGGTCCAAACTGACCCAGCAGCCACACTATAAAAGCAAACACTTTTCCATAAACATTGGACCACTAGCTCCCTCTCTTCTTTATTTGATAATTCAGGGTAGCCTGCATTTTTGTTACATTTACTCAAGTTAACCAGTACAAGTGAAAGTAATTTGAGCTACGTTTTGTGGTACAGGTCCTCTGTCCTTAAAGGTAGTTGGTTCTTAGATCAGAGAATATGGGCCCTGGAGAAAATTGCAAATAAATTTCCTGCAGAGCTTAAAATACCTCAGCCTGGTCCCCTCCAAAACACAGGGGCTGAAAGCATGCCAGCAGCAAGGTTTTTGGGGCCCTGCAATTTTCTGAGCCCAGTTCGGAGCATTGTGAGTGTCCACGGCATGAGAGTAGAAAAGAACAGCTCTGCACACCAAAAGGTTATAATGTAAATATGGAGATAAAACTCAGAACCCTCAGAACACAGAGTGAGCCCTAGTACCATTTCTGGCTCTGTGTCCAAAGCATCTTGCTAGCTTAGGCAAGCCTTTTCTCCTTTCTGGGCCTTTGCTTCTCCATCTACACCATCATGGGTAATAACAGATCATGGCTCTTTGAAACAATTAGAGAACAAATGAGTGTAGACCTTGAGTGATTCTTAATCTCAATTAAAAATAAGGCCATAGAAATTCAGATGGGGCAAATGGAGGTGAGGTGCAATACTTTGGAGTTGGAATTGGTGAGGATTTGAGCGAGTAAAAAAAGGGTGAAAGGAATTCCAGGAGCTGTGAGCCATGGAGGCTAGACTGGAACCTCACAGAGGAAAGGATGGGAAGGGGTGAAAAAAGCTTGCAAGAATCAGCCACTGAGCCCAATTTGTCCTGAAAAGGTCCAACACAGTGCTGCTTTCTCCAGGAAGCCCTCCAGATCTCTGATAGACACATAGACTCCCTAGGCTGGGTCACTTACGATGATCTCATTGGCACCCATTCATAGATACCAATTACTGAGCATCTACTCTGGGCCATATGTTTTAAACATTATCTCACTCAACTGTCACAACCAAAAGAAGCAGGTATTATTAAGGTCAAAGATGCAAAGAATCAGGCTCAGAGAAGTTTTTCTATTGGTCAAAAGTCACCCAGCTAAACCAAGTTTCTCTAACTATTTCATTCCATTTGCACATGGCTTATCTTCCTACTGGATGGTGAGCTTTCACAAGGACAAGGCACCTCGACCTCTATATTCTCAGGGCCTAAGCACTGGGCCTGGTGCAGTCGAAGCTGATTACCAAAATGCAGACTCAAATGGCATGACATTGGATGCCTAGACCGAGGGACAGATTGCACCGGGCTAAGAAGCAAAAAGCAGAGAGTGAATGAAATTGGCAATGTTGCCCGGCTGAGTCAATCACATTTTGTTTATCTTGAGTCATTGCACAGGTCACCCAGCCAAGGAAACGTCTGCCTTCCCTCTCTCCCCACACCCACCGGCTGTGTTCTCTGAATGGCAGGTGTTTTCCAGCATAGAGCAATAGAGATGGCAACTTGGAGAATGAGACCTGAGGGCAAGGCCAGCTTCCCTCTGCTGGCTTTGGATGACTCAGCCCTGGAAAGCAGAACACTGGAATGTGATGCGCACATGAGGGCAAAATCAAATTCTCATAGGAAAATACAAAATGAAGAGCAAACAGAGTTAAATAGATCCACCAGGGTCACTAAGAGATGGATTTGGTTGAGATTATAGAGAAACACTTGAGAGTCTATAATGCTTCTGCCAACGGATATAGCTAGATGGGTCTGGATTCATTTCACTGGACTCAACCCCCCGCTGGCTATGATTTGGGAGAAATCACCACGGGCAGAGCTGGAGGAGCACACATGCCTTTGCTGGATAACTCTGGGCAACTCCCTCCTACTTCCTGCACAACAGAGGCCTTCTCTGTGACATGTGAGGAGTAGAGTCAGCCCTGCCTGTCTCACAGGTCAGCCACAGGGACCCAGTGAGCTTGTTCCTTTGGGGAGCTAACCTCATTCTGTCTGACTCTGTCTCTGCTGATATGGTCCAGCATGCAATAGTTGCTCATGAAATATGTGATGAATGCAATAGGACCACGTGGCTATTCTATTCTGACTGATTACTTTAAATGATTCTAAGATGCTAAGAGCAGAGGTGGGGAGGTTTAATGCACAGTCTTCATATGCTGGGCCCTCCCAGACTAAGCCTGAAATGGTCATGCTGCTGGGTGGACCCAAAGCAGCATCTGGCTGTCTTGTGACCGGGTCCTGCCATATCAACTGACCTTGTACATCCTCATCAAGAACAAGTGCCCAGTCACACCTGCACTGCTGTTTTTATTAGTTTCTGCTGGATACATTAATCCTGAGGCACAAACTGTAGTCTCTGGGCACCTAGGATCTTGATGGAACATATTCTATCAATGGCCAACATTCTATATGATATAGGCATTAAGATATTTTAAAATAGAGCCTAGTAACTTGGAAAGTGTGTCATGGAACTGACTTCCCTAGAGGAGAAGCTCCAAGGAGCTGGTCAGAGCCACGTCCTCTTTTGCTTCCTCCCCTCTGTCCTGTCACTGACTCTGTCCTTGGTTCCTTTCCTCCCTTACCCCTTCCCTTCTTTTCCAGTTTCTGATTCTTTTCTTTTTTTTTTTTTTCTCTTTCTCCTTTATTTTCCTTATCAGTTAGCTTCTCTTCCTCAGTCCTTCTTTTGCCTTCTCTTTTGATTTTCTCCCTCACGGCAGTCAGACAAAACATCTTTACTTGAGGATTCACTTTCCTGAAATATCTATAACAATAATCTTAATTGGGTAGTTTCCTAATCATATCCAAAACAAAGTCTAAGTCTCCATCATAATATTTCCTAATGCAAGTTCATTTATGTTTAATTATCCAAGTAATTTGTGAATATAGTTTTTAAAAATGTTTCAATTATAGATAATCACCATTTATCATGGTATAACCTTCCCAATTTCCTTCACATTTACATTAATATAAATATACTTAGAAACTAGAAAGTATTTGTTTCTTTTATGCATGTGTCTACTATATGCACAGGGACAATGCTATATACATCATGCTATAACTTGCAACAAAATCCCCTATGGAACTTTCTATGTCAATACAAATAGTTCTGCTTTTTCTTATTAATTGCTGCAGAATGTTCCCTGTGACAGGTAAACCACAACTTATTTATGCCTTGACCTGTTTGTTGGTGGACTAAATATTTAGACCACTTTGAATTTTTTCATTATTCTTTTAGGGATCATCTCTCATTCATACCTCCCAGAGCACAGGCGCATATTTTCTCTAGGGTAGGCACTGAGAGCTAGCATTCCTGGGTCAGGGTTTTCCCATTCTAAATTTATATAGATTCTGCCCGATTGCCCTCTAAAGCAGCTGCACACATTTATGCTCTTATTTTCCCTTCTTAATTTCCTTTATAATTATCTTTCCTTTGACTTCCCCTTTACTTCTATTGTTATTATTATTATTACTATTATTAAAATGTATATATTTGGTGTACAGTTCTATGAATTTTTACAAATACATAGTGTTGTTTAAACACTTAAAATTATCAGGGTAAAGAACAGCTCCATCAAACCCAAAATGGAAACTTTGTAGTCAAATCCTCTTCCCACTCCTCCATGCAGACAAATATTGCTCTCTTTTCCATCCTTCTAATTTTGCCTTTTCCAAAAGGATATATAAATGGAATCATACAGTTTGGAGCACTTTTTACTCAGCATGATGCCACTGAGGCTCATCCTAGTTGCTGTGTCTTTCAAGAGTTCATTCCTCTTACAGTATTCCAGAGTAAGGATACAGCGCCTTTTGTTTACCCGTTCATATGCTGAAGAGTATTTGGATTGTTTCCTATTTTTATTTCTTTCCCTCATCTTTTCCTTTTCTTATAATTTCCTCTTTTCCTCTTTCCCTGCTTCTTCTAGTATATAAACCCCTGCAACAGATGAGATACAAGGAAACCTCCGTACAGGAAGCTGAGAGCACAGTTCCACGCAGTGTTGAAGTCCGTTGGGTCTTACCATCTCAAGAGAGCTGCCTGTGTGCATTTCTTTTCCAAACCCCAGTCACTGACATCAAGTTGATAGCTTGGAATGGGCTATGGGGGCAATATTTACTTTGCGGAAATCTACAAACGCTATTAATCAGAGCTTGTTCTTTCCTTTTTTATTTTTTCTGGAGCGCTGGTTGTAAAACACATACCAGAATACTCTGATTCCAAGAGATAAGCCTACCACATAGAACTAGAGAAAAACCCCAAATCCATTTTACAAGTTCCCAGTTGAGTAGTAGAGATTGATACAGATGAATGCTGAGGGAAAGAATGTCTGCAGATCAGAGTTGGGTGCTTGAGCTATGACCAAGAGGTCATAACTTCTCAGAAAAAGAGAAGGAATTCCCAGAAATCTAAGCATATCTACGAATGTCTCAAGACAGAAATTGTAGCATTATTGACTTGAAGATAATTTAAGACACTGCACCCCACCTTCCACTCTTAATTTACGTCCTGAATTCCTTGCTTAATATCTTTGAAAAAGACATCTCTCAGCCTCTGTTTGAAAAACCCTCCAGCGGCTGGGCACTTACTATCTCCTCAGGATTGCTCCTCAGCCATCTTGAATCCAGCTATACTTCCTTTGCCCACTGTTCTTCCCACTGCTTGGGGTGAGGCAGACCAGTCTTGTCACTTGGTACTCCCCTGCTTGAGGACCCTTCTTCTATATTACAATTCAGGATATGAACTGGATGATCGCTCTGGTCTCTTATGGGACCCCCTGACTCCGCTGAGACCCTGCTCCAGTGCCCTTAGGGATCCCCTCTTCACCCTGCTCTCCGCACCCCTCCCTCAGCCCTGCTGCATGGAAGGCAGTGGCTGTATTTAGAGCCTTAATCTTCCTGAGCAGTGAACCATTCCAGCACAATCAGAGGCAGCGCAGCCTCCCTGACTGATTGTTTGCTGATTTTGTTTGGCACTCTTTTCCTGGCCTCATATAGACCTTATTAGGGAACCATTTTCATATTCCATAGATTGTATTTGCGACTCTGCTCCAATGGGGAGCTTCACACGGAGAGATGGATAACAGGAGCCTGACAAGCTAAGGGAGGCACTATAAGAACTGAATAAATGAGACAAACTCATTTACCTGGCTTCTTTTTTTTTTTTTTTTTTTAAGTTGGAAACATTTTTCTGCAAATTGATTGTTTAATGCTTACAATACTCCAACTAAGGAACCATATCACATACTCTATATCCCTTTTATCAAAGATGAAACTGAAGTTTAGAGACTTACACTGATTTGCCAGGATTCAGAGCCAATCAGTAACAGAGCCAAGCTTAGAACTTTTGTGTCCTTAGGTATTTCCTAATGTTCTTTGCAGAGTAGAGATATAAAATAACATGAATTCAGGTTGTTTGGGGGAAGCTCAGTCTGAATTAATGCAAAAGCTGAGTAATTATTTTCACAGCAGGCAAACACCGTCTAATATATATACATGTTCCCATCTAACTCTTTTGTTAGCAAACTCCCACTCCTTTAGAACTCAAAGCAGATATGTGATTACCCACCAGAATTCTGCTCACCCCTCTGGTTGTATGAGGTACCCCTTTAAGGTGCTGCCAGAGCAAAATGTCCATACCTCCATTTCCCTGATCCTCTGAGTTGCATGTGTTTACTTGTCAGTCTCCCCTACTGGACTATGAGCTCCCTGAAAGAAGTGTCATGTCTTCAGCACCTAAAATAGCATCTGATGAGTAACAGGAACTTAATATATGTTTCTCAAATGAAACCAGTGGGGAAGTCTGTGCAGGTAGCCAAAGTCTCATTTGTACCAATTGTGTAGAAAAAGGTAGAAATTAGTTAAGGAAGTGTTGATCATTGAAATCCTGCACTAATGAGCTGATGAAAATAAATGATAATTAGCATATAAACTTCAATGCAAGAGAAATTATGCCTACAAAAATGATTAAACTGTTTTCTTGAATTATTGTCAATAGCACCCTGGAAATTGTGTTTATATCAATTTATTATTTAGCAATTTTCCTTTCAAAGAGAGTTCAAAAGAGAGCTCACTACCTGCCCAAATCAGCACAAATTCTGAATTAGTGGGGTCAAAATTAATGAGGCTTATAAGAGTGTTCATATGCTTTGACCCAATAATCCTTCTCCTGGGAATCTATCCCAGAGAAATATTCAAAAGAAGAAAAATGCTATGTGCACAAACAAGATCCTAACTGCCTTAGCTATAATTTGGAAAGTTGGCAATAAAATAAAATGTCCAATGTAAGGAAAATGGTAGATGATTAGAGAGAGAATTTGGTGGACACAGGCAAGTGTTTAGAAATTTAGTTTCAGGAAGAAATACAAGACATTAAGGCTAGAGCTATGGATGTATGACAATGTACAGCAAAAAGGAAAGGATACATAGTGAGATCATGAGTGAAATGTCTAGCATTTTCAAATGCTATTGAAGTAAAGTTAACTGAGACTGTGTAGTCATTATTGAACAGACCTAACAGAATCGGTAGTCTCAATATTCAACTCATCGCCCAATCATTATTTCCCTTCATTCATCCTTGCGTTCATTCGTTGCCTATCTACTAGGAATGAGGCATTCACATACATGACATGGTCCCTGTCCTCAAGAAACAATCTGATGCGAATAACGGGCCCCACCTAAGTGCAGTGCAACGCAACCGTAAGTAACCACTCTCATAATGGAGCAATCAAGTTTGATTCATTCTGAAGGAGCAGGGTTATGTGCAAGAAGACGTCTCGTAAGAGGGAGCATCCAACGAGGCCTTGAAGACTGCTCAGGATTTTAACAGATGGAGGAGAGGTGTGGGTAAAGCCGCAGAGGTATGAGTGTGCCCTATGTGTCAAGAAATGGAAAATAGTCAGTGCCACCAGCACAAAGGGTGTCAGACGGGGAGGTGCTGGGGAGAGCTGTGGTTTGGGAATGGATGGAGGAGGGGAATGACTGTCACGTCAAGGAGCCCAGCCAGCACGGCTAACCCTGGTTCCATGCACGGAGAAGTGAGGCAGGCTACCGCCGGGTCGAGGATCGCACGCAGTCCTCATTGCTCACTGCCTGTCATGCCTGGCCTAGCAGAGATACTTTTCCTCATATGAGATATTTTATTCTGTTTTTAAGAGCTCTTCATTTGTCATTTGGGACAGAAAGTTGGAGCTGGCTGCAATCTGCAATCAATCAGCCTGCCTGTGCGGAAGAACTACCAGGAAACTAGTGGTCTTCCTCCGTGGGTCTTTTAGCTTTGATGTAAGCATTCAAAAATCACTTACGCAGTGTGTATGAAGAGGAAGGGAGGGAGAGAGGCAGTGAGGGAGGGTGGGAATGGGACAGGATAGCTTTTCCGCAGGTACCAGGAGTGCCGATAAATCAGCATTGTAGGGGAGGGGTTGTTTTGGACAAATATTGAAAGTCACCCATCATTCTACTGGCCTATTATACATCTTTCATATTTTTACTTATGCGTATATAAATCTAGCAGCTGTGCATATAGACACATAAGCATTCTTTCAGCAAAAATGGAATCAGGATGTGTATGTGTGTCTGTGCAACTTGCTTTATTTTTCATTTGACACTATATCATGTTTGTTTTGTTTCATTTTTTGTTTTTGTTTTGTTTTCCTATCAGGAGGTATGGATTGCCTACCTTCTTTTTAGTGGCTTTGTGGCATTATAAGGATACATCATCATTTATTTGCACAATCCTCTATTAATAGATATCTAGGTTGTTTCCTTTTTTGTTCTTTTCCGCTAGTATAAACAAGGCTGCAGTATTTGTATACGTTGTCAGTATTTTAGGAGAAGATTCCTAAAAGTGGAATCACGGAGTTATAGGTTAAAGATATCTTGAATTTTCAAATATACAGATTTATACTTCCATCAACAAGGTCTGAAAGTGTCAGTTTCTCCACATGCTCTAAGGTACCAACGAGGAGAGTTACCCTGTGTAGAAGAGATGCTGCGTGGGGAGTGTGCTGCACGCGAGGATGACAGAACTGAGGGATCCACGGGGGAAGGAGCTAAGACACAGGGTTTCCAGCCCTGGCCCTGCCATGGATTATGCTCCCATCCTGGCCCTATAAGGTCAGCGATACGGGCTGAGGCTTTCTGGATCTTGATTTCCCATTTGGGAGGCAAATAGTGTGGACTTCATAATGACAGATCAGATATCCAGCTGTCCCACAACAGGAGGAATAAAATAGAGTAAGGTTAAAAGAGAGGAAGGGGAGAGGGAGGGGAGGATGTAAAAGAGAAGAAGAATGGGGTGGGGGAGCAAACTGGGTGCAAAAAAAAGAGAGAGAGAACAAAGAAAGGAAGCAGTACAGAATAACCCACCTCCACCACTGCCATTACAGAAGAGCCCTCACAAAATTCAGCATGCAACAGCACCAGGAGCTATATAACATTTGGAAAAAAGAGAAAGAGATTCTGAAAGGCGACTAGGGAGAAAGAATGTTGTTCTTTCATTTTCAAAATCCCAAATTTAATTTTGCTCAGAAATAGTGTTTTTCATGTTGAGTGAATCCAAAGGGAGAATAATGGGGGAAAGGGGAGGAGGGTGGTGATAGATTCCTTACCAGGGTTATGCCTTTCTGTGGGTGCAGCAGACACAAAAGCCTCTGCCCCCGGGAGGAAGCTGGGCTCTCTTCTCGTCAATGTTATTTAATCACAACTGCCAGAGGCATTAGCCTCACTGACCACCACCCCTGCGATTTCTCTTAAACCTGGTCAGAAATTCATGGGTGGCCTGACCAAGGATACTGAGCTCTGGAGAAGTAGAAAGAGGACTGGACTCGATGTTAACAGACTAGAGTTTGAGGCCTAAACCTGCCCCTTACTGGTTCTGGAACTGTCTGTGATGCCACCTCCTTCTCCGAGCTTTTGCAAGTGATTCTTTAAAATTAAAAGGTTTCAGAAAAATAGTGGAGCAGGTGTCCAAAGCCAGCAGCCTCAGCATCACGTGGGAACTTGTTAGAAATGCAAGATGTCAGGTGCTCCCGCAGACCTTCTTACTCAAAAGCTGTTTTAGCAAGCCCTCTAGGTGATCGCATGCATGGCTAAAGTTTGAAAATCACTGAACCAAAAGATCACCAAAATATCAGCCACGTTCACATTACACAAGCTTGGCCCTGGGGATTAAAAATAAAAAGGGCTGAAATGAAACAACCCATTCCCAGTCTCAGCTCTCCTAGGGCAAGCACACAGACACTTGATGTGATCATTCCTACTTCCTCTTTAGGCCTTTTCTTTGCCACCTTGCTGCTTCAATTGTCCCTCTTGGGCCAGCAGCATCGATCCCATTTAGGAGCCTCCAGAAATTCAGAATCCCAGGTACCACTCCAAATGGACTGAATCAGAATCTACATTTTAACAAGATCCCGAGCTGATTCCAATACATTGACAAGCCTGCCACCAGGCCTCTTCTTTTTGTTTCCTTCCCTCCTCTTGAGTCCTCCTCTTTCTCATTTTGCATCCTTTTTTTTTTTTTTTTTGTCTGTCCCCCTTGGAGTTGCCTGTGCTTTCTAGAGGCATAACTTAGATCTAGGCTGACTGTCAAGTTTAACAAACTGCACACTCCCCAGTGACTTGAATGTCAAGTTTGTTCCTCGGACCCAGCTGCAGATGAAGCTCCCGCCTCTGGGAGGCAGTGTGGTATGGGCGAGCCCGGAACTCCTCCACCAGCAGTTGGGAGTTCCAGTCCCAGCTCTGCCCCATCGATATGTTTGACAAAGACATTTAACCTTTCGTTGGCTCATTTCTAACATGGAACTGCTCCTGGGGTAATTGTGAGTATCAGATGAGATAACGGATATGAATGTACTCGAGTAAACAATAAGGCCCCGTTCCATTTCAAATGCAAGGGCTGTTACTAAAGCAGCTCTTTCTCTTACACTTTCCTTAGAGCTTTTTCAAGAGCAGCTCTCAAATCCTTGCTGCCTTTGTCCCCTCCTGCTGAAATTAGGCACCAATTTCCACATTTCTGAGTCTGTCCTGGATTAAGGAAGCAAAACTGGATTGCTCCACTCCCTCCTTCTCAATAAATGTGTTTATCACCCTGTAAATTCCAACATATCAGTAGCTTGTTACAGAGAGAAAAGGTCACCGCCAAGAAAGATGTGTCATTCCACAGGAAATTTAGATTTAATACATACAAGGGAGCCGGCACATGGAAATCTCTTTAGAAATGATAAAGTCCTATAATGAAAAATACCACCACAATACTGGGCTCATTTCGGCAGATAAATATTTAATATAGATCAGCCAAGATTAATTGTCTACTGAAACAAGCCGGTTCTCTGGCTAGTGAGGAAAAAGAGCATCTTTACGTTAATTTATAACGGAGTGTTTGAAACAAACAAAGCTTAGCTTGTCCTGCGTTCATTTTGCCTGCCATTGAGAAATACGTCGCACAGTTCCCAAGGCTTTCTGCTCCACTCTGGGCTCTTGCTGCAATGTGGAGTGGACTGGCCACTCCTTCGCATACTAATCAAGTTCTTGCAGGCACGAAAAAAAGTTCTGGAGACTTACTGAAATCAGGAAATGGAACAAACCGACAAAAAAGACCATCTCGGTTCTTGTGGGGCTGGTGCAGGGTGGATCTGCTCATTAAAACAGACCAGGGATGACAGTAGGGAATCAAGAAAATAAGGGAACCATATGCATGTGTCCAGCACTGAGGAATCTGACTTCCAGCATGTATATACATTTAACCCCCATCAGCAGGAAAGTTAGATATGATTGTCTCTGCTTTACAGATAAAGCCAATTTCAGGGCAATTACCCAAGGTCCACATAGCTAATAGGTGGTAGATGGCAATATCAACTTAGTTTTTTCTGACTCCCGAGCCTATGCTCATAACTCTTGATATAATTACTCATTTAAGTGTGAAAATTTTACATTTAGGGACTAATAGTACCAAGAAAGCTTCTACTCTGGGCCTTTGGGCTCCAAGTTATGATGTTCTTTATGCCGACCCACTCTTTCTTTTTTTTCCTCCCCTGCCTGATTGTCTATCAGGTTTCCTTGTGTCCCCAGTGACTGTCTGGTGCCTCAGTGGTGGTGACTGATATCGTTCAGGGAGATATACAACATTATCAGCGGCTCCAGGAGTGCCCTTTTCCTGATTTTTAGTTGTGGCATGCTGCTAACTCATTCTTTTACAGGAAAACTGGGGATCCAGCTCACACTAGAATGGAGAATCACATGGGTTCGAGCAAAACTGAAAACATACATGGGCAAGAAAGGTGAACTACCTGGAAACAAAGCCATACTTATCATCTTCCACAACTACCAGCACCTTCCAAATTATCATTGCCATCATCAACATTAATATAAACATCAGCACTGGCACCAGTTAGAGATACCATTATTGTCATCACCACCAAAATTTCCATCACTGATCACATCATCTTTGTCAATTTCACCATCACTGCATTACTGTTATCAGTAACCTATTCCACCGTAAATAACACATCCTCTGCATAATGGCTGAGGGCATCAAGAATGCCATCGCCACCATCATTTTTAACAAACAGCAACAAATTTAATGCATGCCTCTTATGTACTGGAAATATGAAGAAGAAACAGCATGGTCTTTGCACAAATGGGGTCCTGCTGTAACTGGGTAAACAAGTTAATTGACTATACAAGCTCTGATTTCGAATGCCAAAAGAGCGCTTTTTCGGTCTTTTGAAAGTTCAGAGGCAGTGAAGCCCGTTATAAGAGGCTACACACAAGAAAGCAGTGGAGCAAGAGTGGGTGTAGCTCAGTGGTTGAGCACCTGCATCGCATATAATCCCCTGTACCTCCTAAAAAATATATTTTTAAAAGGCATTGGGGACTCACTGGACAGGGGATTCTAGGCTTGTGTCAGCTATTAATTTAATCAATCTACCTAACCATTCTGGTTTCAGTTTATTCAATAAGAAATGAGAAAAAAGTACTAGATTGACTTTACACCCTTTTCTAGACTTAAAGATTCTTTGAACACTTGGATTGCATGAACTTATAGTTGGCTACATTTCCCACCCAAATCCCCAAGTAGTCTGGTTGATTTCACCTTGAGGAAATCAAAAGTACAGAGAAACTGGAGATAAGGTGAAAGAGAAAAAAAAGACGCACCTTACAAATATCATCTGATTTATCTCTTCTCTCTGGGGACCCAACCTTACATAATTCCAACTGCTCAGGTTACAGGGTAGAGCGTATGTGAGTTTTAACTAATTCACATGGGGCTCTGAATGTTCTGTTTTAGAATGTTCCATCATAAGAGAGACCTGGTTCCAAGAACAGTTCTTGAATAAATATATCGCTGCAGGATGAAATTTCTTCCTCATCCCTCCTCAGAGATGGTTCACATTTTTCACTTTTATTCCACATTCTCTTCTGAAAGTAGACAGCTCTAAGTGTGAATCCGAGCCCTTCCCCTTACTGTGTGTCCTGGGGCAAGTTGATTAACTTTTCTGAACTGCAAGCACCTCATCAGTAGGAATGGTATAGTCACATCTCTGTGGTATAGCAGTTATGATAATTCAATGGGTGAGATATCTCAGAACACCACGCCTGCTACATGGGCCTTATTCCCTGTTGAACAGAGAAGTAAATATATAAATTCAGGCAATATAAAGGACATAGGGTTTTCTACAGTTTACAAAATGAATCAAAACCTCAATGGGTTTCCTCAACAGGAAAGTCATGCTCGAATGCATCTGTATATAAAATCAGCTTGCTGCTAGGTCCTGAACACTATTCCCTTCTGAACTGATCTGCTCCAATGATTGTTGATCGGCATACATGATGGTGCAGGTTTACTAGACTTATCAATTTTTCAAGAGAAGCCAGATATATGGATTTTTTTTCTGTGAAATCTTCCTTTTTTTTTTTTTTAAATCAGAGATCCATTAGTACTTCTAATAACTCACTGTGAGCCAAGCAAAAACTTGTTTTGGGGGCCCATTCGGTGAGCAGGCAGGCAGTTTGCAAGGTTTAGACATTACACTACAGGACCAGAACAGATAGGTGGGAGGCTGTTGCATGTCTGCTCTCTGTGCATGCAAGAACTCAAGCCCATAGCCTTTCTTTATCTTGCCTCACCTGAAGAAATTCATTTAAGGGGGACAAATGACTTCAGTCTCACAGTAGCTTCCTGAGACTGTCAGTGTATGACTCGTGGAGGCCAAATATGTAAATGGCAACATTTATTCATCCAATATTTTTTTTTCTTTTATAAAAACGTTTTCTCATACCTGAAACATAAATTGATGACCTGATGGGTGGAAAATATAATGCTGGATGCTTTGGAGGAGAAAGCATGAGTAGGGCTTGGCCTTGACCTCATCAACCAACAGACTCCTTGTCAGGAAGATAGGAGTTGAGAAGAGTAGCAACAATACAGTTCAAAATTATGTCTTTCAGCAGTCATTTAATTAATAACTAAATTTACTACTATGTGTTATGTATCAAATCTGAAACAAAGGCTGAAAACAATGGGTTTGGAGGAGGAAAGTGATAATTTCTTAAATAGGATTATACCATTTGTTGGTGTCATCTTTGGATGGTGCAAAAGTGTTTCTTAGTCAACCTCATAGCCTCAGGATATAGCACAGTGCTGGCATTTAGTAGGTGCTGAATTAAAATATTTAACAAAATGCATATAAGTGAATGCATTGAAGATGAGAGGACATTTAAGCCAACTCTTGTCTGCATATAGGTTCAAAATGCAGAGGATGGAGAGGAAGGGGAAAGAGCATTCTAGAGCAAAATAACAGCATTAGAAAAGGCACATAGACAGGGAACTATGAATGAAATTCAGGGAGTGGTAAGTAATTGGATATGGCCTTGCTCATGGAAAGAAATACAATAGTAAGGAAACAACTGGAATTACTAAGCTAGAGAATTTGGTTTTCTTACCTGTAAGCACTGGGAGCTATTCAAGATGATAAAGAGGCAGTAAAGTATGGTCTGATCTTTATTTTAGAAAATCAATGAATTTTCTCTGGCTCTTCTATATAAGGAGGAGATCTAATTAGTAGACTATAGCAATTATGAGACTGAGAGAAGTTGGTGGCTTGTATTAGGGCTAGGGAATAGAAGAAAAGAGGGTAGAAATGGTAAGGCAGTAATGGTAGGATTTGGTGAGTGATTTGATATGTGGAAAGAGACAAGAGGTATATCTAACACCTTCTATTAATCTGGCTGAGATCTCCTTAAGAAGACAACCTCACATAGAGCCCTGCCTACCCCAGATAATGTCTTAAGAATGTTGAGTGTGAACTCTGATGAAAATAAGAGCCACTGAGTGTATACTTTGAATGGATTGTACAAAGCATGGGACTGTATAACACAGGGAATCCAGTGCTGGATGATGAATGCTTTCTCCTGAACAATAACAAATATATAATGCTAATATAGAATGTTAATAATTGAGTGGGTTGGGGGAAGAATGCACCAAGCATGAGATGTTGGCTATGGCTGATGGTGATATTTTGATGATGCTCTTTCATGATTTGTGGCAGACGTTTCATAACAATGCAGGGTGTTAGTCATGGGGAGATGTATGGGAGCCTTGTATGATGATGTGCCTGTTTGTTTTTTAAATTCCTAAATTTTACTATACATTTATTGTTTGTGTGTGTTCATGAGTGAATGATACACTTCAATAAAATTTAATTTTAAAAAAAGAATCCTGAGTATGCTAACAGTTTCTCATTCTCAATTCTCATCAGTTCAGAAACCTAGAATTATTCGTGCATTGGTCAATAAACCAGAAGTCAGAAAACTATAGTATTTTCCACCCCTAACTACATGACTTGGTACAATCCTTTCTTTTTAAATCTGCTGAATTTGATAATTTCTCAAAAACGTTATTACAATTATGTAGTCTAATCCTTTACTATCTCTTGCCTGGACAATTCTGATAGCCTCTTCATTCATGCCCGCTTACGTTCTAGTTCCCCCTGCTGGTTGATTCATTCACAGTGCTCCTTTAACAAATAAATCAGGAACTTCTAGCAAAGACAGAGTGAACTGGTTAAGCAAAACCTCCCACAGATAACAATTATAAAAACTAGATAGATTTTAAAAGAAAAAAGTCAACTATATAAAAGCAATGGGGAAACAACCAGAAGCAGAGAGAACCACAAGAGTGTTTACTCATGAAAACTTGCAACTGGAAAGGGTAAGGAATTCTAAGTCTATGGCTCTTTGGCCTGAAGTAGCTGCTCTAACCCCAAGGTTACAGCAGCAAAAAAAAGTGGTAGAAATCCTCAGCCTCACAGACATGGGCAGCAGAGAACAGAAATCAGGAATGGAAGAGCAAAACAAAATTAAAAGGGGAAGTCCTGGAAGCAAGAGCACAGAAGAAGAAACGAGAGCTAAAATCTGAGTAAGAACTGTGCCAAATCTCTTGCTGGTATTTAAATTACACAGATATACAAGAGATTCCAGGTGACCCAGTGAAAGAGAAGGCAGAGAACCGAAAAGAATCTACCCAATAGAGATTGAACTGCCTTGGTCAAGATCTATGTTTTTTGCTTTTTAAAAATGGAGTGCATACCCCAAATATGCACAGGCTGAATGGCAGACAAATTTTACATGATAGATGTACGAAAATTAAATGTATGCTAAAACAATGGCAACAATAATAACAAATCCTCAAAAAACTCAACAGCATCCAAAGGTACTACTGTATCATATTATTTAAATTGGCCAGTTTTCAACCAAAATTGCTATTATTGCAAAGAAAAAGTAAAATGTAATCCATGAAAAAAAAATTCAAAGAAATATGCAATAAGAAGAATAAAGGACAATATGACAATAATGAATAAACACGGAAACAGAACAGAAATGAAAGCTATATGTTAAAATTGGAAACTCAAGCTTAAAAGTATAACAACTGAAATGTAAAATTTCATTACAGAGCTTCAACAGCATATTTGAGATGGAAGAAAAAACAAGTATATTTAAAGAAAGAGCATAAGAAATTGCATAGAGAGAAAGAAGCTAACATCCTACTCAGTAGTGAAAGAGTGAATGCTTCCTCCCTAAAGCAGGAACAAGGAAGGACTTATATTTTCAACACTTCTGTTCAACACTGGAGGCTCTAGCCAGTGCAATAAGATGAGACATAGAAATAAAAAGCTTAAATATTAGAAATATAGCCCATGTAAGTCCATGTAAAATAGTTAACATGGAGTCTGAAACCAGAATGAAGTAATTTTAGCAATGTTGTAAGGAAAATACATACAATTCAATTGTATTTCTATATACTATTAACAAAAATATTAAAAATAACGGTTTCACTTGCAACCACTCGAAGGCATGAAATGCTTAGGAATAAACTTATTAAAATATGCACAATATCTATACACTGGTAACTGCAAAATATTATCTATAATAGGGAGTAAAAATTGACACTTACCTCAAACTATATACAAATTTTAACTTGAAATGAATCACCCCAGATACCACAGGTCTACGGGTAACCTTCTGATATGCAGATAGAGAGATGATAGTGGAAGTCCTTATGTCTTTAACCAAGAGAGTTTTGCAGTGGTGCCATGGCTCACTGTTCTGTTTTCAGCTCATAGCAACATATTGCAGTTTATTTGTGCATGGTAAAGTGGATTTGTTGAATGCTTAATCTAGTTTTAACTAAGCCAACCTTCCTAAATTGGACAAATAGCTTGGAATGATTCTTGCAAAGAACCTACCAAATGAAGATCAAACCAATAACACAAGAAAAGAAAATGGCAGAGTTGACATTTCTCCTATTTCTAGGGCAAGCACTTCACCAGCTATATGACAAAGTAAAAATAATGGCAATGCAATCATATCTGCCAATTTCCCCTCAAAATTTTGAAATAATCAAAATGACCATTTGGCATTCAAGTTTACATGTATCCACAGCTGTTAATTTTGCAGTTAAGAAATAAACTAAAATAAAAATTTTAAATATTCTATTTTATTTAATCATTCTTCTTTTAAAAATGTCAGTGTTCATGCTAAATAATGAACATTATGTATTAGTGTATAATATATGTTTATAATATGTAAATAAGTATAAATATATGTCATTATGGACTTTGTATTGATAAGAATGCACAATAATTGGAGAGCAAGACTTAGGACACATAGGGAAATAAGGTAGAGAAAAGAAAGTGTGATAGTGAAAAGTACATGAATTAGACGATATGGAAGTTAAGAGAGAGATTATGGTGATTAATTGGATATGCTACCAGTATATTAAGGAGGTTAAGAACAAAAAATCTGGAAGCTTCAATCCTAACCCCTCCATCTACTAATCGTATAGTCTTGGGCAAACTTCTTAGCTCTCTATGCCTCATTTCCTCTGTTTATGAAATGGGACGATAGTCACAGGTTAGTAGAAGAATTAAGTAATACATAGTCCATGTAAGATAGTTAACATTAAGTCTGAAACATAGTAAGCACTCAGTGAATATTAGTGGTCACTATAAAATATTACTTTTATTATTATTAGGTAAAGAAGCGGAATGACTTGGGAATAGTAGCCAAACTTCAGACTCAAAACCCTGACCAATGATGGTGCCATTATTTGAGAGAGAGAACGTAAGATGAGAAGCAGATTGGTAGGGAAAGGAGAAAATGATGATTCTGACATTTCTTTGAAAAGTCCAGTGGAAATGTCCACGTGGCAGTTGGGTGCCAGGATTTTGGAGTTTGGAAGAGAGATGAAAGCTGATGATAGATATTTGGGAGTTGTTGGAATATAGGTGATAATGGAAGGTATGGGAGCGTATTTAATTATTCAGGGAGAGTAGAGGGAATGACAGCACTAGGTTGACATTGGGAAAAAGAAGGGCAACAGAGAAGACTGAGATAAAACATCTAAAACACCAGCAGAGTCAACTGGACACTTAATCAGAACATCAGTTGTATGACAGACGACTTATGAAAATTAGAAAAAAATGTTCTCTCCAGGCAGATATATTATAGAAAGTGACCCTTTTAGATGTAGTTGTGCAGCCCCATGCCAGAATATAGCCTCCACCCACCTTCCTCAGCAAGAATCCTTTGTTCAGTAAACAAATTGTGCAACTGCATATGACTACCCAGAAAACTAACCTTGGATTGTGAAGTGTATCAGAGGTCACCAAAGCCAAGTTCCCACTTGTGCTTATAATCTCTCTTGGCCATACTATGCTATTTAAATTCCCTCTGGTGACTGGAGAGTGACTGCTGTATCCTCAGTTCCATCAAGGTGCTCCCTCACATCATCTGACAACTCTCACCATTGAAAACATCTTACTTAGAATGACTTTCTTCCAGTCACCACCACCAATTCTCTCTCTAAGTCCAGCCTATGAGGAACTCTCTGCTCTCCAGGGTAGATTCTGTATGTATAAGTTGACTAGCTTCCTACACATAATATATATTGGTCTAGTTCCAATGGCTACTTTCTCTGGTTCCCTTTGAGAGACAAGATCCCAAGTTACTGCTGGTAGTCCAGCATCCAGTAACAGTAGGATGAGGAAGAGGTGGAGACATTTGTGAATGTCTTTCACCTGGCCTTGTCTCCCAGAAGTAGGTGGGTGGTACTCAGCAAAAGAATAGGATCCAAAAAAGGGAAGAGAATTACAGAGTAGACTGAAATAGAATGGCATAATAGGTACAGTCATGCACCTTCTCTCCACCATCCTCCATCAGCAAAAGACAAAAAGGATCTCTATCCTGAAATGTGAGCTGGTTGTTTTTAATGCTAATTTTAAGAAAATAATCTTAGGAAAAATATTTTGTTCCCAGAGCCAGAGGATGACTGTCAATAAGAGTTAATTTTCTGAAATCTTTGATAAGCCAAGGGACCCATGGAATTATAGCTTAGTCTAATTTCTCATTTTACAGATGGGAAAGCAGAGGCCTAAACGGGCACTGGACTTGGCCAAGACCACTTATCAAAGCAGATATAGAACTAGCATTAGAACAAGGTGTCATAAGAGCCATTCCAATACTTTTGCCACCAGGTCAACCACATTCCCTTTGCTCAAGTTGACTGCTTAACTGGGGAATAAAAAAAATATAATGGAAACAGTCAAGATAGAAACAGGGAAAATAAAGACATAAGCTGCACAAGCTTTTATTATGGCTTCATAACATTATTTCATAATTATTTACCTCTGTCATTACCACTATACTGTAATTTCCTTTGGGTTATAGGTTATGTTGCTATTCATATCCATAGCAACTAGTAGATTACCTGGCACAGAATAGAAGTTGAATACCTATATAATGTTCAATGAATGAATGAAAAAAAGTAGAAGGAGAGAAATGGAAGGTACTTTGTTCATAGTCTATGGCTTACTCAAGTTTAGAATTTCAAAGACTCTGCCAATGTAAAAAATCCAACTTCCAACTTGAAAGCTGTGTAAATTGGTACCTTTTGCACAATCAGAGCTATGCCAGGTCTAAATCAGGGCAGACACACAAAAGTTTTACATCCAAAGATATGTAAAATAGGGGCACACTCAATGAGCTTTTCAGGATGGAAACTAGATCAAAGATTATATTGTTAGTTGAGGTCAAGAAGTCTAAGAATTGGAGTTCAAAATCCAGGTTACTAGCAAGAGTTTACCCTGAGAAGATTAATCACAATGTATTGATTCCATCATTAATTCCACAGACTTGTTGAGTGGCACTTACATATCAGGTACTGTTCTTAGCTCTGAGAAGACAACAGCAATCAAAACAGACCAAAGTCCATGCCTCTGTTCAGCTTATATTCTTGACCAAAGTTTTCTAAAGGATGATGTGGTTTCTTTTGAAAGCTCCTACTGTATGGTATGAATGATGGTAAATTGAGAGTAATATTCTCCCTGGAATGAGGGGGAATGCAGCATATGCAGTTTTCAGAAAACACCTAGAAAAATTTTCCTTTCTTTAATTTTGTGAGCAGAACTTAATCTGAAGACTCATGTCTCAGCACCCCTGAACATTTTCATAACATGCCATATTCCAGGGAGACCCCTGGTCTCTTGTAGTCTCTTCCCTTGCTTTTTTTCATAAATGATAAATAATAATAATAATAATAAAGGTAGGTCAAAAAGGTTGCTAGAGAATGAGAACCCTGTGCTGTCTAAAGGACCTGTAAGAGGATCTGCATTTCCCATTTGCTGAAAATCATCATAGGCCTAGGTGCCCCTGTTACTTTTCATAATCAAAAGAATATTGAACTCATTATGTTGTAGCACAAGTTATCCTTCATTGGTCAATTTGTCTGGGTCAACTGTTCTCACACATTTTTTCTGGACATCTAAAAGACAGGGAATCTAACGGTCTGCCTCCAATATTACAACCGCCGTTCATTTTGTTATCCTAAAATAATATTCTGCAATCAGGCCATTTAAATGCAATTGTTAGGAACCAAATCACTATCACTATCTTCCTTCAGAGTAGTAGAAGGAATCCAAAGTCAGTCCCCTGGTGCTAAATAAGTACAGTAGGGCCTATATTTACATGACAGAACAGGGTTTACCGAGCACATTTCTTTCAACTTTCTCCATTGAGCATCATATTCTACAACCCCATGGGAGAAGTGAAGATAAGTTCCTCTTTAAAGAGGAGGAAATTGAGACTCAGAGAGGATAGATCATTACTTAAAAATCTAATAATGAAGGGAACAGGTCCCAGATGCAAATCTTCTTTTGCAGATCAAGTACTCCACAATCCTCTTCCTTCCCTTCATCTTAGTTATGCTCAATAGCCAATGTCCTGGATATTTATGTTCATTGAATACTTAGCACCTGACTTTGCCCCAAGACCTATGTCCATTCCATGTGCCTATGTCATCCAATGTCCCCTGGCCTCTCAGCCTCTTGAACTACTCCATCTCAATGAACTTGACCCCCACTCTTTTCCAGATCCCTACTGTCATGGTTACTCCCAGAATTTGTCATCTCCCAAAGACACTCTAACTCTGAAATATTATATTAAAACATTTCACTCTCTGACTTGTCTAAGACAATACAAATTCTCCCACCACTTTAAGGCTTCTAAGCTCATGACCCTCTCCTTTCCTTTTATACTATCTACTGACTTCACATCCTTTTTCATCCAACTTAGATCCCAAGACACAACCCTACATTTACTTTTTGTCAATACTCTTAACTGCCTTGCCCAATGTCCTTTCATCTGTCCAAATGACAAACATCCACACTACTTGTACCCTATACTACCACCAAATTTTTCAGTTCTTCTGGAGAATAATATCCCAGCTATATATACTACTGTCATCATAAATTGGTGGTCACCAACCTTTTTAGAGTCCTAACTGCTCCCTGGTGATCCTTTTGCTTTTCCATAATCAGATTAGTCTACCATTCTGCCCATTAACAATTTCCATATTCTCTGAACTCTATGAACATTTTTGGCATTGCCTAACTCCTCCTCCCTCAGTGATTGGGTTCAATCTTACCTAACAAAGGGAAAATAAAGTATCATATGTTCCTTGAAATTCCCAGGAGTTAAATCAGTAGACTAATCTGCACCCACCCCTGTCCTTCCCTTGTTTCTTTTTATTTCAGTGAAAAACTTGTCCCTCCATTTACCTCCACCTCTGCTGTTTTTCTTTCCTTTTCTGCTTCTTCAGGAACTACTTCATTAAAAATAACTTCACTCTAGAGGGGACCAATATGGCAGCATAAAACGCTCCAGAGTACCATTCCCTACACAATCACTGAATAACTAGCAAAACTTGGCAGAGCCATTTTCCTCAAAACTCTGGAAAACAGTTAAAGGGTTGCACAGTAACTGGGAAAGTGCTGAATGTAGAAAAAGCAGCTTTAAAAAATGGTAGGAAAAGATCACAGTGCCCATGCTGGCACTTCCTCTACAGCTCCCCAGCATAATGTTGACAGTTTACACTCCATTATGGGTCATTGGCTCTTTTCTGGAGGAAGCAGGATAACCCCCATGTGAATACTATGGTGCTGGTATGTTGGTTCCAAGGTATCTATTGACCGCCTGAAAGACTGAACCAGGGTACTTGCCTCTGGCCTACTCTATGAGAACTTTCCTTGCAAGCAGAAGTAGATTTTGGACCACTATGGCAGTATAAGAAGCAATTAAGTCAAAGGAACCTGAAGCAAAGGATTACCTGGTAGGTAAATAATCTGGATTCATTAAGTAGGGGAATTGCTAAAGTCACTAGAAAGCACAATACCAGGACAAGACAGAGGTTCAGAAAAGCTAGAAAGGAAACTGTACTTCACATTCATATTGGACTGATCTTGATAGAAGGGTTAAACCAGCCAAAACAGAGCTAATTTGCAAAGACTGTGGAAGGTGGGTTTTTTTGTGTGTTTGTCTTTTCAGTTGGTTCCTGGCATTTATGGAAATCTCTGTCATATCACTAGCTGGAAACAAATTTAAGGAATATACAGCTCAGTTATTAAATCCCAGAGTTAACACTTAAATATATTAAAATGTTCAGTGTGCAACAAAAGATTACAAAACAAAGACATAACATGAGGAACCAACCAAATGAACAAGATAAAAATCCAGAAACCATCAAAGAAGCACAAACTTGGGATGTACTGTGAAAAGACTTTCAAGACGTCCTCTATATGACCAAGGAGATAAAGGAAAACACAGTGACAGAACTAAAGGATATCAAGAAAACACGGAATGAACAATATGAAAATCTCAATACAGAGATAGAAATTTTTAAAAAGGAAACAAATAGAGATACTGAAGTAGAAGACCAAAATGATTAAAATGAAAAAATTCTTAGGGATTTCAACAACAGATTGGAGTTAGCAGAAGCAAGAATCAATGAACACAAAGATAAGACAATTGAAATAATTTAAACTAAGGAGTAGAAAGATAAAAAAGAATGAAAAAAGAAACAAAGCCAAAAGAGAACAGTGAGACACCATCAAGCCTACCAATATATTAATTATGGGAGTCCCTGGATAAGAGAAAGGTGAAAGGGGGCAGAAGAAATATTCTAATTAGTAATGGCAGAAAACTCTGCAAATTTAACAAAATATATGAATATTCAAAGAAACCCAATGTACCCCAAACAGGATAAATTTGAAGAGAACCACACCCAGATAGTAGTTGTGGTGGTTTAGAGTTATGTAACCAGAAAAATATGTTCCTAAATGTAATCCATTTCTATGGATGTAAACCCTTATAAATAGGAACTTTTCATAATGTTACTTAAGATAAAGTGTGGCCCAGGATGGGTTATAATTGTATTACTGAAGGTCTTATAGGTAAGATCAAAGAGAGAGAAAAAGCCACAAAGGGAGCAGCCAGAAGCTGAAAATCAATGGAGGAGAAGGGAGAGACCAGGAGAGGCCACCTTGTGAACTTCCATGTAACAGAAAAGCCAAGACCAAGAATCACAGGCAGCCAGTCCCAGAACGCCAGTATTCAGGAGGAAAGGATTGTCTTGATGATGCCTTGATTTGGACTTCTCCTAGCCTCAATACTGTGAGCCAACAAATTCCCAGTGTTTAAGCCATGGTAATGATTTAGCAATGAGGGAACTAAAACAGTAGTGAAACTATAAAATACCAAGGACAAGGAGAGAGATCTTAAAGCTGTAAGAGAAAAGCCCCATTTTATGTATAAGGGAGTTCCAATAAAATTAAGTGCCTATTTCTCATCAGAAACCATGGAGGCCAGAAGGCAGTGGGATGAAATATTTAAAGCACTGAAAGAAAATAACTACTAAGAATTTTATATTGGGTAAGTTTGCATTTCAAAAGTGAATGAGAGGGAAGCGGATGTGGCTCAAGTGGATGGGCTCCCGTCCACCATGTGGGAGGCCCTGGATTCGGTTCCCAGGCCTTCCTGGTGAGGGCAAGCTGGCCCAGGCCCACAGAGAGGTGACGGCCCGTGCCCATGGAAAGCTGGAGCAGCAAGATGATGCAACAAAGGGAGACAAGCAGACACAGAGGAAACGTGCAGCAAATGGACAAAGAAAGCAGACAGCAAGCACAAGTGACGGGGCGGGGGGGCAATAAATAAATAAATAAATAAATAAATAAATAAATAAATAAATAGAAATCTTTAATAAAAATGAGTCCGAGATTAAAACATTCCCAGATAAACAAAAGCTGAGGGCGTTTATCACCACTAGACCTGCCTTACAAGCAATGCTAAAGGGAGTTTGTCAGATTGCAAGGAAAGGACACTAGAGAGTGGACTGAAGTGACATAAAGAAATAAAGGCCTTCATGAACTATAACCACCCGGATAATTATAAATGCCAGTACTCTTGTACTCTATATTTAGACATGTAACTCTACTTTTTACTCCTTACAGGTGCTAAATGCAAATGCATCATAATAATATATCTATTGTTTCAGACATACAATGTACACAGATATAATTTGTATTAAGTACAAAAAATGTAGGGGTATGGGAGGATATAAAACAGTGCATGTATTTGCTACTGAAGTTAGGTTGGTATCAAATCAGACATGAAAGAAATAACAAAGAAATATGAAAAAATATATACAGAAATAAATGAAAAGAAACTCAAACTGACACAATACAAAAAAGCAAAGAAATTTGAAAGGTATTAAAAGAAGGATTGAGGGACAAAAAGACATAAGACTTATAAAAACCAAATAGAAAAATGGCAGAAGAAATTCTTGTATTATCAGGAGTTATTTTACATGTTAATGGATTAAATTCTGCAGTCAAAAGGCAGATATCAGCAGATTGGGTGAAAAAATACGACCCAAATATATGCTGTCTGCATGAGAGTCACACTTAAATTCAAAGACACAGCAGGTTGATAGTGAAAGGATGGAAAAAATAAACAAACAAACAATACAAATAGTAAACAAAAGAGAACTTGGAGAGCAATACTAATATCAGATAAAATCGATTTTAGGTAAAAAAAATTGTAAGAGAATAAGTAGGTAACTACATTTAAAAAAAGACCACAATTATGAATATACATATATGAACCTAACAGGAAAGCACCAAAATATCTGAAGCAAACATTGACAGGTTTGAAGGAAAAAAATAGATAGTTCTACATTAATAGTAGGAGACTTCAATATACCACTTTCAATAATGGATAGAACATCTAGACAGAAGATCAATAAGGAAGTAGAAGACTTGAATGATGCTGTAAAACAACTAGAACTATCAGAAGAGAACACTTCACCCAACAGTAGCAAAATACAAATTCTTCTGTAATAAATGGATCATTCTACAGGATAGATCAAAAGTTAGATATCACAAAAAAGTATAAATAAATTTAAAAATATTGAAATCATACAATTTCTGACCACAATAGAATGACACTAGAAATCAATAAAAGAGTGAGAATTGGACAATTCATAAATATGTGGAAAGTAAACAACACACTCTTAAATAATCAATGGGTCAAAGAAGAAATCACATGGGAAATTAAGAAATATCTTGAGGCAAATGAAAAAGAAAACAGCAAAATTAATGGGATGCAACAAAGACATTGCTGAGATGGACATGTAAGTCTCTAATTAATTACATTAAAAAGAATAAAGATCCCAAATCAGAGACCTAATATCACAACTGGAGAGTCTAGATAAAGCAGAGCAAACTAAACACAAAGTGAACAGAAGGAAGGAAATAACAAAGACCAGAGAGCAGATAAATTATAAGGAGGGAAAAAAAATAGAAAGAATGAACAAAACCAAAACTTGGTCTTATTAAAAGATCAATAAAATCAACAAATAGCTAGACTGACAAAGGAAAAAAAGAGAAAGAATGCAAATAACTAATAAAGAAATGGAAGGGAAACAGTACTACTGAACTCACAAATTTAAAAAAAAATGATTATAAGAAGAAACGAACAACTGTACACCAACAAAATAGATAACTTAGATGAAATGTACAGATTCCTAGAAACAAAATGTATGTACACTGACATAAGAAGAAAGAGAAGATTTCATTAGACCAATAACACATGTAAAGAGATTGACTCAGTAATAAGGAACCTCCTAATATAGAAAAGCATAGGACCAGATGTCATCACTGGTGAATTTTACCAAACATTCCAAGAAGAATTAATGCCAATCATGATCCAACTCTTCCAAAAAATTGACTAGGAAGGAATACATTCTAACTCATTCTATGAGGCCAACATCACCCTAATACAAAGCCAGATAAACATACCACAAGATAAGAAAATTACAGACCAATATCCTTTATGAATACAGATGTAAAATTCCTCAACAAAATACTAGCAAACTAAATACAACAGCACATTGAAGGAATTAGACATGATCACGTGGGTTTTATCCCAGGTATCCAAGGGTAGCTCAACATAAAAAATCAATTAATGTTTTAGTTCTCCTGGCTGCCAAAGCAAATACCACGTAACAGGTTGGATAAAACAGCGGGAATTTATTGGTTCATAGTTATGAAATTAGGAGAAGTCCAAAATCAAGGCATCATCAAGGTGATGCTTTCTCCCAGAAGACTCTGGCATTCTGGGGCTGGCCGCCAGGGATCCTTGGTCCTTGGCTTTTCCATCACATGGTATTGCATATAGCAGCTTCTCCTGTTTTTTTAGCTCCATTGACTTCCAGCTTCTGGCTGCTCCCTGTGGCTTTCTTTCTCTGTAACCGTCACTACAGGGCCTTCAATGACAGGATAAAGATCTTAACTGAAGTAAGCTCATCAAAAGGTCCTGTTTACAAGAGTTTACACCCACAGGAATGGATTAAGTTTAAGAACATGTTTTTCTGGGGTACATAGCTTGAAGCAACCACACTACATAAGTAGAATGAAGGAAAAACAGCAATAACAATGCATGATCATCACAACTGATGCAGGAAAGACACTTGATAAAATCTGGTTCCACTTCTTGATAAAATCACTGAGAAAACTAGGAATAGAAGGAAATTTCTTCAACATGATAAAAGGCATATATGAAAAATTGATAGGAAACATAACCCTCAATGTTGAAAGACTTTCCCTCTAAGATCAGGAACAAGACAAGGGTGCCCACTGTCACCACTGTTATATAACACTGACAAAGAAGTTCTAACCATAGTAATTACATATGAAAAAGAAATAAAAAGCATCCATATTGGAAAAGAAGAAATAAATCCTTCTCTATTTGCAAATGACATGATCTTATATAGAGAAATTCCTGAGAAATTCAAACACAAAAAAAACTAATAAATTCAGAAAAATGGCAGAGTATAAGATCAACATGCAAAAACCAGTGGTGATGGGGCAAGATGGTGGCAGAGTAAGGTGTTCCAAGAATCAGGGTGTCCTACAGTGCAGTTAGAAATCAGTCAGAGCTATCTAAATCACTTGTTTGAAGGGTCCAGGAGACCACAGAGCATTCTGCAACATCCCTGGAAGAATGGAAGGAGGAGTCTGCCCATCTACAGTAAAGACTCGTGAGTAGAGCACTCCACACCATGGAGGCCAGTGCCCATCCCCCCACTTGTGTGGCAAGTGCCTCAGGAACCATTCCCTGGCTGGAGATGGAAGCTCCATTTCCCAAAAACAGGGGAGGAAGAGATGGTTGGGCACTGACTCCAGCTACTGATCAGTAAATTTCACTGGTGAAAGTAACTCCTAAGTACAGTTAAAGTTTGAGCCTGTACAAGTCATAAAGATGCCAGTAGCCTCCATTTTTAAAAAAATATTTTTGATAACTTTATTTATTTATTTTTTTAGTTTTTTAAGAAAAATTTATTGTGGTAACATATATACAATATACAATTTCCCATTTTGACCACTTTCAAGTATACAGTTCAGTGACATTAATTACATTCACATCATGAGTAGCTTTTTTTTTTTTTTTTTTTCAGTGTGGGGAGAGCAATTTATTGGGTTTTACCATAATTTTGTTGTTGTTGTAGTTGTTTATTTTTTTATATATATTTTAAAAGATGCTTAGATTACATAAATGTTACACAAAAATTACAGGGAATCCCATGTGTCCCACCTCCCACACCTCCCATAACCTCCCAGTAGCATCCATTTTAACTCTACCACCATCATGAGAGGAAACGGGGCTGATTGAAAATCACAGTGACAGTAGGGACTGGCTTCTTTCCACCCAGGTTGGATTGCTGTACTAGCCTGGGCTCCAGCACCACCTCTAGCAGGGAGGAAGCAAGGAGGAACTGCACCAGCCACTCTGGGCAACTGTAGTCACTTTGGGCCTACACAGACTAGATTTTTGGGTACCCATGTGGCTACATCCCTGCCCTCAATAAGATAGAAGGGAGAGGCAGTGTTTCCTCAGCCTCTCCAGGCAACTGCAGGTGCTTTGGGCAGGCTTGGACTAAATTGTTGGGCATTCCTGTGGCTCCATCCCTACCCCTAACAGGGCAAGAGGAGGGATAATATTTCCTCAGCCTTTCTGGGCAACTGCAGTCACTTTTGGCCCACACAGACAAGACTGTTGCACACACCTGTGGTTCCATACACACCAAGAGCAAGGGAGGAGTGGGCCCAGTGATTTCTCAGGCTATCTGGGCAACTGTTGTCAATTAGGGCCCACAAGACTTAGTTTTCAGCACAGCAACAATGTCCCAGGCAGTGGAAGAAGGGGCATGGAGCTTCATCAGTATCTCTAGGCAACTACAGATGGTCTTAGCCTACAAGGCTTGGATTACTGCAAGCGGTTGCAGGTCCATCCCTATCCCTGGCAAGAAGAAAGGTGGGAGAAGTTTTATCAGTTTCTGAGGTAATGCAGGCAGCTTCAGCCTCCACAGCTTACAGCACCAACTGCAGCCTAGGTTCCAGCTGTGATATCAGCATGGGAAAAAGGGCAAAAAAATAGATGAAAAAGAGCTAAAAAAAAAATTCAGATTGGCTAAACATGAGCCACTATAAAGTTCTAAAATAAGTTGAACCATGTATCAAAGAGGTACTGTAGCACAAAGCCAATAAAATAGAAAGCTCAGACTAAAGAGAGAAACTGAGTCCAGAATAAATAAATCAAGTAAATCAGATGCCTAGACAACAACAACAAATGACAAGCCATACCAAGAAATAGAAAGATATGGTCCAGTTAAAGGGACAAACTGAACCTCCAGATGACATGAAGAAGTTGAGACAACTAATCAGAGATATTCAAACAAATCTCCTTAATAAATTCAATGAGATGGCTAAAGAGATTAAAGACATCAAGAAGTCACTGGGTGAGCACAAAGAAGAATTTGAAAGCATACATTAAAAAATAGATCTTAAAGGAATGAAAGGCACAATAAATGGAATTTAAAAATACACTGCAGACATATAACAGCAGATTTGAAGAGACAGAAAAAAGGATCAATGAGCTTGAAGACAAAGCCTATGAAACTGAACACATAAAAAGAACAGATAAAGAACAGAATGGAAAAAATTGAACAGGGTCTCAGGGAACAAAATGACAGCAAGAGACATGCAAACATATATGTCATTGATGTCCTAGAAGGAGAAGAGAAGGAAAAGAGGCAGAAGGAATATTTGATTAAATAATTGGTAAAAAATTTCCAAACTCTATTGAAGAACATAGATATCTGTGTCCAGGAAGCATAACATATTCTCATCTGAATAAATCTGAATAGACCTCCTCTGAGACACACAATAATCAGAAGTGCAAATGCCAAAGATAAAGAGAGAATCCTGAAAGTAGCAGGAGAAAGATTCATCCCATACAAGGGATGCCCAGTAAAATGAAGTGCTGATTTCTCATCAGAAACCATGAAGGCAAGAAGAGAGTAGTATGATATATTTAAGATACTGCAAGAGAAAAACTTTCAGCCAAGAGTCTTATATCCAGCAACACGGTCTTTCAAAAATAGGGCAAGTTTAGCATATCCACAGATAAGCAGAAACTGAGAGAGTTTGTAACTAAGAAACTAGCCTTGCAGAAAATATTAAAGGAAGTGTTACAGCCTGAAAATAAAAGATAGGAGGGAGAAGCTTGGAAGAGAGTCTAGAAACGAAAATTATATCAGTACAAGTAATTAAAAGTATAAAAAGAGTGGTGAAAATAGGATATGACAGATAAAAGCCTAAGATCAAAACAGGTGAATAAGAACTGCCTTTATAGCAATAACGTTACTATAGGCAATGTTTATGGATTAAAATTCCTAATCAAAAGACACAGAATGGCAGAGTGGATAAGAAAATATGAGCAATCTATATGCTGTCTACAAGAGGCTCACCTTAGACCCAAGGATACAAATAGATTGAAAGTGAGCGGCTGGGAAAAGATATTCCATACATGCAGTAACCAAAAAATAAAATGCTGGAGTAACTATATTTATATCAGATGAAATAGGCTTTAAAAGCAAAGCTGCTATTAGAGACAAGGAAGGATATTATATATAAATAAGAAATAACAGTCATAAATGTATATGTACCTAATCAGGATGCCCCAAGCTACATGAGGAAAGCACTGGCATAACTGAAGGGAGAAATAGATGTCTCTAAAATAATAGTTGAAAACTTCAATATACCACTCATGTCATTGGATAGAACACCTGAGTAGAGGATCAATAAACAGAAAGCTTTTTCTTTATTATATATTTGTTAATAATATATATTGTATATTTGCTAATAATATTATAAATGAACTAAGCTTAATAGACATATGCAGAACATTGCACCCTAAAATAGCAGGATATACATTATTCTCAAGTGTTCATGGAGTTTTCTCCAGGATAGACCAAATGTTGGGTCATGAAAGAGATTTCAATAAATTTAAAAATATTGAAATTATGCATAGCACTTTCTCTGTTCATAATGGAATGAGGCTGGAAATCAATAATAGCCAGGAAAGAAGAAAATGCACAAATATATGGAGATTAAACAACATAGTTCTAAATAATCAGTGGGTCAAAGAAGAAATTGCAAGAGAAATCAGTAAATATTTCAAAACAAATGAAAACAAGAACACAAAATATCAAAACCTATGGGATGGGATGACCAGCAAGATGGCAGCAGAGTAAGGTGCTCCTAGTAAAACTACAAGGCAGTTAGTAATCACCCAGAGCTAACTAAAGGATTTGTTTGGGGGCTCCAGGAGACCAGAAGTGCATACTGCAGAATCCTTGAAAAAGTGGAAGGAGGAAACTGCCCATCTGCAAAGAAGATTCATAAGTAGAGGACTCCACCCCACGGAGGCTTGTGCCCATCCTCCACTGGAGGCACAAGCTGCCTCGGGAGCTGTTCTGTGGCTGGAATTGAAAGCTCCACTTCCCAAAAACGGGGGAGGAAGAGACGGTTGGGCACCAATTTCAGCTACTGATCAGTAAATTCAGTGGGCTAAAGTATAATACTAAGAATAGCTAAAGTTTGAACCTGTCCAAGTCAGAAAGAGGCCGGTAGCCACCATCTTAACTCCGCGCCTGACACTAGGGGAAATGGGGATGACTGAAAATCACAGTGCTGGTAGAGACCAGCTTCTTTCCATCTAAATCAGATTGCAGCTCTAGCCTAAGCCCCAGGCCCACCTCGGACAGGGAGGAAGCTGGGGGGAGCTGCGCTAGCCTTTCTGGAAAATTACAGGCCATGCCATGGAGGCCAGTGATCCTGTGGCAAGCCACCACAGGAGCTATTATGTGGCAGGAATTGGAAGCTCTATTTCCCAAAAACAGGGGAGGAAGACATGGTTGGCAACCAATTTCAACTACTAATTAGTCAGTTTGGCTGGGTAAAATATAACCCTACGAACAGCTGAATATTGAGGCTGTCCAAGTCGGAAGGAAAATGGTAGCTGCCATTTTGACTCCACCCCCAGCATGAGGGGAAACCAGGCTGACTGAAAATCATGGTGACAGTAGAGACCAATGTCTTTCACCCAAATTTGCCTGCAGCCCTAGCCTAAGCTTCAGCCCCACCTCAAGCAGGCAGGGTGTTGGTGGGCCCTGCAACAGCCTATCCAGGTAACTGCAGGTATATTTGGCTGACACAGACTGAATAACCAAAAGTCTACCAGGGCAACTGCAGTCATCTTGGACCTCCACTGCATAGATTGCTGCCCACACCTGCAGCTCCATGCCCACCCCAGGCAAGAAAAAGGAGTGTGAAGCTTCATCAGTCTCTCTGGGCAACTACAGTCTAGGCCTGCATGACTTGGATTATTCCACACAGCTGTGGCTCTGTCCCTACCCCTGGCAAAGGGAAAATTGGGGAGAAGCTTCATTGGTCCTTGGGGCAATGAGGGCACTTTGAGCCTCCACAGCTTACAGCACCAACTACATTGTTGGCTCCTACTACACAACCAATAAGAAAGAAAGGGCAGGAAGCCCTAAACTAAAGAGAAAAACTGCACCCAGAATAAATACTCTAGTAAGCCAGATGCCAAGACACCAACAAAAAATTACAATCCACACTAAGAAAGAGGAAGATATGGCCAAGTTAAAGGAACAAAATAAGCCTCCAGATGACATAAAGGAGTTGAGACAACTAATCATAGATGTTCAAACAAATATCCTTAATAAATTCAATGAGATAGCTAAAGAAATTAAGAATATTAAGAAGACGTTGGATGAGCACAAAGAAGAATTTGAAAGCATACATAGAAAAATAGCAGATCTTATGGGAATGAAAGGTGCAATAAATGAAATTGAAAATACACTGGAATCATATAATAGCAGATTTGAGGAAGCAGAAGAAAGGATTAGTGAGCTTGAAGAAATGGCCTCTGAAAGTGAACATACGAAAGAACAGATGAAGAAAAGATTGGAAAAACTTGAACAAGGTCTCAGGGAACTAAATGGCAGCAAGAGACGTGCAAACATATGTGCCATCGGTATCCCAGAAGAAGAAGAGAAGGGAAAAGGGGCAGAAGGAATATTTGAAGAAATAATGGTAGAAAATTTCCCAATCCTTTTGAAGGTCATAGATATCCATGTCCAAGAAGCATGATGTACTCCAATCCAAAAAAATCCAAATAGGCCAATTCCAAGACACATCCTATTCAGAATGTCAAATACCAAAGACAAAGAGAGAATTCTGAGAGCAGCAAGAGAAAAGTAATGCATAACATATAAGGGATACCCAATAAGATTAAGTGCCGATCTCTCATCAGAAACCATGGAGGCAAGAAGACAGTGGTATAATATATTTAAGATCCTGCAAGAGAAAAACCTCAGCCAAGAATCTTATATCTGGCAAGATTGTCTTTCAAAAATGAAGGCAACTTCAGAATATTCACAGAAAAACAGAAACTGAGAGAGTTTGTAACCAAGAGACCCACTTTGCAGGAAATACTAAAGGATATGCTACAGCCTGAAAAGACAAGACAGGAGAGAGAGAACTGGAAGAGAGTCTAGAAATGAAGATTATATCAAAAAAAGTAATTAAAAGTATAAAAAGAGTGGTGAAAATAAAATATGACAGATAAAAGCCAAATGTTTAGGAATAAACTTAACCAAAGATGTAAAGCACTTGTATTCAGAAAACTACAACTAATTGTTAAAAGAAATTTTTAAAAGTCCTAAATAATTGGAAGAACATTCCATGCTCACAGATTGGAAGACTAAATATCATTAAGATGTCAATTCTACTCAAATTGATATACAGATCCAAAACAATCCCAATAAGAATTCCACCAGCATTTTTTAAATAAATGGAAAATATGATTATCAAATCTATTTGGAAGGGTAAGGGGTCCTGAATAGCCAGAAACATCTGAAAAAAGAAAAGCAAAGTTGGAGAACTGTCATTTCTTAACTTTAAATCAAGATACAGTGGTAAAAAAACAGCATGGGACTGTCATAAAGACAGAAACATAGACCAATAGAACCGAATTGATGGTTCAGAAACAGACCCTCACATCTACGGTCAAGTGATTTTTGACTAGCCTGTCAAACCCACCCAGCTCAGTCAGAGCATTCTATCCAACAAATAGTGCTGAGAAAACTGGATATCCATAGCAAAAGAAGGAAAGAGGACCCCTATCTCACACCTTATACAAAAATTAACTCAAAATGAATAAAAAGCTTAAATATAAAAGCAAGAACCACAAAGCTTCTAGAAGAAAATGTAGGAAAATATCTTCAAGATCTAGTAGTAGGTGGTGGATTCTTAAAGGAGATAAGACACGGACTGAAATGGACTCCTGATATTGTATGTAGAAGTTTTAATTAACTTTACTGTAAAGTGTGGAAATGTACAGAGTTGATGGTAACACATTATAGTGAGTAACAGCTGGTTTATAAATGGGGATGTGGCTGAAAATAGTAGTCTAGGATGTAAATGCTAATTGACAGAAAGTTAGAGAATAATCTAGGGACTGAATAGCACAGTAAACCTAGAAGTAGATGAGAATTGTGGTTGATGGTACAGATGCAAGAATGTCCTTTGTGAGCCAGAACAGATGTACATCACTGTTGCAGGGTGGTAGGAATGTGGAGAGACATGGAAAAAATACAACTGGAGTGACCTATGGACTGTGGTTAACAGTAATAAAGCAAAATTCTTACATCTAGGCCAAAGATGTACTGTGTTGATAATGGAGGAGTATGGAGAGTGTGTGTCAAATGTATGCTCTGGATCTGGTAATGGTCGGATGACATTATCTCATAATCTGTGGCAAATGTTCTACCATGGTGTGGTGTGTTGATAAAGGGATGTTGTTTGGGAATTCTGCACATATGCACAATTGTTTCGTAAGTTTACAACTTCTGTCATAAAGATATATTTAAAAAATGATAATAGGGTAGGTCGGGGGAAAAATACACCAAATGTAAGATAAAGACTATGATCAGTGGTAAGAGTTTGATGATATTCTTTCATAACTTGTAACACATGTCTCACAACAATGCAAGGTGTTGGTGGAGGGTTGATGTATGGGACCCCTGTATGCTGTTATGAATGCTTGCTTTGTAAGTTCACAACTTTTACTATACACTTATTGTATATTTATGTTCATGTATAAATGATATAATAATAGGGTGGTTGGGGGGAAATACTTTGCTTAGTAGTAAATTTTGAGGATGCTCTTTAATCATTAGTTAATTATGTTTAACAACAATGCAAGGTATTTGTGGTAGATTGAGGTATGAGTGCACTGTATGATGTTATGTATGTTTGTTTTGTAAGGTCACAACTATTGCTATACACTTATTGTTTATGTATGTTTATGTGTGAGTGATATACTTCAATAAATTTTAAAAATTTAAAAATTTTAAAAAAACCTATGAGATGCAGCAAAGGCAGTGCTGAGAGGGAAATTTATAGCCTTAATGCTTACATTAAAAAAAGAAGAAAGAGCTAAAATTAAAAAAAAAAAAAAAACTAACTACACAGCTGGAGGAACTAGAAAAACAGCAAACTATTCCCAAAGCAAGCAGAAGGAATGAAATAGCAAATATCAGAGCAGAAATAAATGTAATTGAGAATAACAACAACAACAAAAAATAGAGAATTAACAAAACCAAAAGTTGGTTCTTTGAAAAGATAAACAAAACTAATAAGGCATTTGATGAAATGGAGCTTTTTTTCTTGATAAATATGCTCCAAAAGATAGGAATTGAAGTAAACTTTCTCAACATGATAAAGGGCATATACAAAAAACACACAGTAATTCTCATTGTACTCAATGATGAAACCCTGAAAACTTTCCTGTTGAGGTGGAGGACAAGACAAAGAAGCCCACTGTCACCACTACTGTTCAATAGAATGCTAGAGATTCTAGCTAGAACAATCAAGCAAGTAAAAGAAATATAACATGTCCAAATTGGAAAGGAAGAAGTAAAACTTTTGCTATTTGCAGATGATATGATCGTATACTTAGCAAGTCCTCAAAAGTCTACAACAAAGCTATTAGAGCTAATAGATGAGTTCAGCAAAGTGGCAGGATACAAGATTAACATGCAAAAAGTCAGTAGTGTTTATACACATTAATAATGAGCAATCAGAGAAGGAAGTCAGGAAAAATTCCCTTTACAATATCAACTAAAATAATCAAATATTTAGTAATAAACTTAACCAAGGACATAAAAGACCTGTATTCAGAAAACTGCAAGGCATCGCTAAAAAAAATCAGAGAAGACTTAAATAAATGGAAGAATATTTCATGTTCATGGATTGGAAGACTAAACATTGTAAAGATGTCAATTCTACCCACACTGTTATACAGATTCAATGTAAACCCAATAAAAATCCCAACAGTCTTTTTAAAAGAAATGGAAAAACCAATTATTAAATTTATTTGGAATGGTAAATGACCCCAAAAAGCCAGAAACATCTTAAAAAGGAAGAATGAAGTTGGAGGACTCTCACTTCCAAACTTTAAATTCTATTTCCTAGCCACAGTGGTAAAAATAGCATGGTACTAGCATAAAGATAAGCATGTAGACAAATGGAACCAAACTGATTGCTCAGAAACAGACTCTCACAGCTATAGTCAAGTGATTTTTAACAAGGCTATCAAGCCCACCCAGCTGGGTCAGAACACAAATGTTACTGGGAGAACTGGATCACCATAGCTAAAAGAAAGAAAGACAACCCCCATCTCATATCTTACACAAAAAGTAACTCAAAATGGATCAAAGACCTAAATATAAAAGCTGGAGCCATAAAACTCCTAGAAGAAAATATAAGGAAACATCTTCAAGCTCTGGTGTTAAGTGATTTCTTAAACCTTACACCCAAAGCATGAGCAACAGAAGAAGAAAAAAAAATAGATAAATGGGGCCTCCTCATACTTAAACACTTTTGTGCTTCAAAGGACTTTATCAAGAAGGTTAAAAGGCAACCCACTCAATGGGAGAAAATATGTGGAAACCACATATCCAACTATATTTCCATGCTATATAAAGAGTTTTATTTTCATGCTATATAAAGAGACCATACAACGCAATGATAAAAGGGCAAGCAATCCCATTTAAAAATGGGCAAAATACTTAAATAGACATTTCTCCAAAGAGAAAATACAAATGGAGAAAAAGCACATGAAAAAATGTCCAATATCACTAGCTATTAATGAAATGCAAATCAAAACTACAATGAGAAATCATCTCACACCTCATAGAATGGCCATTAATTCAAAACGAAACAAAACAAAAAACAGAAAACTACAAGTGTTGGAGAGGATATAGAAAAATAGGAACACTCCTTCACTGTTAGTGAGAATGTAGAATGGTGCAGCCTCTGTGGAAGACAGTTTGATGGTTCCTTAGGAAGCTAAATACAGAACTGCCCTATGATCCAGCAATTCCTCTACTAGGAAGATATCCAGAAGAACTGAAAACAGCGATGCAAACAAACATTTGCACACAGATGTTCATAAGAGGATTATTCACAATTGCCAAAGATGGGCACAACCCAAGTGTCCATCAACCAATGACTGATGACTGGATAAACAAATATGGTATACACATATGATGGAAGACTACGCTGCTGAAATAAGAAATGAAATTGGGACACATATGACAACAGGATGAACCTTGAGGATGGGTGAGTTGTACTGTAGTAGTAATAATGTGATTAGCACAAAAAATTTAGGGATGAACAATTTGCTCATATCATTGATGCACAAGTAAAGTTTCAACATATGTCTTTGTTTTTTCACTTTCATCTTACTCCTTCATTCAAAGAAAAATAGCCATCATTCTTGTTCAAAATATACTTGTTCATCAATTGCAACCTGAAGTGACTAATGAAACAGGATCCTGGCAAAAATCAATGACAGCATTCTGTAAGAATCAATTGACTATATGAAATTTACACTAAGGAATGTTGTATATTTTTATTTTTATTTGTAAATTGTTCACTGTTCATTCTTTGTATCAGTAAAATATACAATAAACTCTGAAAAAATAGCCCCACTCTGTCCTGCACCATCAGTCTCTCCTTCTCTCATGGTTACTTCCCTGTTAAAAACCAACAAACAAAAAACTCTTCTTTATTTCACAACTCTGCTCCCTTGCATAGCCAAGCTCCTTAAAAAAAAAAAAAAAAAAAAAAAAAAGTCTACTCCCTTACTTCTCACTTATTCCTCAACCCACTGCAACCTGGCTTCTGTCCCCAACATTCCACTTAAGCAGCTTTTGCCAAAGTCAAGATTTTAAGTCTAAAAGACTATTTATGTAATATCTCAGAGAATGTCACCCCTGATTACCCATTCCTTCCTTCTTCAAACCTTACCTTACTTTCACTTCCATGCTACCAAACATTCCCGGTTTTCTTCAACTTCTCAATGCTCTTCTCTGCATGTGCTAAAATGCTCCTCCATGAATGAGCACATCCCTGCAGGATGACTTCAATTAACCCAGTAACCTGGAGACTCTGAAGGCCATCATTTTTATCCCATCTCTCTCCTTTGAGGCTCAAAACCATTTATACAACTGCCTAATGAGTCCTTACGTGGATATCCCAGGTAGTTTAAACTCAACATTTCCAAGATGCACTCATTAGCTTCAAACATACACAATCCCCAAAGCCTCCTTGCCTTCCAAAGCTCCCTAACTTGATGAAGAACATCACCTCACTCAGTTGACCAAGCCAAAAATGTGTCTTTTCTCTTCTCAGTATGCAGCCTAGCTCAATGTGATTTATCACTTTCTATATGTTCTTGCCAATTCCCTTGCTTCCTGAGCCTCCTTTCCCTCTCAAACTTCACATTCAATCCACTCACCAAGTACTGGGTCTTCTATCTTCTTAAAATATTTCAGAACCCCACTGATGCTACTTTAGACAAGGCACTCTCATCTCTTACCTGGGTTACTGCCACAACACTTTATCTTCCTGCTGTTCACTTTGTACTCTCCTCATTCTCTTTCCCAACTCTTCTCCATCAATCTACTCTATAAATTCTACCAGGTGGTGATTTTTCTAAGATGACAATCTGAACATGTCCCACCGATGGGAAAAAACCCTCTAGCTCCCTATTGCCCTTAGGACATGGTTCCCAAATTGTGTGCTGAGGTGGCCCAGGGCACTACAGTAAACTCATAGGAACACACTGGGATATTTAAAATTTTTGAAACAGGGATACTTGACATTTGTTGGACATTACAAGAACCACTAACTCAAGATAAGTTCACAATTTCAGCACTACAGTCAATGAGAGCACATCTTTGTTAAGCTGGGGTTTTGGCAGTTGCTACAATTACAAGGTAAGCACTACACAAAAGTTAATGAGGAACAGAAAATGAGGGTCAAAGTATCCAATCTGATTGCAAGGCTTGAGAAGTAGTACGTAATTGTGGTTATTTAAGAACAAAATTAAATTATTAGTTTTTCTATCAATGTATTCGTATTATTCTTCAAGTGGAAACTAAGTTGTTAGGACATTAAACACTTTATTAAATTTTTTGGCCTTAACTACTTAATAAATGGAGTCATTAGTATTTCCTTGGCCTAGGAGTTCCATAACAAAATTATTGAGGCATGAAGCCTCCTCGAAATGCAAAAGATTGGGTATGTCTTCATTGCCCTTCCTTTGCATTCCTACCACGTTTTATATTATTTCCCAGTACTCCTCCTACTAGGGAGCCATGTGGCTACTCATTGACTATCTCTCCCCAACTACCCTACAGTGTCCCCGAGGGGCAGGGATCAGCAATGACTTGATGTCATAAGAGTCTACACAGTGCCTGCACACAGTAGCAACTCTACAAATATTTGTTGAATTAATGCACAGGTGAGCATTTCCTTCCATAAAGTCAGACAATCCTAAGCTGCTTAGCAGGACTGATTCTTCTGTATCATTTGTATTCACTTCCTTTCTCATACAAACCACACTCCTCCATCAATGCGATGTAAAACCGGGTGTCATGCTACAGTCGCAGAGAAGCTGTCACAAGTGCTCAGGAATAGAGGCTGCACCTTGCAGGTTTTCTCTGAACAACAAACCTGCAAATTGAGAAAAAGCCGAGTTCCTCTTCCTGCCAAGCCATCCTGCAATGCTGCTGATTGCTGTGAAGGAGCTTGGCAGAGAAGCCATTCTTAAGGGGCCAATGTCTCCTGAGCATTACAGATCAAAGACAACCTGGTGAGAACGGTGCAGCGGGAACTGGAAGATGAGATGTTACAGACTGCTCCCATCGCAGTCTGATTAATAAATCTGATTAATAAATTAGACGCTTACAAATCATGGGATGTGTACTGTATACATGAATCAATGCAAACTGATAGCTTAAGGACACCTTGTCAGCCGAGAAATCTTCCTATCCAGGCACCTTTTTCTATCTTTCTCCTAAGAAGTGTCCCCTTAATTTAAGAATGGGGTAAATGCTGCCTTCATAGTGCACCTAAGCTCAGGAAACAGAACATGATAGATCCTAACCCTAACCCCTGTTGTTTTAAGTTCCTATTGCAAGCCTTCTTAGATTCTCTGTTGCTGAAGTTCCAGGGCTGGGCTTCAGATATTTGTTTTAGTTACCAGTTTTCAAGTACTTGCTCTGCACTAGGTGTTATAAATTATCTTAGTAAATCCTCAGAGCAATCCTGGAATTTATCGCCATTGAAGAGAACTTGAGAATCAAAAGAGTTTAAGTAACGTGCCCAAGATCTCCTGAGTGGGAAGTGGCAGAGCTAGGAATCAAAACAAGGTCTGCCTAAAACTAAAGACTTGCTCTATTAATCATTAAGCTATAGTGAATGGCGTTTCACATAAGTTTAGCTACCAGCTTGTAACTGGAAGTTTCCTTCAAGGTGAACAGGGAACAATAGTCAGGTTAAGAGATAAAGGATGGGATGCAAAGCTTTCCTCCAAGCCAGTCTGGGAATCCACTGCTAATAAGATCCAGTAATTCTTGTGCCCAGAAGGAATGACTTCAGAGATAAAGAAATTGCTCAGAGGCAGAAGGCTTGGCATTCTGGTTCCTTTCATAAGAGACACAAATGTGTCCAGCAGCTATAGAACTCTGCATAAAAGAATGCATGTTGCCACAGGGTGTGAGAATGGAATCCTGGACAGGTGAGCCTGGGTGCAGCATAGGAAGAGGACTGCCTGCCAGTGGGAGTGTAGTAGCTCTGTTGGTCGCAGTGGGTGGTACTTGGGAGTTAATGAACTCTTTGTGGTCATTGTCGTGGTGCAGATGCTCCCTTTCTCTCCCTTGAATTATGACCACAGCCTTCTAACCCTTCTTTCTCCCTTTCATACATTCCTCACACTGCAGCCAGAGTGACCTTTCTAAATGTATATTAGTACATGCCAGTCTAATGTTTCAAATCTTCATTCTTTTCTTATTGCCCACATCCAGCAAGGCACAGGTTCTAACCTGCTCAACCTGAACCAATTGCAAATCCTTCTGATCTAACTTGGCACAATTTTCTTCTGAACCAAAACTTGATGATAGAGTCAACATCAGTGTTTTTCAAATTGTAAGTCCTAATCCTTTAATGTAACTAAAATAATTTTATTGGTAGACAGAGGCTTTTTAAAAACAAATGAATCAGAAAGGAAGAGATTATAATAGAATGGAATGGAATGGAATGGAATGGAATGGAATGGAATGGAATGGAATGGAATGGAATGGAATGGAATGGAATGGAATGGA
>JAKSZT010017719.1:13555788-13622294 GCA_026826555.1 Tolypeutes matacus | reverse complement strand
GAATGGAATGGAATGGAATGGAATGGAATGGAATGGAATGGAATGGAGTAGAATAAACCAAAATGTATCACCTGTGTTTTCATGATTTTTTGTTTCAATTACTTATCTTTATCTTCATCTATAGCTCTGTGTTTATTGAGTGCCAATGTAAAATGTATTTCTTAGTATGAATTGGAGTAAAAAAAAAAATGTAAAAGCAAAGCACTGGTCTAAATAGCTATTCAGCAATACCTTCCCAATTAGCCAGAGTGTGCAGGTTGGTTAGAATCCATTTGCCATCCCAAATTCTTTTCATTGTTGGCTTCAAGCTGATATATAATCTCATCACTCTAAACACACAAACACTCAAGACTTTTATTCCCAGGGTCTCCTCTGCCTCCCTGACTTTGCAGCTATTTCTCCATCTGTCATTGTCTCATGAAGTCCTGATCCTCCTAGAACGCTGAGCTCAATGCCACTTCTACCAGGATCTCTTCCCAAACTTGTCCTTTCCTCCCAACCTTCCCCAAACTCATCATTCCAACACAAGGGAATATTCCCCTTATCTAGACAAGCATGGTGTCCATTGCATTGCTCAATCAGAGAAGGTACCACATAGCACTGTGAGTGTTTGCCTTCCAGTCAGTTTTCCCCAAGATACCATGAGTTCCTTGAGGGATGGGATCAAGGCTTCTATCCCCAGGAAACAGTACAGAATCTGGTCAGTAATAGTTTGGAAATGAGTAAACATTTTCCAAATGAATTAGTTATGCTGCAGGTGCTCCAAATCATTGATCACATCTCTCTCTTTTTAACTTGGTCAAGATGTAGAGCATAAACTCTGAAAACTCAAGGGTTTGTCTTCATTCTCCTCCTAATAGCCCCAGTCATAACAATAGCCATCTTTTGTATCAGTTTAAAGACACACTATCCGTTTGCCCATATGAGGGAGTGTGCAAACTGCTCCATTTTCAGACATTGCTCCTAACTAAAGCCAGACAATTGCTCTGCATAGATTGCAGCACACCACAGTTTGCAGCTCACAGAAGTCAGTTCATTAATGGCATGGGAGGAAAGAAGTAAGAGAATGCTAAGATACCAATTTGATAGCAATAAAGCTGTCTTTCATGCAAGTGGAAAATCAATCTTAAATAATCAGCACTGAAGATTGTCTTTGAATTGATACTAAGTGGCCCAGGAGATGTTTGCTAGATACCCCTCTCCATCCTTCTCCATTCAGGTGGACCTTGACATGAAATTTGGATGAAGAAAGGGGACAAGGTATGGGCTGGGGCTCAGGGAGATGGCTCTCACCTTTAGGAGAGCATTCACGCAGGCTGGCATCTAAAGAAACATCACTCAAGCTGACAAACCCAGGTAGAACCACCCATTCCCTAAACCTGTTCACCAGAATTCAGCCCTTTTAGTTTTTATGGTCAAAGATTTTTTTGGTCAAATATTGTTAAATAGTCTAATAGAGAACTTGAAAGACTCCTGCAGTAAAGAGGCCTAGATAACTTTTATCTGTTTCCCACATGTACAGTTAAATTATTTGGCAAGCAGCATAGTGTGATTAAGTGTACAGGCTCTGGGATCAGCTTGCCAGGGCCCAAATCCTACCCCACCATGAATTCTCTCTCTTTTCTTGGACAAGATGCTTACATGGAGAAAATAACACCTACCACACAGGATTATTGTAAGCATTGGGTGGAATAATTTATAAACAGTGTGAAGTACAATGTTAGACATATAGGATGGTTTCAATCAGTGTTAGCAATTAACTTATCCTCATTATTATTATTACCTATTTGACTAGGGGATTCTTCTGTGTCTGTTTTTTTCCCCAGAAAACACCGTTGTTGTTGTTGTTTTAACTTTATTTTTAAAGCAGTTTTAGATTACAGAAAAGTTACATAAAAAATATAGGGATTCCCATATACCCCCACCCCCACCCCGCTCACATTTCCCTCTCTTAATAACATTATACATGAGTGTGGTACATTTGTTATAATTAATGAACAAATATTGAAGCATTGCTACTAACCATGGTCTCTAGTTTACATTATGGTTTACACTTTGCACCATACAATTTTATAGGTTTTTACAAAATGTATAATGGTATGTATCTATCGTTACAAAATTATGTAGAGCAATTCCAATGCCCCAAAAATGCCCTATTTTCACCTATTCTCCCCTCTCCCTACCCTCAGAACCTCTGGTAGCCACTATCTTTAGATCAATGTTACAAGTTCTTCTGCTACTACAATAATAAGTCTACCTTGTTCCATGGTTGCATTATGTTTGTTCATTCCTCAGTCTTGAGGATTTTTGGGATGGTGATGGCTGTTCTGCTTCAGATTGAGAGGGGGCTTAGATCTTATGGTGCAGATGGAGGGAACTGTTTTGCTTGTAGTTGTAGAAACTCTCTGTTTCCTGCAATGAGGGTTGTCTATCATCATCATTTAGTTAGTTGTCCTGGGTGCGTCTGATGAGCTGGAGGGCAGGTTTTGGCTGCAACTCTGCTGAGATTCAGAGCTCAATCAGCATAGGAACAGACTGAATATTTGTCTCTGGGACATATATTTAATGGGTATAGAGCTAATTATAGGTTCAAATAGAAGGGGTAGAAGACTCATGTGTAGGGAAATTTTAAAGGAGCCTAACTATTACAGTGGGGAAATAGGTTATCATATATTCCAAGATAAGGCCCACCGACAGAGTGCTGATTTAGCGGAGATGCATGGAGTTGTGTGTCCTGCCTATAGTGTATAGATTTCTCTAGGGCCCTCAGGAGCACCCCTGTTTGAGGCTTTGTTTACTGTGGCAGGTAGTGAAATCCACCTGAGACAGGCATAAGTGTAAAGTCTGGAATGATCTCCTGACTCACTTTGAAATCTCTTAGCCATAAAAACCCTTTTGTATTTAATTTTTCCCCCTTTCGTTCAAGATCTCTTTCCAGATGCATTGCTGGTTGGCGTTTTGTAACAATCCCTCAGTGCCAGGGAGGTTCATCCTCTTTTTAACGTTAGTTTTAATTTTAGTCACACTAATACAAATATAACCCTTGTATGCATGATGTCAAAATTCCATTCGGAATACAGAGGCTGCATTCTCTTCAAGTTCAACTGCAAGCCTCCTGAGTGATGCAGAGATGGATTCTTCTCTCACTCCTACCTATCCACAAGCTCCTTGGGGGCAGGCACCTTGTCTACCTTGTTCATCACCGAACCACCAGTGCACTGTGTCTGGCATATATGGGTGCAGAATGGATGAAAGATGAAAGGATCACATCTCGTTCATCTTGTTAGAACCAGCCACTCACACTGAGCCTCATTCACTTAGCCAAGTAGCTTTTAACATAAAAGCTGCTGCAGGTATTTTTAAGAAATACATCAAGGAACCATCAGGATGGCACATTAGAATTGAGATTCATACATTTCTGAAATAAATATGCAAGATGGCTAGGCAATCAGACTTGGTTTACCAAGATTTGATTTACATTCAAATTTCAGATTTTTTTTCAGGACTCAAAGGGAGGTGCACCATAAGCCACAAACCACTTGCTCCGAAACATCAGGGAAAACCACTCAACACAAAACCACGTCTTGTGGCATAGAGACCAGCATTATCAGTCTCTCTCCCTCTGCCTTAACTCTCCTGAATCAAAGTCCAAAAAAGGGTACCAAAATGCTCCTATTAAACCCACCTTTGAAATAATTGTTAAATTCATAGCAACTACTGATGATATCAAAGTAAGGAAAAATTATAAACAGAAAATGAAACGTAAAAATGCAATGGGGACAAAAGAGACACCTTTGGATCAAACTGACTTTTTAATTACTGTGGGGAGTAAAGAAATCATTTGTAGTAATACAACCAGCCCCTCCCCCAAGAAAGGGGAGAACTCCCATCTATTGAGCTCTTACAAAATGCCAGGCTCTGTATCCTGGATATCTAAGTTATTTCTCACTATAATCACAACAGGTTTTAATATTATCTCGACTGTACAGATGAGAAAATGGAGTCTCCCAGAGACTGTGACTTCTCCGAGGTCAAAGGGAGCCTCTCAGTATTTGGTAACGAACCAAGTAACCAAGAACCAGGGAGAGTCATGACAGCATGGGAGTTAAGGGCTCTTGCTGTGGGGTCTCGGGGGCCTGGGTTTGAATTTAGCTCCGCCACTTCCCAGCTGTGTGATGTGGACAATTTCCTTACCCTCTTGATAGATTCTTTTTCTCATCTGTAATAGGGGTCAATAATAGCATTTCTATCAAAGAATGGCTGTATTCAATGACAAAAATATGCATAGGCTTAACAGAGAAAAAAGTGAAAATATAAGGTTTTATTAGAATGATAGATTTAGAACCTCAATGAAAAAAAATTTCCAGATATATGATACTATACATTTTATAAAGCAGTCTCACACAAACTGAATCACATGTGACCTGGTAAGTAAGACAGACATCATTCTCCCCTTCTACAGAGGAGAAAATTATGTATCTGAGGGAATACTTAGTCATTCCTATCCATGGAATGATAATTGTCTGATTATTCCTTATTTTTCCCCTCCATTCTCTCCCTTAACCCTGAGTTTGGTGAAGGAGCGAATGAACACTATGAGTTGCAGATTTTTTTGTGTGTATATGCATGTGCTTTAATGTTTTTCTTGGTCATCTCCATACCATAGCACAGTCTGTGGCACAGGACTGGTGGTAACTGCTAGAATCATGAATATATCAATGAATGAATGCTGTTTGAATACATTTGCCCAGGATTAGAAGTCTAGAAAGTAATTCCAAAATGAATAAAACCTAAGTCTTCAGACGCCAAGTCCAGAATCCTCTCCACTATCCCTATTCTACTATATTTTGAAATTCAATATTTCATGGAATCATGGAATTTCAGAGTTGGGAAGGACCTAGGAACCTACATCATCTAATACTCCCATTTTACAGATGAGGAAATAGAGGCTTAAAGTAGTTCCTATCCTGGCCAAATTCACATTGCAAGGAAGTAGGCAAGCTTGGCCACCACCCAGGCTGCCTGAAAAGTCACCGAACCCTGGCAGATTCAAAAGCAGAAAACTCCCTCAGCCCTCCACATGTCCACTCAGGCTTGTGGGTTATGGAGCATGTACCTCGTGTACCCAAACTACTGCCATGTACTCATATTATTGCTCAACTTGTGAAGCCACATGGGAGGGGGCTTCTGCTGGGATTTAATCTGAAGGAGTCTCATCATTGCCACTGGTGGCAACTCCCCACCATGATTCTATGAGCAGAAGCCAGTCTCGCTGTCCATATGCACGAGGAAGGAGATGGCCGTAACCCACTTCAGTGATGAGAAGAGGCTTCATCCCAATTTCTTTCTGAAGTTCCCAGATCACCAGGATTCTAGCTTGGATTATGCTATGGGGGTAACTAGCCAAGACTTTAGGCCTGGGCATTTCAGTAAGACAGGTCCTCTAGAATCAAAAAATATAGCACATTCTGGTAAGTAAGGTCTTTCTTTAGTGATGTAGATGCCAAGCTTCTAACGTACTGTGTGCATGTTAGCACACAGCAAGACCCACTGGGAAATCGCCTGCCAATGTGTTTTAGTGTTTCAACAAAGTAGTGTGTGACTAGGGAGAAAGTGTCAATTGACAACTGCCCCAGTGTGTACATCCTGGTTGGCTTTTGTTCTGGTTTGCACCTGGAGGAGAGAGGGCATGTCTCTGGGTACTTATCTGCATGCGTGCCCATGTTCGGATTTTGGCATGAGCCCCTCACTTAATCTTTACACATGGGTGGGTGCCCAGTCAGTGTTTACATCATACCTGGTCTCCAAGCCATGCCTACTCTGAACTTTTCTCTTCGTAGCACTTAGGATATGTATAAACTATATGAATGTGTGTGTGTATATTTAAGGAACATAACATGAGAGCAGGAACATGTTTATTTTATTCATCATTGTATCCTCCTCCTTCCCCCCAAACATAGTGCTGGGCCTGTAGCTGGTGCTTAGTGTTATCTGAGGATTAAGTAAAAAAATGGAAGGAATAACTAGATGACCAGGCACCTGACTTCTGGATTGAACTTCATCATTTAATTAACCACATGATCTTGGATAAATCTTATATTAAACTGTAGAGCTAGAAAAGATGACAACAACCCTAGAGATGACAAAAGTGGAATCCAGGAGAGAAGGGGGCCTTGCCTAATGTCCCACACCCCATGCATGGCATTGCTGGGGTTAGTATCCAGGTGTCCTGACCGCCAGCCTTGTTAGCAACCTTCTACTTCCCAGCATCTCTAAAATTATCCCTGAAATGGAAGCAATGTGAACATGTTTCGGAGGTCCCTTTCAGAGCTCTGCAACACTCTATATTTGGAAGCTGTAGTTGGGACCATCAATGCAGTGGTTAAAAAGAAGGGCTTTGGGGTTCGGGAGTTCAGTGTTTGGGCCCCAGCTCCACTCCCTACCAGACTGATGACCTAGAGAAATGCACTCAGCTGCCCCGATTTCTGGTTTTCCCATCTGTAAAGAGCAAGGCGCTGCCCACCTCACAGGGGATGTTGTGAGGATTGATGTCTTCCCTTCCGTGGCACATTATAAGTGCTCAATAAACAGTTGATGCTGATTAGCATTCTGTACCTATGGTTCAATGTGGGATACCTATTTACCTATACAGTTATTTCAACAACAATCAAAAACATATTGATTAACTAACATGTGCCAGAGCTCCCCTCGCAAGCTCCATTATAATTATCACCATGTCACGTTGTGACTAGATCATAGGACCAATTATTCTTAGTGTCTAGCATAGGGCCAGACATACTGCATTTGCTAAGAACAGTGAATGAATGCCTGTAGTTCGAACATATTTATCAACACAGTTATGAGCTTATAATCAGACTTTATTTCCAGTCCAGGCCCCACCATTCCCTGGCTATGTAACTTTGTTCAAGTCATTCATCTCCTCATCTTTAAAATGGGGATATGAATTCCAGTCGACCCAAATTTAGAATTCTCGGGAAGTTCAGCCATGGCAATGGAAAAGAAAGCCATAATAAAGACAAAGGATCATTGTTATTTGACAAAACACAAACAGAACAAGTTATTCTGGATCTTCATTAATTCTTCTGTTCCCCTAAATCCAGCAAATCAAGACTGCATCTTCCCCAGTGCCAGGGACTTCAGATATTTGCCTATTCTGTTGAATAATCAATGTGTACCCCATTTTTGGTCATGCACATGCACAAACAGCAGTGACTACATTCTGCCAGCAACTATTTTAAGGATGCAAATTGGAAATCAAGAACAACACCTGTAATCTTTGATGATTTAGGAATAGTTTTCCCCAGGGGTTTCCCTTTGAATCAATCATTCTAGTTTTGAAATTCTAATATTCTTCTCTTTTAAGAAAGAAACTCCCAATATTCCTCATCCTTGTGCTTTTTTTCCTTTATCTTATCCACCCTATATTCATTTTCCTTTGCATTCCTAGTTTTCATTGTGCCCTGAAGAACCTGTTCCTAATAACTCTGTGATCATTTACTCCTTAAGGCTGACAGAAAGTTCACCCGGGAACTCTAGCATAGATGGAGCCACTGCAGAGTCTTATTCACTAGTAGGTCAATGTTCAACCTGGGATTTGCATATTCAGAGGAGAATCACAGGCATTTGCAGTTGGTAGAGATTTCAAAGATCATGCAGCCCAAATCCCTTATGCCACAAAATATGCAAAGGAGATGTGCCCATTTTTCATATCATGAATTCATGCCTTTTCAGCTGAAGGCCAGGGTCCTTTCCTCCAGCATGTTGCCTAGCTCTCCTGTTCTAATTAGCCCAGAAGTGTCCGTGTTTACCTCTCTTCCCTAAGCATAAGACAAGGATTATACCTCCAGTAAGTTTTGCATTCTCCAAGACATTTAAATCCACATACATTTATTGTGTGCTTATGATTACATGGCAGAGCAAAAACCACTTTGGGGATCCAAAACTGAATTATATATTAGCCAGGCCCTTAATGATTTTCAAGTTAGGTGAAAAAGAAATACAAGAATGTACTCTAATGCCAAAAGGCTTAAAGTTGAAGAGATATGAGAGAACAGAGGTGTGAGTATATCAAAGAGAGTGATTAAGTTGAAGGGGGAAAATATAAGATTTCAAAGAAAGGGTTTGGGGCTGAGCATAAATGAATAGGATTCCAACAGGCCAAGAATGAAATCAGAGCTGCTCACCAATAGGCTGTTCATTGGGTGTCCCTACATGTTTCCAGATATGTAAATATGTCTAGGTAAGGTTTTAGGTATATTAATTGTATTTGCCTAACGCTGTTGACATCTGATGTGATTGAATAGAAATAAAGTGATTATGGATGCAGATAAACCAGGATTTGAATCCCAGCCTTAACACTTGCTGAAGGTGTGACATTTAGTTACTTAACCTAGCTGAGGCTCAGTCACCTCATCTGTAAAATGGAGAAAACAAACAGAACCTGTCTTTGATGGTTATTATAAGATTTAAATGAAATAAAGTATACAGAGTATTAAGGACAATGGCCCACAAAAAGAAAGTACTCAATAAATATTAGCTATTCAGCCTTCTCCTTGTTGTTGTTCATCTCTTTTGCAAAGTAAGAAAATAATTGACAAAGTAAAAAAATAAAGGGTGCCATCCCTTGACTCAGACACATACATAGCAAGGCCCATGCCAATGCTTGAACCCACAAAGCATATAATGCATGAAAAATAAAGCTGGCTTAGCCCAGATCTTACCTGTATATTTTATATCTGGTTGTAAATCCTTGACGGTGTCTTTCCACAAAGGATAGGTAGCTCCTGGAGTGGTGGAAAGGCCCCCTGTCTGAAATAAGCCAATCAAATTCCTTGGAGACATGTTGGTCTGTCCCAGCTGGTTCCTGGTGGGAGGGCTGCACAGAGATATGGCCCCATACAAACAGGAAGTAGAGGAGCTCAACAAACCTCCAGTTCATGCTTTTCTGCCGGCCTTTTTCCTCTCATTCTTGCTCCATTCTGAGGAGTCCTGTGGAGAAAAGAATAAGAAAGAGAAAAGAGAAGAGAAAGGGGACAAGGGAAGAGGGGAGAGGAAAAAGGGGCAGGGGGAGGAAAAGAAAGAGAGAGAAAGACAAAGAAAAAGAAAATATCAATTAACGCACCTCTTGATAATGCCTTACATCAGTAGAGTAAGGTTCATGGAAAGAAGCAGAGTTTCTGGTTAAGAGCATGGAAGCCCTGGGAACCTGGGCTCATGGTCCTGCTTTGTTGCTCACATGTGGGAACATGTGCCAACTGCTCACACTCCTAGGGATTCAATTTCCTGGTCTGGAAATTAGAGGGGCTTAAGGGCCTCTATCTCAGGCCTAGGCACATTGCAGGTGTTCAAGTCATGTGTGATGAATGAATGAATGAATGAAGTCAGGATCATGGAGGCAGAACTCAAGTGTCTGTTGCGCCTACGCCATGACAAACAACCCGCTTCTCAGAAAAGGGATTCAGTAAACTCAATAAACTAGAGTTCCTTTTCCTTCCCCTCTCACACAAACCTTTGTCTGGGCATCGTCAGATGAATACACATTCTTACGATGGGTTATTTTCATGACCCTCTGGGTTAGACACCTTACAGATGAAGAGCTCATGGAGCTCATTAGAGTCCACTTCACTTCTATAATGCCCAGTAGAGTGTCTTGCTCACACCAAGGAAACAAGATCAGAAAATTCACCACTGGCACCACTGAACTTCAAGGTCGCCCGGTGTTCAAAAGGGAAACTAAAAGCCAGGGGGCCCATGTGCGACCTTGCTTGCCTCTCTTCTGGAATGACAGCATAGCACAATGGTGCCGTGCTGGGGGAATGCTTGAGACTAGCTTACGGAGAGGCTCCGTGTGGGGAGAAAAGAAGATGAACCATAAGGCCACACATAGCCTCTGAAAAATTCACGTTTTGTTTGTATGATCTCATCATCATCCTACTTGCTAACTTAACACCATTCTGTCTGTGCCCTCCCCCAGCCCGCTCATTCTGAAAAAGCTCATCTTACTCCATATTGAAAGGCAGCTTTGAATCCAGGTTCCATCAGTTATAAACAGTATTATTTTAAGCAAGTAATTTAACTTCTTAGTCTGTTTCTTGACATGGAAAATGTGGTGAATAACAGCACCTATGTCCAGGACTACTGCGAGAATTAAATGGCGTAATTTATGAAAAGTACTCCACCCAGTAATTGCTCAATGTAGGGCATCAATGGTGATGACGATGATGACAATGACAATGAGTGTTGAAACTGATGTTATTGACTTGCTATTAGAGAGAGCCTTTGCTCACGTGGCTCCCACTGCCCCTCCAAGCCATTTATCTTTCATTTCCCCAAGGCCATTTCCTTTTACTATTCCTCTAACAATGTGTTTGCTGCCCCTCTCAGCTCTAGTATTTAATAGTTTATGATACTTGTCTATATGTTTGTCTAGCTCAGCAGTCTGTGACGCTGTGACACTTTGGACAGTCACGTCCCTCTCTAGACCTCAGATTCATATGTCAGTCACTTAAAAATGAGGTGAGGGTACAGCAGCTGTAAAAAAAACCTTTCTACTCTACAACCATAAATAAACATGAAGAGGTATGACACCTTATTTGTCTATTCTTCCAGCTGAAAATGGGAGGAAAGTCAAGCTGAGAAAGAAAATCAAAGAGAAATGGATGTGAATTTCCTGCCCAATTGGCTATTTCTCTCTGTTGCCTAGTTTCACCATTTTATTGTGAGTGGTAACAAAAAATCTGGTTGGCACCACATACCCCAGCTGTCAGGGGCAAAGGAGAGGGGCACGTAGGCAGGGAGTGGTTTGGCAGAAGCTGTGGCCCGAAGTTTGGTTCAGAGCCTGAAACAAAGCTGTACATGGTGCATGTAGAAGCATCACAGCCACAGCTGCCAAAACCGTCTGCCAGAGCCCACCTGTAAGCAAGCAGGGGGTGCAGGCAACCGTTCAGAGATCCCGGGGGGGGGGAGCTACAACACACTGAGATTGCAGCGGGTCACCCCATAGAGCCCTTGCACATGGTTTCTGCTATGAGTGGGTGCAGGCTGGGAGCCTGTGAGTAAATGCTTCGCTTTTGGGGTGTTGGCAGCAGAATTCAGAACACTGCAGCCTTCAAAAGTGGAACCAAGCTGCAGTGCCTGGATGGAGCAGCAGCGTATGTTTACGTGTGTGTGTGTGTGTGTGTGTCAGAGAGTGAGGCCTTGGCCTAGAGTCGTAGAATTGGCTGGAATTTGAAAGATCTAATCCAGAATTTGCTCCCCTGGAGACATTTGACAATATCTGGAGATATCTTTGGCTGCCATGACAGAGGCGGTGCTACTGGCATCTCGTGCGTAGAGACCAAGGAGGGTGTTAAGCATCCTACAATTCACAGGGCAGTGTCCACAACAAGGAATATCAGACCCAACATGTCAGCGGTGCAAAGGTTGAAAAGCCCTGCTCTAATGCAACTCCTTTTTCACTGAGCATGACCTCGAGGCCCATTGGTTGATGGCCCTGTGCTAGGTCACAGCAAGTGAGGGGCAGGTGGGGTGGACTCCTTCTAGCTCCCAGTTAAGTGGTCTTCTCTGCCACAGTGTCCTGAAGGGCAGCAGGGACTGTGGCTGTGTTTGAGCCTGTTCACTTGTTAGGGTCTGTGATAGAGTCTATATTTCAGCAAATAGGGGTGAGCACTTTTCAGACTTTTATGAGTCTCAATAAATCTCTGTTGACTTAGAAAATCACAATAATCCACGAAGCGCTAAAAATGAAAATGAAAGCTTCTATGCAGTGCATTTTAATAGGGCTAGAACAAGGACAAGCACTTATGTTACCTAAATGCTGTCATGTGAGCTATGAAGACACACACCGTGACTCTCATTCTGTAAAATGCCCATACCAGCAATGACTGTCCTAGAGACTTGAGATAGTATAAGGGGCATGCAACTGATACTTCTGGAGCCTGTGTGCTTGTCTCTAAAAATGCCTGTTCCCTTGGTAGCAGCCAAAGCATCCAGTGCAGAGAAGGTGAATAAAGCTGTATTCCGCGAGGTAGGTGCAGATATCCCATTTAACAGGTAAAGGACCTTGAGACTTGGAGACATTAAATAACTCTTCCAGGTTCATAACACCTACGGTGTTAGATCTGACATTCTAACCTATGTATATCTCATTACAAAGACTGTGTAATTTCCACTACATCCTCCCCTACCCCAACACAGCTGAAATTAGGTCCTGCCCTCCAATATTCAAAATATAGTGGGAAAGTCACACCCATGCATGTGTGATTCTAATTCAAATTATGCTTTCATAAATACTGTAATGAAGGCATAACTCCAAATGATGACTAGAGGCAGGGTTGATTGTTTTCAACCAAGAGATCCAGAAGCGCCCCGTGGAAGAGGTAATAATTGAGTAGGACCTTAAATAGCATGGAAGGTTTTACTAGAGAGAGATGGGGGAAAAGGGAATTCCAAGCAGAGCAGGTGGCATAAAAGAAGCTTGGGGATGAGAGAGGGTAGAAATTGTTTGAAGAGGGACTGGGTGTGCAGCGAAGCTAGTATATACAGAGAACGTTCGTGAGAACAAGGGCTGGTGAGGCATTTGATTATCCATCTCTCTCTCACCCCCTCCATCAAGCAAGAACTGTGTATTTCATTTCCGTGCTATACATAGGAAAAAGTATTGTAGACATTCAGTAAATTCATTTATTCATCCATGAACAGATTGAGCAGCTATTGTGTCAGGCACTGTCCCAGAAGCTGGGGATTCAATAGTGAACAGAACTGCCAGGACCCTAGGGAGCTCACTTTCTAGCAGTAACTATATTTACACTGGTGAAGCGTGCTCTAAAGGAAATTAAGAGAGGTAAGGTGGGATTGAGAATTTGGGTATTACTGTTTTGCACAGGAGTGGTCAGGAAAAGGTACTCCGAAAAAGTGGCTTTTGAGCAGAGACTTGAAGGAAGTAAGGACTGGGGAAGATGCCTCAGGGAAAAAGAAATGTCATTGGAAGGAAAGGAAGGGGCACGGCTGATTTCGATTTGGATGTAGTCAGAAGACAGGTTTTCCGTTCAACCTCCCTCAGGGAGCTTACAGTTTAGTTGCTGTGAAAGTCAGTTTAAGGACAGAACCATGCGTTAACTGAGCTTTGACTAAGTGCCACGAACTGCGCTAGTTGCTTCACACACATAACCTTATGACAACACCATGAAAGGGCAGGGTTATGGTCCCCATTTTACTCAGCAAGGGGAAATTGAGGTTCAGACACATGAAGTAACTGACCTAATACCATAAGGCCAGCAAATGGCTGAGATGGAGGCTGTGCTGTCCAGTGCAGGAGCCAATGACTACTTGTGGCTATAAAGCAGCTGCAATGTGGCAAGTAGAAATTGAGATGTGCTAGTGTAAAATACACACCCACTGGATTTCAAAGACTTGGTAGGAATAATAGAATTTAAAATATCTCACTAATATTTTATATTGATAACACATTGAAATGTTACCATTTTTTGTATGCACTGGGATAAATAACATAAATTATTCAAATTAATTCCACTGATTCTTTTTAATTACTTAAATGTGGCTGCTAGAAATTTTAAAATTACACCTGTGGCTCCCATTTTATTTCCAGTAGACAGCGCTGGGCTAGGTGATCCCTTTCTACTGTATGACATGGCTCGAGAAGGGGGGACCCAACTCATGCTCCCTTACAACTTTTTCATTGAGCCATTGTCCAGTTGCCTCCTCCCTCAAAAATCAGTAAAAGAACAAACAATAAATACATGACAAATAAAAATTTCCATGTTCAAGGGCCACATCTCCAAATCCTGATGTCCTAGAGATAATCAGGGTTATTTGCCACCATGCATTTCGGAAATGTTATTTCCCTGAAAGATTCACAAAGGAAATTTCCTGCTCCTGGGGTTTAGAGCCTATGAAAGAAAGCCTGGTTCTATTCCAAGAGCTGCCCTTGGCCCCCCAGTGACCTTCAGTGAGTCACCAGCTGCCACTGTGTGGTGCCCTGGTTGATGTGGAGCCACTGACGTGGGCTATAGTGTGGAGAGCATGGGGGCAGCCCTCAGCTGAACCGTGCTATATAAAACCTGTAGGGTTATTAAGGGACTCGGGTCCATTCCACACAGTGCACTCCCTAATTGTTGCCATTGTAAATTATTTACATCTGGAGTACACACTCAGGAGAAAGAGATGAGAGAGAACGGCCTTCCAACAGCAGTCCTGGAAAATCTGGGGCTTTTCTGCATGGATTCGCCCACATTCTGGACCAGAGGGTAGAAGGGAACGCCGGCCCTTTGTCTTCAGAGTCCCTGAGGAATTGAGCTGATCTCCAGATCTGAGAAGTGACCCCACAATGCCTGCCCTCTGAACCCAGGTCAATTGGCTGATCTCATCCAGGCCTCAACTTCCAAACTTGTCCCTTCACCTCAGACTTTTCACCTGAGCTACAGACCTACAAACCTGGATGACCTTAGGCATGTCAATTAGCCCCTCTGATCTTCAGTCTCTTCCTCTGTAAAATGGGAACAATAACAGGAAGATGAGCAACACTTGGGGTTCAGATATGGATCAGATAGGATTATTTTATTTTACTTTACTTTACTTTACTTTTTACTTTATTTTTGGAGGTTCTGGGGATTGAACCTGGACTTTGAACATGCGAAGTGTGTGCTCAACCATTGAGCTACATCCACTCCACCAAACATGATTTTAAATTTAACTATTTTACCTCAGTTTCAGCTGAAGCCCAGGACAACAGCTAACATATTCTAAAGTGAGGTACATGACCACTGCACTGGACTTACAACAAAGGTAGCCAAAATGCATGTGTGGGGATTTTTAAGTTCTCACTCACCTCAACAGAAAAAAAAGTCAGATGTTCAGGAAATGACAGGAGTTTGAGTGAAATTTGACAGTGTGCTGTGAGTCCTTCTACCTCTTCCCCAAACTTCTCAGGGGGAGAGTTGAGGGTAGAAGCCCCTCGTCTCAAGCCCAGGGAAAGAAACTTCAATAAGACTGCAGAACAAGAAGGATAACTATTCACTGGAGTTTGGGGAGGGGTGGAATATGGTGGATTGGTATCTGAATCAAACTGGCAAAATCTAAAAAAAGAATTCAAGAGTGAAATCTAAAGAGAGACAAGCTGAAATGGGGCAACATAGAGTCTTCAACTTGAGAAGTAACTGCCTAACTCATAAGCCAGAGAAATGTGCTCCCCATGGATCAGTGGTGGGCCACACACAGGAGAGCAGAGCAGGGTTGCCCGAGAACCTGACCTGAAAGGAAAAGTGGATCCCAGCAAAAGAAACCTGGAATTAGACTGCCATTTACTCAGGGTCCAAGGAATGAGTGATATGAAAGCAACTGAAAAGGGATTTATTTTCCTATTTGAAAGAAGTCACAAAGAAGTGATCCCAGAGATGAAGGGAATCTCCAAAGTTACCCCCAAAATGCTGCAAGTGAAAAAATATTCAACACTGAATACCTGCTAAACACAGATGCCAGATCATCAAAATAATATTAGTCAAGGAAGAATCCAGCTACCTCCTTAGATCAATACCTTCACTCTGAAAAGTCAAGATCAAGGTCAGCAAAATGGAGGAGATATGGGAAAAGCATAAGTTGGGGAAATCTGGAGAGAGTGAAGTTTCAACTTTAAATGGAAGTTGACTTCTTGGTTGCAATATACTGACCTGGATATATTAATTACTGAACTGAGACTATGTATGTGGAATAGGAATGATCAGAAAAGTTTTTGAAAGTAAGAAAAACTATCATGAGCCTTGCCTTAACTTTCATCCAAATGTCATGAAAAATAATATCTAAGAATGAGTTTAAACAGTGGGAGATAAAAAGCTTTTTTTTTTTCCTGATTGTGCCCCATCAGAATTCCAAAGTAAAGTTTTCATGTATTAAAACACTTAATTCAGAGCCCAGGTCAGTGTAAGAATCTAATTAAGTCCAGTTGGAATGTACTAATCAGGGAACACAAGGCAGGAAAACCTTATTATAATTTCTGACTTATTTATTGTTTATTTACAACTCTCTGCTCAAATCTCAGATAGTCACAAATTACCAATACTATTGGAGTGAAAAGTGGGAAGTCCCTAGCATGAAGGGGCTGGATTCCCTCTTTTCTTCACCTGGAACGTACTGTGATGCCTTGACACTTATCTGTGCCTAGTGATAAGGATTTTAGGATTATATTATCTGATCTTAACCAAATCATCTCTCACAGAATTGGCAAGTGGCTTTAAAAGATTCCTGCATAGAAACTGTGGATTGACAAAAATGATAATGTAAGCCAGACTGAACAAAAAGAAAATGGCAGAGGAATAGCCTTGCTGCTATGCCAAATCAAAGCAATGAGGATCTAATCAGATTTGTCAAGAATTAGCCAAAACAATTCATGATTACCAAGAAGACCAATTAGAATATGGATTTACATTGATTATTATTAATGCTGACCCTTGCTTGACCTGAGCATAGGAATATGATATTAGCTAATAAATTCACAGGGAGAGGTATAGTCAAAAAAATTATGGCTTGTTAAGAGCATGATTACAAAAAGTCTTTAAACCACTGGAATGAGTGTTCATTATAATTGTTATTTTTATATTATCATTTTCAACCACTTAATCAATAGCATCTCCAGGAAATTCCACAGCACATCAAAATCAAAATGTCCCAAAGTAAATCTATGGTCATCCTCTCAAACTTTCTCTTCTTCCAATATTCCCTACCCAAGTGAATCTCACAATTTCCCAAATCATGCCCAAGTGAAGGGTAGGACTTTTCTTAACTTCCTCCTCTACCCAATTCAATCATAGCCAAACCCCCTACCCCCCAAATCCCCACATCTGTCAATTTCCTTTATTTTCATCCTCATCCACTTCTTTTGCAAACCTTATGCTTCTCCTGTCTTCTCTGTAAACCTCAGTGTGGGTCCCGCACTTCTCCCCCCACCCCCCACCCCCCATTTATACACTGTACATTAGAAACATCTCTTTGATAATAATCCCAGTCCTCTCTTGCCGTCTGCCACTGGGAACATGACTATCTCTCCCTTGGACTGTCGCAATCATCTTCCCACTGGTCTTCCTGCCTCATGTATCTCTGCTACCTCCAACCTGAGCACCACTCCAGCTGCTGGAATGATCTTCCTATGTATGGATATGTCAATGTCACTTCCCTAATTAAACATGCCCAACATTCCCTACTGATTGCCTTACTCTTTAATCTTGCATTCAACAATATTTATGAGCTGGATCCTTTTTATATATTATATTTTATATTTTTCCTACTTCTACTCCTTCACCTCCCATCATCCACTCACTCTTTTTTCAGATTTCCAATTGCTTTGACTGAAAAACTATAAATTTCATTCCTAAGTGCCTTCTTCTCATAACGTCCATCTCCATTGCCCAACTTTATAACAGTCTATTCATGTTTCACAATATATTTAAAATGCATTAGTAGAGATGGGTGAAAGACTCTTGAGCACTTACTCTATGCTAGATAAAGTGCCAGATTCTTTCTTATGCTCCATGATATTAAATCTGCCTAACAATGCTATAAAATAGATAGCATTATTTCTATTTTGCAGATGACAAAACAAGGACTCTTATAAAAATGTGGTTATTTGTCCAGTGTCACACATTATATAAAAATGGCAGAATTCAACTTCACCCTAAGCCAATTCTGTGTTCTATGACTCAGTGCGTAATACACTAAGCTAAGAAGCCTGAGCAGCCTAGCTGTAGTTTTCTTGCTTTGACAGTCATGGACAACCACAAATCAATTGCACAGATATTAAAAGAGAGAACAGTTGATAAGTCAAATTGAGTTGTGACACTTACGGAAATGCTGAACCCCAGGGAAAGCTATGGGAACTTGAAAGAAAATGGAAATATAAGGAACGTTGTTCATAATTTTTTGAGATTCTAAGTAGTATATTTTAATTAACAATATAAGCATAAGTTATGTATGCCATCTTTTTCTTCATAAATATTTCATTTGGAGCTGTATTTGAATGAATATGAATTCATTCACATGAATGTGAAGATCTAGATGCAAGGAAACTTCCTTTTGAGCTTTTCCCAACAATTATCTGGGAACTGAAAATAGCATTTTGGAGTGCCTAATCTGGGCCAGCATGATAAAACTATCGAGTTCCTACTAGATTTCCTGATCTTCATAGTCAAAGGTATGAAACACACATAGAAACTGGTAATTTCAATATAATGTAACAGGGCAATGATAGTCTGCCCTGGGTGCTGTGGAACATGGGGCCTGAAGCCATGGCCTCTGTGAATGCCTCCTGGAGATGAGGCTGGGGAGGAACCTTAGATCCCAGGTTCTTAACAAGGGGTCCATGAGCTTGAATTGAAATTCAAAAAAACATCATTCTTGTGGGGACATGTTAGTGCGGGTGTGATATATTCATTAAATAATACACAGTATAGGGTAGACTTAATAAGGGGTCTGTGGTTTTCACCTGACTAGCAAAGGGGTCCGTGGAACAAAAAAGTTTAAGAATTCCTGCCTTAGAGGACGCAGAGGCATTTGTGAAGTGAAGAAAAGCAGACATTGCATTTCAGGCCAGAAGATTAGCATGTGGAACAGTATGGTATGAGTGTATGATCTACAAACATTTCAAAGTTACTGTGGTGGGAATTTTGAAGCAGGGAAGGGCAATAGATAAGCAAAAGAGTTAAATTAAGTCTCTTGTTTTTACAATTATGTATTTACATATGACTGGGAGTTAACTGAAATCAGAGATTTTTTTTTTTCCTTCCTTTCTACATACCCTGGAGCTGGAACTATGCATAGTATATAACTGCTATATGACTGGATAAAGGAACTCAACACATCAAGAGCTAGGACTAACACGGCAGTATCACACGGAGCCACTGAAGGCTTTTAAACAGGGTTGATCAATGTTTGATTTTCATTTTAGATGGATCACTCCAACTATAGGAGGTAGTGGATGGACTTAAGGAAGGACAAGGATAAAGTTCAGGAGGCTATAACAATAGTCCAGACCAGACAATACCTGAACAGCATATATTTGACAGACAAAAGACAAAAGATATTTGGAACACAAATTTTACAATATTTGGTGACTGGGTATATGGGTGGGGAAAGGAAGGTGTCTATCCTGACTCCTAGATCTGGTTTCGTGACTATGATGATGATGGTGCCCTGGATGAACATAAACAATAACGAAAGAGGAATAGAATTAGAGTGGATGATAAGACATTATCTCTTGGACCTGTTGAGCTTGAGATGCCTGTCAGATATCCAAGTTGGGCGTTCTAGTAGTCTATAGAACACTTGAGTTCAAAAATCAAAAGAGAGACCAGGGCTAAAGGTAAGAGATTTGTAAGTCAATATGAAATTAGTGGGGGTTAGAGTTCAGGAAGTGGGCAAAAATACCAAAGAACATGTGTGGAACAGCGTAATGGAAACCAAATAATGAACAACAGTCATATTCAAGCAGCACGAAGAGGAAGGAAAATACATGAAGTAGACTGAAAAGTAAATGTAAGAGGAAAAAGAGGAGAATCATGAGAGATTAAAGTCAACAAAGCCAGGCAAGTGGAGATGTTGAAGAAGAGAAGAGCCTTAAGTTTCAAAATGCTGCAGAGTGATACAACAAGATAAGGATTCAAAATGCCCATTGGACTTAAGAATAAAGGTGGTTGGCAGTTTTCAATGCTTTTAGGTGAACTGAAGATTCATTGAAAGAAATTAAGACATGAATGGGATGTGAGTAAATGAAGAAATCCAGTGTAGTTTTCTCGTCTAAGACGGATCAGAAGAGCAGTAGCCAGTTTCTCTCCTTTCTTTCCACCAGAGAGGGAAGTCAACAGTCAAAGGAGGATCTTTTTCCTTCATAGAAAGACAGGAATGTATTTGTAAACTCAGAGAGAGAACCAGGGGGGCGGATGTGGCTCAAATGTTTGGGCATCCGTCTGTCATATGGAGGGACCTGGGTTCGATCCCCGGGACCTCCCAGTAAAATGAAAAGAAAAAAAAAGAGAGAGAACCAGAAGAAAAGAAGACATTAAAATGATGGGAGAGAAAGAGAATTAGAATTTATTGAAAGAGCAGCATGAGGTCAAGGGGTAGGATGTAAGTCTTAAAGTAGAATGTCAAACTCTGGTCCAGCCACTGGGAAATCAGAGAAAAATAAGAAAGTGTCCATGGCTTTGGGGACCTATGGGCTGATAAGGGAGATAAATCTGTAAAGTCCAAATTGCAGAACAGTAGAGTGAATTTTATCAGGAACCTGAAAAAAATGCTGTTACAGCAAAGGAAAATAATGTAATTCAACCAGAGCCAGTTCAAAAAAACTTAACAGGGGAGGTGGGATTAGACTTTGGCTTTGATGGCTAATGTAGGGATTTTCCAGCTGGGGAAAGGAAAAAAAAAAAAGACTAGATAAAGGATATTACAGGTAATGGGACCAGTGTGAGCAAAATCATGGAATCATGAAAACCACTAAACTACATGGAGAGTGGGATCCAGAGCTAAGTATGGAAAGGCCACTGTCCCCAAGGAAGCATATGAAAGAGCTTGGGGGCCAAAAGAGATGCTGAACATGGGAACTGGTACTATACAGGCGCTCAAAATTTACAGAGTGTCTGGTGAGCCAATTGTTCTGAATTCTTCCCTGTGGAAAATCTATACTTAATATTCTGTGAGGCAAATAAATAAAAACAATTACATTTCTGACAATTTGTTTGTCAGAAGCTTTGACCTTTGGCTTAATGTTTGTTTTGCCGCAGGTCACAGATGAAATCAGCTGAAAGGTCTCTGGTGGATCTATTTGGATAGAATCTCATTAGACTCTGCTAGTTTTTGTGCAATGGCCTTATCCCTTTTAGAGCGTTTTAAAATGATGAACAAATTGTTACAGCTGCTACTTGTCCATGACAATCATGGAACCCAAGGAAGAAGCCAAGGGACACAGCTGAGAACTTAAGCAGGTGTGCTTGGGTTGGCAGTCATAGATTGAAAAATGTGGTCGGTTGGAAAGGTATGAGGGTCCCCTCAGCCCCACTCTCTCAAGGCACTCCTCATACTATCCTTTCCTTCCATCAGAACTTCATGCTGCAAAGGGATTGAACTAGCTCCTATTTAATCCCAGGGCAGTGACTTATGAATCTATTTAAGAGATAGGAGAATTAAAGTTCAGAGAAGTAACACCAGTGAATTTTTAAAATTAAATACCTATAATTCATTTAATCCTCACAACAAGCCTCTGAAGAAGGTATTATTATTATTCCCATAATGATATTATTATTATTGGGTGGGGACTTGGAGGCCAGAAAGGCTTAGTATTTTAGCCATGGCCTCACAGCCAGTGTGAGGCAGCACTGGAACCCAAATCGATATAGTTGGGATCCAGAACTTCAACACTAAGCCACAAGGTACTAATACCTCCACTGTGTTGTACTGAGATAAGAGGTAGACCTGGATCTAAACTCTTGCAGCAGGTCCCCTGTTGGTCATCCAAGCTTAAAGTTTCTCACCCTTTTTGCACACTGACAAAACCAATGTCCCCAACACAGAAGCATGGCCAGACTCCACAGTGAGGGAAGTGAGCATATACAAGAGGGTGCCAAGTTTTTTCCTACATTTTCTTCAGGTGTCTAGATCTAGAGAGACACCAGAGTGAGCTACCATTTCTTTTATCTACCTTTAGTTACCACCACTGCTATTTCATTTCCCTGTTTAAGCTGGTCCTTACTCCCCATCACGGCCAGGACAGAGTCCAAATTTCTTAGCATGGCATTCTACTTACATACTTCCTGCCTGCTTTCTAGACTCATATTGCTACACCCCATTACCCCTATCCTCTTCTCTCCAGCACACAAAACATCTGCTTTTTGCACTCTGACATGTTTCCACACCTTTAGATAAAGAGCAAATTCTTACTCTCCCTTGACAATTCATCTCCAGAGTCTTCTCTTCCCGGAGACCTTTCCTGATCTCCTCTGGTAGAAGTAGTCACTCCCATCTTTGGGCTGCAACTTGTTTCTGCACCTTTATTTGTATTTATATCTCATTTTCTCATTCTGAGTTTATTTCTGTTTCAGTCAAAGGATAATAAGCATCCCAAGGGTACGGCTGGGGCTGTAACTCATCCCTGTATCTTTAGCTTTCAAATAATGCCAGGCATATAGTATATGTGACAGAGCTTTTCTATTTGCCTTAGATGCTCATCTCCCCCTCTTAAGAGTCTTCAGCTTCTGTTTGTAGTTTTATCTTTTTCACAGTTTCAGTTCTTGTATTGTGGGTTGGCTCAGGAATCTGTCCATGACCTGGTTTGAACCAGTAAGATGTCAAAGCTTTTCACATGCCACTGGGACTGAGAGTGCCAGGCTTTGCCAACAGACCTGAACCTAAGGGGATGGGAGGCTGGAGAGCTGAGGGAGACCCTGGGAAAGACAGGACAGGTTCCAACATGATGAGACCGGAGACACCCTAGAGCTGCCTGCCCGCCTTGCCCATGGGCTTTACTTAAAGAAGCCAACCAACTGCTTTTAATCTTAAGCCAGTAGGAATTTGGTTCTCTATAGCTAGGAATACAGAAAGCCCTAATTGACATGGCAATTTCTCAACATACATCTGCATAAATTGTATGAAATTTAGCTCAGTCTAGCATTATTTCATGGACCCTTCATGTGGTTCTGGTTTTGAAGTGTTCTGCTGCCACAAGTGTCCTTGGTAAACATGTACATGGCCAAGTGCTTCTTCCACTATTGCCAGTTCTCTTTCCAACCCCCTCTAAACCCAGAGTTTTCATTATGCCCCCATTGCCAGCCCTATTAATTAATAATCAGCCAAAGAGAGGTACAGGTGATGTACTTGCTCTCTCCCCTTTACACAAGCTCAAGTTTCACAAAGTGCAATTCACAGACCACCTATTCCAAAATCACTAGAGATGCTTATTTAATATTCAGCCTCCTGAACTCTTACCCATACCAACTGAATCACACTCTAGGAGGAAGGGTATAGAGATCTGCATTTTAACAAATGCTCCAGATGAATGTCATGGACACTACCACTAAAATATGAGACCACTGTCCTTTACGGGAGGAAGGTGGGCAGGGTCATCCAAGGTCATTGCTTAATTCTAAGCAATACCTTGCTGTTGTTGGAACTTCAGGTATCATTATGAGCTAGAACCAAGGCCTTTCCTAATGCCCTTCAAATCCTGCATTAAAGAAACAACATTGCACAGTCTGATTTGTAAAGGCCCAACCAGCCCCATCTGTGTAATTTGGAGGAAGCTACACCACCTCTCTGAACATCTGTTGTTGTATCTGTGCTACTCGATTCATGAACTCTCGGTTTAATCACAGCAGCCACCATTTTTTTTTAAGGATGTACCAAGGATCGAACCCAGGACCTTGTATATCGGAAGCAGGTGCTCAACCACTGAGCTACACCTGCTCCCCAGTAGCCAACATTTTGAATGTGTGCTATACTAATATACTAATTTACTGAGCATTTAATCATTTAATATATGACAGGGGCTATGTCAGGCACTTTACAAGCATTCTTTCAACTGTTCTGCACAACGACCCATGGAATAGCTGTGGTATACTATTTTAATGGCCCCAAATGGTCACTCCTCCCGATTTTCAGGCATTTTGTCATGTGGCTTTGCAGCTTCTCCCGTGGAAGAGGCAGAATCTAGTTCCCACTCTTTGAATCCAGGTTTGTCCTAGTAACTCCCTTTGGTCATTCGAATGAGGCAGACAGGATGGTACAACCACTTTGAGCCTACACCTCAGGAGGCCTTGTGGGTTTCTGCTTAATCTCTTGTGCTTCTGCAATTGCCACAAGAAGGACGGGCCTGGGGTAGCCCACCATTTCAAAAGGAGAATGGAAGACATGTGAAGCAGAGCTGCCCATCTAACTTGTTGTAGCCAGGCCAGGAGCCAAGACCCCAAATAAACTGCAAATGGGTGACCCCCAGATGCATGAGATATAATAATAAATGCCCTTTGTTTAAAGCTACTGAATGTGGGGTGGGGATGAGTGGGGTGGGGGTGGAAGGTTACTTGACAATTTGGGGCCATAGCTAACTGATCCATGGTAATACTCTTATTCCCACTTTGTAGATAAGGAAACTGAGGTTCAGTGGAGTCAAGTTACTTGCTGAAGGTCCCATCATAGCCAATAAGAGTCAGAGTGGAAATTTAATCCTAAGTCTAACCAAAGCCTGAACTTTTAACCACCTGATGTTCCAAGGCTGAGGATTCTGGTCCCAGGCTTAGGACTGCTTAGGACCAGTGTGGCCTGTGGGTCCTGAGCAGTCTCTGCTTTGAAAATGCTGTTTCTCCCCCAGACTTACTTTGTTAGAAACTCTGGAGGTAAGGGGTCAGAATCTGGAGTTTTAAGAAGTTCCCTGATTACTTTAAATGCATTTGAGGGGATGATTGGCCCTTATTTGGAATTGGGGAGCAGGGCTGGTCCTGGAAGAAGGGGAGCACTGAGTGTTCTCTGAGGTGCAACCTTTCTTACAGGCAGAATGTGCAGTTGAATCTAATCTGTCTATGCATAAGAAAAGAGGCTTGCAGGTTTTAAGCCAGAAAGGAACAAGGTGTTTTACTGGAAGCTTGAGAGGGAAAAAATGCATCTTTTGGATGAAAGGAACCTTTATCTTCAAAACACAAACAATTTTTTTTCCATACCAAAGCCCCTTCAAGCTTAAGAAGTGTGCGAAGGCCTCAGGTTCAGGAACAGCTTGTGTTTTACAGATTAAGGGGGCCTTTGACCCAAAGGATCCATTTTTGTGAAACTCCAAAGGAAACGCCTGGTCTATTCCTAGCTGATACGCTGCCTGACAGAGGCAGCTTTAAATGCAGTCCCAGAAGAGGGCTGCTTTCCTGCTGGGCTTGGGGCCTAGCACACAGTAGGCAGTTAGATAAATGGAACTGCTCCTAAAAGAGAATCCTTTGCCCCAAAATATCAGACCTGCTTCCTTGCCAGGATGCCCCAGATGCTCATTATAGAACAGATGATACAAGTTCAAAATAATACAAGTTCCTGCTCCAGGAAGGGGGTTCACATTAGCAAGCAGCCACAGGCGGGCATGTACCTGGTACTCTAGATCTAAGGGAACGCATTACCTCATCAGACCCTCCCGGCAATACTGAGTCCCTGGCAGGATGGGAAACCCAGTCCTCATTTCCTAGACAAACAAACTGAGTTCCGGAGAGTTAAAGTAGTGAGGCTAAGATAGCCCAAGCGCAGGCAAGGCTGTATCTCACGCGCCTTCCAACATCTCACCCCCAGGCCCAAGGCAATGAGCAAAGTTGACATGAAGCCCAAAGCCTTGGCTCATCTCAGATGAGGGAAATTCGTGCCAGAAAAAGAGGGATCGAGTCTGAAGGAAGTGAATAGATTTGATTTGTCTATGCCTTAGGAAAGCAAGTATTATTGAAATGTTGGCTGACCGCCATTGACTTCCAAACAGAAAATGGCTTCCAGATATACTGTGGGTTCTCAGCAGGATCTATTAGCATGAGTGATAGGGTAGCCATGTGCTGCTAGAGAGTAGGGAGAAAGATTATCATGTTCTCCTGACTGAGACCAACAGAGAGAATCAGCCCAGGACGAGGAGAGAATAAAGAGGAGAGGACACTGCCTGGGTCTCCGCCAAAAGCATCCCATAATTTGCACCAAACCCAGAAGGGCCCCTGGAAATGGTTAACCTAAGACTGCTTTAGCCAAGTTTCACTGCTGGATGCAAAAGAGAGTTGGTCAGTGCAAAAAGCACTGGCCTGGGAGTCAGCAGGCCTGGCTGGAGCCCCAGCTTAGTCTGTAACTCATCACGTGACTCTGGGCCAGGCTGGGCCGCAGTCTGAACCTCATAGAAAACAGTTGGTGGGATCGGATGATCTCTAAGGGCTTCCAGCTCAGGCATCCCATGATAAACGATGATCACATATTAAAGACTTTCGTTCATGCAACAGGCATTTATTGAGCACCTTTTGTGTGCCAGGCCACATGCTGGGGGACGAGGTAACTGACTTCCTAAACCTAAAATCTGTTTTCTGCAGTATTACCAGTACCCGCTAAGGTGGGGAATGGCCCAAAGGGATCTTCCAGTCTTGCCTTCTACTTGCAGAAAGTGCAGATTCTGAACAGTCCATGGTTTGAGGTTGATCTTATTCCCCATGATCCATACAGAAGGGAAAGGGCATTTCTTAAGAAGGTCTAAGATCTCATGCAGTCAGGAAGTGCTTTTGGGTCCTACTTAAGCCTTTCTTGCTGTTCAAGGAGGTAAAGTCCTCACTAAGGCTGACACACATGGGTGAAAGTCTCCTGGATTGCAGATTTAAAGTCTTACTAACATCATGTCAGATATAAAATTTTAAAAAATTCACCAGAAATGTTAGGGCACTTTTTAGTCTTAGTGCTCCAAAATAATTTAGATTGAGTGGTTCTTAAAGAGACTCAGGTCCAGTTGCTTTATTTTATGTCGAAGAAATCCAAGCTTGCCCCAGGTCCCTCAGCTAGTTAATGAGAGAACCCAGAGTAAAGACCAAGTGTGCATTCTATTTCTGCTACTCCAAGCAGCCTCTCCTGCTGCTACAGGCATTGATTTTTTGGGGTAAGATTCTTGCTTCGTTTTGTTTTAGCATAAGGACCATTTCCAGTAAAGCCAGCGTCCCAATTCAGCTCCTCATTATTTCAAAGCAATCATTCTGTAATGTGTGTGAGGGATGGTGAGACATTTGGGTCTTTGGGGAACACACTGGAGAAGTGACAGAGAGGGTGGGCTGCGAGGGTGGGTGTGAAATGCAGGGGAGAGAGCGTGCTAGGGGGCAGAGGGAACAGAAATACTGCAGTCAAATGCAGAGATGGAAACAAAGCAGTTATATTGATTTGAAACTGTGGCTCACCGAGGCTGGCATTGCCAGTGGGTCTCTCAGGAGTCTGTTCTAGCAGGTCTGTGAAGGCACACACCCACCCCTCGCAGGGTCAGGATCATCTACTCTGTATGCAGGGGGAGAAGTGTGGGGAGTGGGAGACCAGATGGGATGCATTCACTTCATAGGAAGGGAGCGAAAAGAGCTAAAGAGAGAGAAAATATGAGAGAGAAAGAAAAAAGGAAGATCTCTCTTCTCAGACAAATATAATGTAAAAGAAACCTGGGGAAGGAGTCTTAAAGGACAGGTGCCTAAATTCTATGGCAATGGGATGTGCTCCAGCCTCCTCTTTAAAAGGAGGACTATAGAAATCAAGGGAGAATGATCCAACCTCTTCTCCATCACAATGCTATGTTCCCTAGCAGATTTCATCCTCTATCACCTCAACAACTAGAGCAGCTGCTTATCTCATCTCCTGGATGCAGTCTTTCTTTTCTAAAGCCTTGCGGGATATAGATGCTCAATAAATGTTCGATGAGCAAATGAAGAGCCTAGCACTGGTTTCATCATGTCAATGACGCTGAATTTTTAATGCTTCGTCACTTCTTTCAGGAAATGCAAGTTCAAAGCCTAGAGAGGCCAGGCAGTTAACATCAGGGAATGAGGTGGCCAGGTGCAGAGCTGAAAAAAAGGAAGGATGGTGAAAACTGTAGGCACATGTCCTGGTTTAGAAGGGCAGCAGACTACTTCCAGGGAGGAATGGGAGAGCTAGGCTTCCAGATCACCTGATTTCTCAGGAGAAGCCTGAAAGGAATCTAGATTTTTATGTGCAATCTCTCTATTTTTAAGCACTGACAAATGGTCCTTCCCCCACTGCACCTGTGCCTTGTGACCCTGTGAGGGTCAAGCCAAACACTACCATATGTGGACTAGGTGCATCTGTTTGGGACCTCTGACTGGCAGAGGTCAAGTCCAAACATCTTGACTAAGCACCCTTAACTGGATTAATTCTCTAAACTTGTGCTTGCTTCCTTTCCAGAACTGATCCTTTAACCACAGCCAGTCCAATTTCCTCACACTTTGGGGGACTGACTGCTGTCTTTCTAGATGCAGAGCATTTTCTCTGCCTATTTCCCCATCTTGAGCTCAGAAGTAAAGTTCCATCTAAGCCCTGCCTCTGCCAGGAAGTCTTCCCTGACTGCAGCAACCCCTTTTCGAATCCTGTAGCTTTGAGGAATATAATTCTGTCCTTTGCCTTTTAAAACATACACTGACCTTCCATGGTTACTTACAGAGTCCCGTGACAGAACGAGTGCTTGACTGGAAAGCCGCCGAGTTCTGGCTTTCCCACCACCTTGCTGTATGGCCTGGGGCAAGTGGCTTCCTTTTCTTTCAAAACTAGGTTATTGACTTAAGTCAGCTATTTTCAGAGTGTCTTCAGAGGTGGCCATGATGCCAGGAGGGGTTTTAGGGGTACCGGGGAGACTCTTCAGGCCTCTCCTGCTGCTGTGCTGAAAAACACCACCCTCTACAGCTCTGACTGCTTTCTGGAGTTCAGGACGTATGTGTTTTTTGGCCTCTGCAAATAGACAGGGCTTTTCTCACACGCAGGGATTGAAGCCTTGTTTATTATGTGCCAGGGACTGTACTTGAGGTTTTCCCATATTTGTAGATCTCTGGCTGCTCTCAGTCCCTAACAAGGCACTGCCTCCATTGCGAAGGTGCAGAGAGAAAAACACCAGCTGGGCAGTGGGTGCCCCTTGACGCCCACTCTCTGGCCACCTAATCTTGGCAGTCACTTCCTGTTTCTGGGTTTCAGCTCTTTATAAATTGAAAAAGCCTAAACTAAACAGAGACTTTCAGTGGGGAAAAAAATGAAGGGAGGAAAAGGAAGGAAAGAAAGAAAGGGAGGGAGGGGAAAGGAAGAGAAGAAAAGGGGAAGAAAAATGGAGAAAGAAGAAAAAGGAAGGGAGGTGAGGAGACAAGGAATCAAATGAAGACGGGAAATAAAAAACATTGCAGCCCCTCTTTTTACCTGGACAGATGCTCTCAGTTATTTGGTTTTCATGTGAGACAGGGGTAGGAAAACTTTTTCTGTAAAGGGCCAAGTAGTAAATAGTTTTGGCTTTGTGGGACATATGGCCTCTGTCTCAATGACTCAACTCTGCCATTGTAGCATGAAAGCAGCCTTAGACACTAAGTAAATGAATGAGCAGGGCTGTATTCCAATAAAACTTTATGGATAAAACAGATAGTGGGCCAGATTTGACCCAGGGCCATAGTTTGCCAGTTCCTGAGCTAAAGCTTAATTTGCTTTATTTTTTTTTCATACAACTTATAACTACCATGTTATGTTTTACAACTATTTGATTACATATTAGTCTTCTCCATTAGAATATCATCACCAACAGGATAGAAACTTTGTCCTTTTCGGTCAACCCAAAGCACAGTGGCTGACATATAGCAAGCCCTCAATAAATATTTTGTAATGAATGAATAAGTTAATGAATTAATGTCATCGGCACTCTCCTTGCAAGTGTCAGGCACCAGACTTTGCTGGGTTTTTAATCACAGTGGCAATTACTACTTCTATTTTACAGATGAGGAAACAAGCTCAGAGAAGTTAAGTGACTCACAGTCACCTAGCTCATTAATTAAAGAGAAAGAATTCAAATCCAAGACTGTTCCACTATGTCACAGGTAATATAATCCTCCTTCAGGGTTACATCCAACATGGGCCAAGAATCCTGGGTGAGTTCTGGTTCCCCAATGTGTTTTTATGTACAAACTTATTCCATTTTTAAGCTATACTTCATTAACCCATAAGGTTGTGGTATCTCTGTCCAGCTACTCCCCACACCCATTCTCACTCCCTGCTATCTTGTGCTCCAGAAGGGATTCACCTCCCCAAGCCACTATCTCAGAAACAACCCCAGCTTCCATCCAGAAGAGGACAGATGGGCTGTTCTTCCTTTACGGAGATGACCTAAAGTGATTTTACTTATTTCTTTAGAATCCATACCCCATCTTCCCCAAGACACATTTAAAGTGATTTTATGAAGTTAAATAAAATATAAAACAAGACAATTAAAAATAAAAATGGAACGAAGAATACTTAAAATGAGTCAAGGAAAAATGTTACTGGGCACCTGGGATGAGCTAATTGATCTGGATTTAGGTCTGAGGTTCCTGGCAGCTGAAGCTAATTGGCCCCCAAGGGGCGAAAGTCCATGAGTAGGGTCTCATTAGTATCATACTCCAACCACTGAACAAGGAAGAGCTGAGCTGACCTGAGAGCCATGCCAGTGTGCCCCACCCCTAGGGTACAGGAATGGGGCCAGGAACTGCCCCTATACTGCGAACCCCCTTTTCTCCAACCTATATCTCCAAGATGTAACAAAAACAAAGGAAAAGCACAGCATTTGGAGACAGTCAGGTTTTATGAACCGGAAAAGCTGTGGAACTTAGGTTGAGTTGCTGCCATTCTCCAAATCTCATTCTCTGATATTTCATATGAGACACTAACCCTTGCTTACTCCATTGAGTTGTTGGGGGGAAGTGAAATAATATATGTCAAATACTCATCCAGTCATGGGGACAGAGTAAATGCATGGTTCATGTTAATTCCTCCTACAGTATTGTTAAAATGCAAATCTTCATTAGAAATAGTTTTTTAAATTGATATCAGTCCTGGTGAACAAGAAAGGGACAAATAGGTGAGAATCATGGGAAGGACCATAGAGTAGGGAGCTAATGGGCATCAAATGTGAAAACATGAAAGACTGAAAAGGCCAGAATGGGAGGATGTGGTTCTGGAAAAAAAAAAGTCCCAGCACTTACACATTATAGTCTACAATCTCTGTTTCCTTTCTAGATGTTTCAAGATAGCAAGGGCATAGCAACAGCTCTCTCTTTCTACTTCCTTCTTCCCCATCTCAGTCTAGACCCATATCACTTCATCATCCAATCATGTCTACTCCTTTCAAACTGGACTTCTAGGTGTGTGAGGATCTTTAAAAGTTCTTAGAGAATACAAGAGCTGGGAAGGCGCTAGAGATGTCCACGTCCAGCATTTTGCAAAATGAGGGTTGTCTACGATACTCAGAGAGAACATGGTTTTAAATGGAGATTTGATCTTTCATAAAGGAATTTTTTAACTCATATATTGAAATAAATATTCCCTTTCAACTATCTCTCAATTCTGAATGTGTCACAGAGGAAGACTCATTTTGGCACTGTTACATCTTTAGTTTCCCTCTAACATAAATATTCCTTTTTAGCACAAAGTGGGCAGGCCTCAAGAGACTTGGGCAGGCAACGGTATAAAGCTAAAATATCACTGCATTGTTTTTGTTTTCATTACATTTATTCGCACAGGTTCCATCTACTTAATGCAAACAGTACTGTTATTGATGTTTTTAATTTGCAGTAGTGATAAGAAGTTTCTGTTGCAAATATATGCATTTAAATAAAAAGTAGATCGATGTTAAGCAAATTATTAAATAGTACAGATGGAGCAAAAAGACAGCAGAAATTGTTAAGGCGGTAACGGAAGGACTGGCGTTTTAGAAGCACTGATCTACTCCCCATTCCTTTGTTTTATGGGAAAAGGAACAGAGACAAAGAGAATGGACATGCCGTGCCCAAAGTCTCGGGTAAGAGTAAGACCACCCTCAGTTTGAACCCCACATCAGTCAATTACTCAAGATCCTAGAGAAGACCACATCACCTGTCTAAGCCTCCATTTACCTCGCCACACAATGGTAAACTTACATGACACCTGCATCATGGCCTGGAAATAGGTAAATATGCCTAGAAATATAGTAAATATGTCCATAAACTAAGACACCTCTGGAAATGAGACAATAAGACACCCCCAGTGGGTGACAGGACATCTGTGAGCAAAATTAAGCCTGATGATATTTTGTGGCCGCCTGATACTATTTTCATCCTCGTTCCTAAGACAAACCTATTATTGTAACACAGCTCCAAATTTCCCCGACACTTAATACTGGAAAATGCATGCTCAGCATCAAGCAAGCAATGTACCATGCTGCTCAAGCACAAGGTTCTGGAACTGAGACATCCCCCAGTTCAAATCCTGGGTTTGCCATTAATTAACTGTGCAACTCAGTGTGCCTTTATACAAAATAGAGATGAATATAATATGCTGGGCTCTCACCTGGATAAAGTCTCTTGGTGCATATAAAGCAGTTAGCAGAATGCCTGGGACACAGGGAGCATGCACTAAACGCTTCCTATTATTATTAGGGCACAGTATCAGAGCGAGCTTCCACCGGGTCACCGGGAGAATTCAGCACAACATAACTTTGGCTATTGTACTGTGTCCAAGATGTGACCCACCAGGTGTGACAGGAGAAGAGCCCACAGCTGTATAAAGTGCAGATGCAAACAGATTGTTCCACACTGCCTACAGGGAATGAGATATGGAGGCAGTGAAGGGTGAATTTTTGAAGAACATCCGATTAAAAACACATCAGTAAGGAAGCTGGCTATACGGGTCACGTTCCTCAAGTCATAAACCCTAAAGTTAGCTGCTCCATTCCCTGCCTGGCACCACGCGGCAGTTCTCCCCCGGCCCCCAACTCACAGTTACCACACCCACTGCATTTACATTTAACTTTATGGATCCGGTTTCCTCAAAATGTTTACTCCTCCTGTACCGCACCCTGTTTGAAAGCCTTCCCTGCCTCCCCAAAGGAACCCTTGAACCTAGAAGCCCAACTTTCTACATTTAATACCTGCTTCCTCCTTCTTTATTTCCATCTCTGTGGGCTGTTTCCTAATCAGGTCAGTCAATCCATCCTCCCGTGCTCAGTCCCTGAGAAGCAAGTGATCCTTGGCAGACACGGAAACCTGAGGCGCTGTTACCTGCCCAAAGCTGTGCAGAGGGAATGAATGTCCCTCTCCTCTGCCTCAGCTCCAGCTGCCCCCAACCCACTTACTCAGAGCTAATTATCCTTCCTAACAGGCCGTTATTTTCCAGACCCCATATGTGTTTGTGCACATTGTTCGCACAACCTGAAAGGCTCTTCCTGCATGTGCTCTCCCAGAGAATTCTTACTAGACCTATGGTCTTACTAGACCTTGGGCATTTTTCCTGCCTCTGCCCCATCCTCGATCCCAACTACCTTAGTTTTTGTTTTCCTCCAGCCCCATAGAATGTTGGGGAGGTGGTACAGAGGGAGATGAGGAAGAGCATGGGAGTCAGCAGACTTGGGCTTGTTTTCCACTCTATTTATTATTTTTGTTTCCTGGGATAACTTATTTTAACAATCCTGAACCTGTCTTCTTATTGGGTAAGAATAAAATATGAATCACTGTATTCTAGCTACTTCAGAGGGTTGTGGGGAGAATTACTTAGACTTTGAGACACTACAAACACAATGTTTTAGTACCATGCCTTGCACATGGCAAATGCTCAATAAATGCACATTATGATAGTAGTAGTATTTGGAATATATATATATATATGCATATATACCTAACATAGATAGAGAGACATGAATATTAGCACTTTCATATTATACTCTATTTGCTTAAAATTATATTTCTCCTGAATTTTAAACTCCATAAAGATAAATGTCATATCCACCCTGTTCACTTTTATATCACCAGAACTTGGCATAGAGTAGGTACATGACATGTATTTGTCAACTGACTGAACTCCTCCAGAGCAGGAACATATCTACTTTTTCACTGTAACCACAGTTTCTAACACAAGGGGGAAGCTTTCCACATATTTTCATTGGGTAAAAGGATGGATGGATGGATTTCCAAGATATTCTAGTGAAAAAGCTTACCTGACAACCACTGAGTTTATGAAGCTACCTCCACTTCCCATTTCTGAGGTCACAGATTCAACCTCCAATGCCATAGCCACCACTGAATTGTGCAGACACCTTTATTTGGCTGAAAGGGGCATTCTATCAGATTATCCATTCAGCATGCTCTGTTCATACCTGATATATATATTTTTTAACTCAATCCTTGCTGTGGCTTATCAACATCCTCCCAGCACATTAAAAAACACAGCCTCAGATAATCTTCCCCATCTCACATGATCAGACCCCGTTAATAATCTTAATGGTTGAGTATTTCTTTCCTCTTTGCATGAAAATAAATAAAGGCATTTTTGACAAATTTCTGAGAATCAACGAGAATCCATGCAACTTCTTGGATGCAGGTATTATCCAGATGGCAGCCTAATCTCTGGCAACAATCAAAATCTAGAGAGCCAGAAGCACCCACAACCTGTCTCATTGAATATTCACACACATACACACACACACATCTGTTTTCACCCACGCCTAGCAGAAAACCTTTCCGGATCGATCCCATCTTATGTGTTCTTGATAACAATTCCAGACCCTGAACAATATCAGTCTAATAACCTGAGTTCTCTTAATCCCATTTTCAACTTTAGTTTCATCTTTACATCAACTCCTTTATGGTAAGGAGGGTTTTGTCATGGTAGTGAACTCCCGGGGAGAATGGAATTTCTATTTCTGGGCATCTCTTTGGAAAAGAATGCCCCATTGGCTGCAATTATTTCAATGACCACCCCCTCACACACTATGATCTTATTAATACTTCTGTAGCAGTTTGATGTGGTTTATAAATTCCAAAAATAGATATTGGATTATGTTTGTAAACTGGTCTGTACCTGGGCATGATTAAATTATGATTAGGGCTTTGATTGGGCCACGTCAGTGGGACGTGGATAGAACTACACAGCAGAGCAGAGGAGTTAGTTGGAGGTTTTTGGGGTTTTTTTTTTTTGCTTCTATCTGGTTGCGTCATTGTCTTTTTGGTGCATCACTTTGCCGCGTGGGTGCCTGCAGCTCTCCGCTCAGGTCTGGGATATCTTTTTTTGTTTTTGTTTTTGTTTTACCATGAGGTCCCAAGAATCAAATCCGGGTCCTCCATATGCTAAACAGGGTCCTCCATATGCTAAACACAGTCACTTCCCAGGAGTTTTGATGTCGGAGTTTTGAAGTTGGAGTCTTGATGCTGAGTTTTGAGCTGGAGCCTGGGAAGTGAATGCACAGGAGAAGAACACAGAGGAATAGAGACAGCTCCTTAGACATGGCAGAAGCCCCAGAGAGAGAGACAGAGCCATTTGCCTGATAGTCTACAGCTAGCCTTGTGGAGAGAGCACAGCAGCTGAGCCCAGAGAGAAATGGAGCCCCAGGAAGAGAGGAACTCAAAAGCCTGAACTCTTGGCAGACATCAGCAAACATTTTGCCCCAACACGTGGCAGTAGACTTTGATGAGGGAAGTAACTTATGCTTTATGGCCTGGTAACTGTAAGCTTCTACCCCAAATAAATACCCTTTATTAAAGTATATAATTTCTGTTATTTTGCATCAGCACCCCTTTGGCTGACTAATGCAACTTCAAAGAATTTTCTAGAAAGAAAAAAGTAGGTGATTCCAAATATTTCCACAGGATATTTCTCCTGTTTGGTTGCCCATCTCCCTGTCTTCTTCATAGTAATTTTTTGCTAATCCTTCCAGACCCCATTTCATGGAGGTTTTTTCAGCATCTCCATCAAATGCACATTAGCTTTCTCTAAACTCTTACTGACTTTTAGTCAGTTCTGAATATCATTTTACATAGGAAAACTAAGTGACTTTCAACTAGCAAATGGCAGAATAGTAACTTGCACTCAGGTCTTCTGATTCAAATCAGCCTGATCTCCCCACCCCACTATTTCTGATTTATAAACTTAATGATGAGAGTTAGCATCTAATGAGCATTTTCTATATATCTAGAACTGCTCTAAGGCCTTCATCTGGTTAAAGTCATGCCATCTTCACAACAGTCCTATGAACCTTTCATTATACCCACTTTACAGAAAAGGTAAGTGAGGTCCTACATTATTAAGTAAACTGCCTGAGGTTATCTAGCTAGCTGATGGGAAAGCATGGGCTCACATTCAGGCAATCAGAATTCAGGCAATTCTGGTTCCAGAATCTGAGCTCTTAACCACCAAACTTACTCTACAACACCAAAGGCTTGCCTGCTAGCTTTGAATCACTGAAATTTATTTATACTATATTGCATGTTGCATCATGTCAAGTAGGACTCAACATAGAAAAGTGCTCTATTAAGTTTTTGATTGCCTGGAAATCCACTTCTCACACATTTAATGATCACCTATTAGAGACAAGACATTACCAAAGTGTTACATAGATAATGAAATATACAAAGATATGATAATAGTATCTGAAGTCAAATGTAGACTGTGATGAAGAATGAAAAACAGACCTATTCTGTATGACCTACAGCATCAACATTGGCCTTTAGGATTCCATGGCCAAGTCAAATTTCTAAAACCAATTTTTTGGGGGGCCAACATGATGTTATCAACATTTTCTGGTGCCAGGAAAGAACACTTAATCAAACAGAAGTTTCAAGTACTATTATCAGCATTTTATAAGACAAAGTACATTTTAATCACCAATATAAAATAGGGACAGCATCATCTTACTATAAAAGATTGCCCTTCACATTTTGACACCAAAGTTTAGACCAGCATTTGAGAGTCATCAACCTGCAGGACTAGACCAAAGATGAACATCGCAGACAGGCACATACTTCAAAGAAAAGTCCAAAAGTCAGAGATTTCAAAAATAGGAAGAAGTGGAATTAACAGTAGGCCCTTGATATTGATGATTGTACTTATGAACCTTTTCCAGGAAATTGAAACTTAGCCTAGTATTATATACCGCCTAAGAGTTACCTCCTGAAAGCCTGCTTGTTGCTTAAATGTGGCCTCTCTCTAAGCCAAACTCAGCATATAAATGCACTACCTGCTCTCCAGTGTGGGACATAACTCCTGGGGATGCACCTCCCTGGCACAGAGGGATTATTATCAAATGTCAACTAGAAGTGCATCTAGAAAAAGACTTTGACCAAAAGGGGGAATTGGTAAATACAAATGAGTTTTTATGGCTAAAAGACTTCAAAGTGAGTTCTGAGTTCATTCCAGAGCTGATGCATATGCAAGTCTCAGCAGGATCTCATTGACTTTCACAGTGAACAGTGCCTAAAATAGCAGGGCTCCTGAGGGCTCTAGAGGCATCCAGAAACTGTAAGCAGGGCAGACAGCTCAGGAATTTGGCACCCTGTCAGTGGGCCTTACTTTGGAATTTATGCTCTCCAGTGTAACAGAGTTAGACTCATTTACAGGTTCTCTACAACTGGCTCTTCTGCCCCTTTTATTTGAACCTATAATGAGCATTATACTTGATAAATATATGTCCCAGAGACTTAAATCTTTGATTTGTCCATGTGCCAGTTGAGCCCTGAATTTCAACAGAGTTGCAATACTTACTCTCTAGTTCATTGGACTCACCCAGGACAACTAACAAGGAGATGATGATGGACAATGCCTATCCCATGGGTCAGAGAGAGTCTGCAACTGCAAGCAAGAGAGTTCCATCTATCTGCCTCATGGGATCTAAGCTCCTTCTCAATTAGAAGCAGGGTGAGCATCACCATCCCAGAATCCTCAGGATTGGGGACTGAACGATGGACTAGAGTAGACTTACTGTTATTCTATTATAGACTTATTGTGATTCTAGCAATAGAAGAACTCTTATCATTGTTATGAAGGCAGTGGCCACCAGAGGTTCTGAGGGATGGGAGAGGGAAGAATAGGTGTAAGATGGGGGCATTTGGGCGACATTGGAGTTGTCATGTATGACATTGCAGTGGCAGGTACAGGCCATTGTATATTTTGTCATAACCTACAAAATTATGTAGGACAGAGTATAAACTATAGTCCATAGTTAGTAGCAATGCTTCAATATGTTTCCATCAATTGTAGCAAATGTACCACACTAATGAGGGGTGTTGTTGATGTGGGAAAGTGTGGGAGGGTGAACAAGTGGGGCATACGGGAATCCCTTATATTTTTTATGTAATATTCATGTAATCTAAAGCTTCTTCGAAAATGAAAAAATAAAGAAAGAAAAAATAGGTATAGGCACTGGGATCATGCATTGAGAAAGATATTGAAAATCCCAGAGATATTCCAGATCCCAGAGTTGATGATTCTATGGCTCTTTCCTCAAGGCTATTAAAGTGCTATAAAAAATCTAATTATAGAAGTGGAAAAAACAATAAAGGTTATGGGTTGCTTTATGTTCTTTTCACTTCAAGGTTCTGTGTCTGGTGGGTTGCCAGGGAAAGCAGCTTCCATAAAATTATCCAGAAATTTTAGGTGTCTCCTCAGAACCCAGAAGAATGGGTGTAAAAGATGTTAATTAACACAAGCCAGAGGGCCTGACTCTCTTCTAGTTCCCATCTCCTTCCCACAGTGCAGCAGGAAGTGGTCCATATAGACTGGAATCCTGGGAGCTCTCCCTCTCATCTCAAAATATCTCCCTGAAAGGACTGGAAATGCTGCCTGGAATTCCAACAGCATTGCACTGTGGAAAAAAGAAGAGTGACTTCTTTTTTCACAATTCTAAGGGATTTGCTCACCCTCCGGAGTATAATCTGTCACTTGCTCAGCCCTTCCCTCTTTACCAGCTCTTTCCCAATGCTAACCTGATATTTCTAAAGGCCAGTCTGGATAGTGAGGAGATGAAGAGCAAAGACTACAAGCAGATAGACCTGGCTTTGGCCTGTGGAAGTCTCTTAACCTCTTCACCTCAGTTCCCCCATCAGTCAAACTGTACCTATCACATTGGGCTTTTATTATTATTATTATCATATTCTTATTTAGTCATTTATTTTAAAGAAACTTTAGATTACATAAATGTTACACAAAAAAATTAGGGGATTCCCATATGTCCTACTCCCTCCTCCTCCCACACTTTCCCACATTAACAACATCCTTCATTAGTGTGGTACATTTGTTACAATTGATTAACACATATTGAAGCATTGCCACTAACCACGGATTATAGTTTACTTTATAGTTTTGCACTCTGTCTTGCGCAATTTTGTAAGTTATGACAAAATATATAATGGCCTGTATCCATCATTGCAACATCATGCAGGACAATTTCAATGTCCCCAAAATGCCCCCTTTTCCCTCACCTCAGAACCTCCAGTGGCCACTGCCTCCATATCAATGATAAAAGTTCCGCTGTTGCTAGAATAACAATAAATCTATAGTAGAATAATAGTAAGTCTACCTTAGTCCATCGTTCATTCCCCAATCTTGAGGATTTGGGGATGGTGATGTTCACTGTGCCTCTAATTGAAAGGGGGCTTTGATCCCACAGGGCAGATTGATGGAACTCTCTTGCTTGCAGTTGCAGACTCTCTCTGTTCCTTGGGATGGGCATTGTCCATCATCATCTCCTTGTTAGTTGTCCTGGGTGAGTTCAATCAACTGGAGAGTAGGTGTTGCAACTCTACTGAGATTCAGGGCCCAACTAGCACATGGACAGCCCAAAGGTTTAAGTCTCTTAAACATACACCTATCAAGTATAGTGCTAACTACAGGGTCAAATAGAAGGAGCAGAAGAGACATGTGTAGGGAAACCACAAATGAGTCCAACCCTGTCACACTGGGGAGCATAAGTTCTAAGGTAAGGCCCACTGGCAGGCCACTAAACTCCTGAGCTGTCAGCCCTGCCTAGAGTGTCTGGATGTCTCCAGAGCCCTCAGGAGCCCCGCTATTTGAGGCAATATTTAGTGTGGCAGTCAATGAGATCCTGCTGAGACATGTATAAGCATAACCTCTGGAATGACATCCCGACTCACTTTGAAATCTCTTAGCCATAAGAACTCATTTGTATTTACTTTTTGTGCATTCAATGAAACAATGACTATAAACCATTAACACAGTGTCTGATGCATAGAAAGTGCTCAGTAAAAGGCAGCTATCATTATTATTATTATTGGGCTATTGCCTTGATTAAACTCAACCATGGTTCCCTCTCACCCCTAAATATGACCTACTATCCATTTTCACTGCACCCCATCATTCCCCACGGCTCATTCTCCACCCCATCGTTTCAGTCCTCCGTCTTTGCTTTCCAAATTCCCTGCAGACATGCTGCAGGCTGTTTTACCCCTCTGCCACTTTTTCCCAGGCTGTTCCTTCTGCCTAAAATATTCTTCCTCCCCTGTCTCCATCCCAAATATAATAAATCCCTTATTCTTAAGATTCGGTTCAATGCCATTCCCTCTTTGAAGAATCCTCTGCTCCCCCAGTTAGACGAAACCACAACCAATTCATTACTCTATAGCAACACTTATTACGCTGTCATATGACAGCTTTTGGAGGGTATGGACTTTCCTTATTCATCTAGATAACATATATATCAAAATGTGGCCTGGGACATAGTATTCATCCAGCAAATGTTTCATTAATAAGTAAATGCATGAATGAATGAATGAATGAATGAACGAACAACATGAACTGACAAATGTGTAGAACAACATGACTGGCTATGTGTAGCGTGAGTGCAGCATTTTACAATTTGCAAAGCATTTGTTCTTCAGTTAAATCTCTTGGCCCTCACATCATTCTGTGGCTTTCCCAGGAAATCCAGGCTCAGAGAGTTCAGTGATCTGCCAAGGTAAAACACGGCAAAGCAAGGACTTGAAAGCCAAGTCTTCCAACACAAGAGTCCAGTGCCCTTTCCACACCAAAACATAATCTTTGCTATTAAGAACTAATGGTGGTAAGTTTATCCAGAACAACCCCACGGCAGGAACTAGCTAAGAATAGGGTACTGGCAAAAATGAGAGCAAAATTGAAGATTTCATTGTAAGGGAAAGTGAAAAACGTAAATGTGGGCTGCCCAGTATATTCCTAGATACACAAAGGGGAACACGACGGCAGTGGCCAAGTACATGGACAAACTCTTAGTTTGGGGAAAAGATAATCAAACAGATACTGGAAATAGACTTTGCCAATTTCTTGATTTCACCGATGGTGTGCCGCATTCCCTGCACTGCATTCCTTGTACAGCCAAAGTTTCAGCTCTTGGATAGCAGCCGAGAATTTCTGCAAATGTTTTCTCTTCAACAGATGGAGCAGAAACCGAGAAGTGTTACAAGGAAGATGGATTGGTGCATCACATTTGCAACAATAAAAATACAGCAATGGTTAAAATCAGTTGCAGTTAAATAGAACTGGGAACCCAGGGTTGGCCTAAATCTTTTTTTAATTAAAAGTGAGGGCGAATTCCAAAGTTCTATTTCAGCCCCTCTGAGCGTCAGTGCAGTGAATTCAGAATGTTTATATGGCTTGGCTGGATGTCAAGCCACTTGAGATTTATCTGGGTTCAGGTTATCGCCTGGGGAAAGCTACCAGCATAGGAAAATGAGGGCAAGAGCAGGGGAGAGGAGAATGTGGGATAAGAAAACCTGGGTTCAAATCCCCGCCGTTCCGGTGTGACTGAAGGAAAATCACGTACCCCTAAGCCTCAACTACATCATCTGTGAAAGAGCAAAACGGCCTGCCTCAGAGAGCTCCTACAGCCTCTAGGTGAGATGATGTAAGTGAAACACCTGGCACATACGGAAATAATTCATGCAGGTTTTTCTCATCCAGTAACTCCCAACATGCCTCCACGACAACATTCTTTTATCTCCTTCTTCTGCGGCCACATTCCTCTTCCTATCTCTTTCTCCTCTTTAAGCTTCTGCTTCATGTTTGCTCTCTGACATTTGCTTCCTTTTGCTCCCCTTCTTCTGTCTATTTTAATATCTAGATGAGCTTTTTTCCTTTTTTTTAAAAGGAGCTTTAGATTATATAAATTTTACATAGAAAATATAGGGGAATCCCATATACCCCACCCCCCCACACACTCCCCCCCATCAACAGCATCTTTCATTGGTGTGGTACATTTGTTATAATTGATGAACACATATAGATGCATTGCTACTAACTATGGTCTATATTTTAATTATGTTTTACATTTAATACTGCACATTTTTATACGTTTTGACAAAATGTATAATGGCCTGTATCTATCATTGCAATGTCATTCAGGACAATTCCAATGTCCCAAAAATGCCCCGTGTTACACCTATTCTTCCCTCTCCCTCCCCTCAGAACCTCTGGTGACCACTGTCTTTATATCAATGTTAAAAGTTCTTCCATTACTAGAATAATAATACGTCTACTTTAGTTGAGCTTTTTATACTCTGTGGTCTCAGGACTACATGAAATAGACACACCTGAGTGCTTTTTTAAAACTGTAATTTTGGGGGCCATGGACTTATGGTGTAAGGCCTTGGGGTCTGCAATCCTACATGTCAGTCAGTGTCCCTAGAGATGGGACACACCAGAGCATTTGGGAACCACTGTTCTGGATGAAGCCTGCCAGAGCTGGGGTTCACAATCAGGGCTGCTCTTTAGAACTGCCTGAGGACCTTTTTCAAAACACTCAAGTCAGAGTTCAAGCCGGGAAACTCTGATTCCATGTCTCTGGGCTCGGCCTGCATATACATATTTTGAAAAAGCTCCCAGGTTTAATAAGTTCCAGTTAAGAATTAGTGCCCTAGAACCTGCAGATCCTACAGTCATGCCAACAACGTAGAAGAGTTTATCCTGAGCTGTCCATGTCCATCCTCTGTCTCCTGGATGCTCTTCCTTTACTGCGCATACACTCCATGCTCCCCAGGCCCCTCAGACCAACCACACAGATTTGCTTTGCTGAATGATTAGTGTTTCGGTTTGTGAATTCACATTTACTATATGCATATTCATATTTATATACATACATATCCACACATACAAAGAAATGTATGTGTACCCACATGTTCATGACCACATATACATTTGCACACATATATATACACACACATCCCTGCATGCATACACCAGTACACTTAAAGACAGAAACATATAAACAAAAAAGACTTTAATAAAGAAATGCCATTTCAATCATCAGCTGTGGTCACTTCAATTCTAAGAGGCTTAGTTGGCTCTTCTACAAAATATAAATTGTAAAACCTACTGCATACTTGCAACATCAAATATACTAGCATTCATGAAAGTACTTACTTACTTCACTGCTGGAAACATAGTAGATGTTCAATAAATGTATACCAAGAGCCACATGTGGACTGGCATCTCTTATGTATTCATAAGCACACTTATTTCTACACAAGTTTACCTACCTATGAATGAACTCAGGAATCCATGAAAATACTCAAACACACTTGCACATTCATGTGTAAACACACCCAACCTCAAATATTGGGTAAGCAGCACATTCAGACACATACAGAGTTTCTGTGATACAAAGCAAAGAGCTCTACACACTCTATACACTTCTTTAAGCCAGGCTCTTCCTATACCTGTCAAAATATGGCACTGCATCTAAGGTTCTGTGAGAGAATGTGGAGGAAACTTCCACACACAAAATGGATGCCAGGTTCTTTACAGACAAGACTTGGGAATAAAGGCAATACTTCAGAGGAAACATAAGCAAGGGCACAGATGAAGGTCACCCCACTATGAGCTTTCACAGTGCTCGGAAACTCCACTGTCTCCACCATTGGCGCCCCTTGGAATCAGACAATTTGGTTTTGACCCTTTTTCTATATGTATTCACCATCAGTGACTAACGTGCTCTTAAGCATTACATTTCCCCCATGGCCAAAAACTTTTTTTCTGTGCAAATATTGTCAAGAATATTTGTATTTTTAATGCTATATTAGTTCTTTCCTGAATTTGAAAGAAGGATAGATCAGATAATCCTAAAATATTATTCCCTTCTCAGAGACTCGAATTTCATGATTCTATGATCTTTAAGATTCGGTGGTGCTGAGATTTGATTTTTATATTCCTCAAATATTGAGTTCTATGAGTCTCTGAGATTCTGACTCTAACATTTTTCCTAATCTAAGATTCTCTGATTCCAAGGTTCGATAGATTCCAAAATTCGACAACTATGATTCTAAGATGCCAATATTATAAGAATCTGACACTTACAGCCTATGATTCTAAGGCTTCACCACAAAAATGTGAACAAGCTCAGACCATTTCCCACGAGACTAAAGGAACCTAAGTCAGGGTCAGCGTGTCCGTACTTGAACAGGGAAGTCAGAATGGTCATGAGAAGGGTGAAGTGTCCCATACAAAAGAGCTCCTAAAACACACCTCAAGGCATTCCAAGCACCTCCTTGAGTCCAGTCTTCATCCTTGACTCTATTCTATGGCCTAGAGATTGAGAATATTGATCCCTAGAATTAAGGTGCCACAGAGGAAAGTTTTGATGGCTGCCATTTTATCTCAGCACTTAGTCCTATTATTTCTCTTTATCATTTTATCTTAAGCATCCAGCACGATGCCTGAACATAGATGGCTCTCAATAAACATCATGTGACAGAATGAAAGAATCGAAAACATTGTAGTATTCTTCCTCCTCCTCCTTTTCCTTCACTTCTTCTAACCTTCCTCCACATTTTCTTTTTCCTCCCACTTCTCCATCATCTCTTTTCTGTACTTTACAACCTATATATAATTAATGGATATATATTAATTGTGAAGTCCTCATAGGAATCTAGTGATGTATGGATTATTAACCCCCATTTACAGATGGGGAGCCTAAGACTAAGAAATGAAACAACTTATCAAAGATCACATAGTTTAGTGAAAGAAAAAGGGTCAAACCCAAACCATCTGACTCAAAGTTCAGAGCTTATTCTTTTATTCCACAACTGCCTTATACTGCTCATAATAATAATAATAATAATAATAATAATAATAATAATAATAATAATATCATTAGCCAATGCCTAGACAGGAGGCCCACACTCTCCATTCCTGAGTTTAACTCTGAATTCATTTTCTCAATCACTACTAATTCCCATTTCAGGATCTCTAATAATTTAGGGGCTACCACACCCAACTGTTCATTTCATTTTCTAGCCTTTTCTCCTCCTCTTGAGAGTGCTGTAGATGGCATGTGTTTATTTTTCAATTAAGGCAAATTAAATGTAATTTTGTTTTGAGGACTATTTTTTTAGAATTCCACAGCCCACGGTGAGATAATTGAGACCCTGCTGTTTCTGGAAGCATTATTTACAAAGAACAGACCTCGATCTGGCACAGCCTTGGAGGAAGTCATCCTTAACCCTGCCCTCTCCCTTACACCGCCACCACAACACTGCTCCTGCCCATTAACCCCCAGCCACCGCTTTAGGCTAGAAGGACCATCTTCTCTCTACCACCTGCACCATTACCATAACCTGCTAAATGAAGACCAGGCCTCCAGCCTCTCCCCTCCTGCCACCTACCTCCTTCTCTTTCTTAATCCTAGATCTGATCAAGTCAATCCTTGTCTTAAAAATTATCATGAAGAATTTCCCAAACGTATTTGACTACACAGCACATTTCTCAGAATTTTTGAAGGACTAGGGCACCATGGAAATTGCCTGAGAGTCAGGAGTCTGCAGCTCTAGTTTAGCATCCCTGTTAGTGCATAGTGTGGCCTTAACCAAAGGCACTTCCCTTGGGTGCACCTTAGCTTCTTTATCTGTGAAAAAGGGGGGAGGTTGGATATGATGGTCTCCCAAAGAGCTCAGCACAATGACTATTTGCTGATATTAGTTGCTTAATCTGGGACAGAATCTGTCATTTGCAAGTCCATTTTAGAGACCATTTAAAATTTAAACCAATGATTTTCAAGCCAATTTTTAAAGCCTTGGAACCCTTTATTCAAATAGAACACCCTTTATTCAAATACCAAATATTAAACAAACATTACATAATATTATACAAATATTATTTTTAAAAGTATAATAAAGCAAAGCAGGTAAAGAAGAGCTGCTTGCTCTGATGCAGAGACCAGCTAGGGATGGAGTCAGATCCGAATCCAACTTACTCAACCCCTCCTTACACGATGGTAGGTCTCAGATGGTTTCTTAGAACCTCTTTTGAATGTCAAGCCCTTGTTCTACAATGAGAAAACTAAGGTCCAGAGATGGAATGTGATTTACCCAAAATTAAAAATGAAGATAGAGTCAGAGCTAAAGTCTTCTGCCTCCAAAGTAGTAGCCACTAAATCTGTGCTCTCCAAAATACTACTGGTACATGAGATAATTCTGGTGATTTAAAGGTGATACAGCTTTTTATTTAAGGGTGTTACAGCTATTTTAATGCATGTTAGAAAGTAAAAGGCACATATAAAATGTTTAGTTTTTATGGGTATTATTGCTTAGGCCAAGGTCAAGTTAAAAAGAAAGGATCTGAGTCAATTTAAAGTTGATCTAGGGCTAGTGATCTCAGAAATTTAGAAATCTCTGCGTTAAAACATCCTCTTCTTTGAATCCTTTTCTTATCAAGAATAGCTCACCAATTTCCCACATCCTACCATGTAAAATACTGATTATCCAAATAATGCACATCCATTCAACAAATATTAGGAAATGTAAATAAGTAAGAATAAATTTAACTTCTAGCCCCATCACCCAAAGATAATTACTCTTAAATACAAGAGTGCATCTTATAAATTGGCCATGATATGCATATTATTTAGTATTTTGAATTTTTTATTTAACTAATACTTCACCAAAAAAGCCCATGTTGATAAATATCATAATAAATGCATGTTTCTGATGCTTTATATATGTGATATCATTTAATTCTCACAGCAAACCTATCAGAGCTCTACATTCTAACATATAAAATGTACTCCTCTAACATCATTCTTCATGGCTGTAGATTCCATTATACATTGTAACCCAATTTATTTAACTGTTCCATTTCTAGATCAATGACATGCACATTGTTTCTTTTTTTTTTTCTTTTTTAAGGATTTATTTATTTATTTACTTTTATCCATTTTTACACCCCTTCCCCCTCCCCCCCGTTTTTGCTGTTTCTGTGTCCATTCGCTGGGCAACTCTGTGTCCATTTTCTGCCCTCTCTTCTCATCCTTCTCCTCCTGTCTTCACTGGGATTCAATCCTTGGAATCTCTGATGTAGGAGAGAGGCATCCTGCCCGCGCAACCTTAGTTGCTGGTTTTTTGGTGCGTCTCATCTTGCCTCTCCCTTGTGTCACTCTCCTATTATGTCATCATCTTGCTGTGTGGCTCGCGGGAACTGGTGGTGCGCCCACGCACAGGGCCTGGCGGCCCACGCACCTTCTATATATTTTTTAAATTTTTACCAGGAGGTCCCGGGGATCGAACCCAGGTCCCTCCATATGGGAGATGGACGCCAACCAGATATAGCCCCCTGCTATATCTCTTAAGGTTGACCAGAGATACCTAGAGTTACAGTCTTTTCCCATACAGGATGGTCATATAATAAATCAGGCTTAGTTTATCACCAGCATTCTAAAAACCAGACCTAGGGAGGAAAACGAGGTCTGGGGACACATGCATGGTTTCTAATATAGCGAATGTTTAGCCCACCCTGATTATCACAGAATCAGGACAGACATTGTTTCTTTTTTGTTCTTTTCTAAACACTTGGATAAATCTCCTTCACAAACTTGTATACGCCTAATTAATTCACATCTCATCATGGGGAATTTCTAAAAAGTGCAATTACTAAGTGGAACCATTTGCACCTTCTTTCTAAAAATGCAGGTGATAGAGACAGAGATGATAGAGAAGGAGCTCTAACTCCAGCTGTCTCTCCAACGCACTTCTCCTTCTCCCCCACTTCTTCCTGCTCAGTCCACTCAGCCACACTATTCTTACTGTTCCTCGAACCCACCAAACACAGTCCCACCTCCAGGCCTTGATTCTTGCTACCTCCACTAAGAATTGCATTTCTCCAGATAACCAAAAGACTCTCTCCGTGACTTTCTACAGATCTCTGCTCAAATATCAGCATCTCTGTGAGGGCTCCCTTGCCCATCTTTACAAAATAGCAAGCTGTTTCCCACCATGCTGTCTGCCCCACATGCCTACCTCCCTGCCCATGTGTTTCTTTTCTCTATTAATTACACTTATCACCATCTGACACAATACACGTTTACTTGATTATTTGTGTATTATCTGCCCCCTCAATTTCAATGTCAGCTGCAAGACAGCTGGCGCTTAGTTGGTTTTGTTCACTGCTGTATACACAGCTTTTAGAATAGTGCTGGATACAGAATAGGTGCTCAATAAACAATGTTTCCTTGCTGACTTTTTAATTGAAGAATGAAAGTTTGCATTAATAGGCTGTGCTCAACATATATTTCCACCAGCCCTACATGAGAATACCCTTTCCCCTGAATTTTTGTCAAGATTGGATGTAGGCATTTAAAAATAAGTTAATTAATGAGTGAATGAGCCATTCTGATGATACTATATGGTATCACATCATTATTTTCACTTATGTGATTCACAGTAAAACTGAAATTTTATGGGTTTATTGGCTGCATGTGCTCTCCATTCTATTTTTAGCTGGAAATCCCACCCCTAGATCATATTCTAACGACCATATCTGGGCTCATGTTCCATTAATAGGGAAGGAGAAATCTCCCTTGGACATTTTCCCCCGTATCTATTTACCTCCTGCCTCCTACCTGTTTTCAACCATGTTCAGTACTACTTTCTTTATCCACATGTGTGTGAGTGTATGTGTATATGTGTGGGTGGAGAGAGAGATTGAGAGAGACAGAGATGATACAGATATAGGTATAAATAGAGAGAGAGTGAGAGAGAGACAGATACATATACGTCCTTTTCTCACGCAAAATCTGGCTGTCACAATTCATGCCACCTCCACTCTGCTATTTCCTGGACTTTTTAAAAAGAAGTTACTACTATCAGGGGTGGCTTTGATGCCTCTATCCCTAAGGAAGGTAAGATCTTTGCTCACAACTGCGCCTTAGAGAAAGTAGCTTATTCTATGACTACTGGTCCCAGCAGCATTTGAACTTCTACAATTTAAAGGTGCAAATAAACATGCTAAACTAAGGTTCCCTGCTGAGACACTGTGAAGATAAATTACTATATTAAGAGGCTATGAAGTTGACAGCCAGAAACCCCTGGAAGGGTGGAAGATATTCATGATGCTGACAAATAAAGAAGGAGGGAAAGAAAAATGCAGTTTGTTAAGGAGACTTAAGAAGCTTCCCTCCAATGGCACCAGTTATGCCATCTCCTGCAGCATGTAAAGTGGATGCCCTTATCATTTAGGCATGTGCAACACTGTCCCCACCCATGAGGGTGACAGAAACATTGAAGACTTGTAACAACTCATCTGGCTTCTGGCCCAAGATAAGAGAAACAAAGCAGCAACTAGCCTTGTAGTTTGGGAGGCAGTGGAGTACTAAACACTGGGCAATGTCAAGAGAGGTGTGGTTGAAGGGAAGGGAATTTGATGAAAGAACATCACATTTTGTGTCCAATGACTTGAGTTTGAAACCTGGTGTATATCTCAGAGCTAATCCTTTCACCTCTGAGTCACAATGTCCTCATCTGCAAAATGGATAGAAAAGTCCAATTTCAGAATGTTATTGGAAAGGTTAAATGAGATAAAATATGTTAAGGCATGCAAGCACTTAATAAAATAAATAATGAAGAAACAATAGTTAAATTTGATTTTTAAAAATTAAAAACTTTTGTGCATCAAAAGAAATTATCGAGAAAGTGAAAAGAGATAACCTTATAGAATGGCAGAATATAGTTTCAAACCATATCAGATAAGGGCTTAACAGGCAGAATATATAAAGAATTTTTACAACACAACAACAAAAAGACACTCAATCCAATTAAAAAATGGACAAAGAACTTGAATAGAAAATCATCCAAAGAATATATACAAACAACCAGTAAACACATGGAAAGATGCTCAAATTCATTAGTCATTAGAGAAACATAAATTAAAATTACAGTGAGATACCACTTCACACCCTCAAGGATGACTATTATTTTTAAAATGGAAAACAAGTGTTGGAAAGCATGTGGAGTATTTGGAACTCTAGTGCATTGTCAAAGGGAATGTAAAAATAGTTCAGGGACTGTGGAAAGCAATATAGTGGTTCCTCAAAGAGTTGAATATGAATGACTATCTGACCCAGCAATACCACCTTTAGGTATATACACATAGAGAGTGAAAACAGGGTTCCAAACAGATGCTAGTACACCAATGTTTATAGCAGCATTATTCACAACAGCCAAAATCCGGAAACAAGCCAAATGTGTATCAACAAATGAAAATGGATAAACCAAATGTTGTATATACACTCAAAGGAATAATATTCGGCCATAAGAAAAAAATGAAATTATGAGACATGCTGCAATATGGAAAAACCTTGAAAACATTATGCTCAGTGAAATAAGCAAGACATAAGGACAAAAAATTGTATGACATCACTTATAAGAGATGATGAGAAATAGCAAACTTGCAGAGATAGAAAGCAGATTAGAGGTTACCAGGGGAAGGGGAGCTACAGGGAGGGGGAAGGAGGATATGTGTGTTTGCAAAATAAATGCGTAATTGTATTTGACTTAATTCTATTGTATATAGCTTTACAGATGTAGAATTGGCTTTACAGTAATAAAATAAATAAATGAATTAAAAAATAAACAAAGAGCAGATGATAAAACTGGCTCACACAGGGGCATCCAGCAAGCTGTCAATCAGCCTTGTGCCTATCTGCCCCTGATGAATACCCTGGGCTCATTAATTAAAAAACCAAATCAAGAGATACAGTGAGCTTGGCTGCAGGGAGCTAAGGTTCTAGTATCAACTCAGATCCTGTTTGATTTTAGACAGGAAAGAGTTTATATGTTTTTTTTTGAAAAAAAGAAAGTGGAACTGGATAATGTTGAAGATGACTTTCAGCTCTGATAGCAGATGATCTTGTAGCCATATTTAGGTTCTGGCTCAGGGTAATATCGAGAATAAAATATCTGCCTTGGACATTCTACATCTTTCAGTGCCTTGTCCTACTTTCTCAACTGTTCCATTCCCTTAATCCTTGCTCTATTGGGTGGGAGGGGAATTAACATCATTGAGCAGGCTCATTTGCAAAGTAGTACCAGGAACCTGGCAATAACCTCTTTGCTACAGGATATTTCCAGTTTGAGAATATACCTGAGGGTACCATGGGCAATGCTTAACTTAATGCAATATTGTGCAGTCATAATGAAAGGTAACACTAGGTTAACATGTATACAGTGCTGATGATCTGCCAGGCATTGTTCAAGGCACCTATCAAATACACTCATTCATTCCCTTAATGACTCTTTGAAGAGTTACTGTTACTATCTTTTCATTTTACAGATGACCCAAACTGGCACAGAAACATTAGGTAATCTGGCCAAGGTCAGATAGCCAGTAAGTGGCAGAGCTGGCATTCAAATTCCAGTTCCCAAGCTTTTAACCTTTACACTTTCAAGTCAGACAGAATGAGATTCAGATCCTCAACCCTCCATTGACTCAGTTGATGGCCTTGCACCAGAGGCATAACTGCTGTGAGTCTCAGTTTCCTCATCTCAAATGGGGAATAATACTATTTATTCAGGAGCTTGCTTAGATTATTCAACAAGATAATCCATAACTAGCACCGATTACAGCAGAAAGACTATGTGACAGCTTGGCCTGTTACACTTCCCACTCTGAGAATGGTTTTCTAATGGTTTTTCTGACATTTCGACCTCTAAAGGTTAGGGGTGAAGATATTTCCAGAATATCTTCAAATTCCATCCTATGCTCTGCCTAAATGTACAACTCCCGCTGTCGGGAATAAGAGGGGAGGACAGGCAGAACTGTGGCTGGCCTGTTCATATTTTCAGGAATCAGTTGTAGGAAGCTTCACCAGCCATTGAATGATGCTGTACTGTTGATAAGCTCCAGAATAAAATTCTTTACAGCCCCTCGCTGCCCTCCCTTGCTTCGGCCATCTCTGGCAATGGCTTTTGATGAGGACCATTTCATCTAAAAGTCTTGTCTCCAATATTTGTCCCTGTAGCAAAACCAACTCCTGCAGGGTAATCTATTTTTCTATCTTTCCCCTATGCTTTTATACATACCAAAGTGCTGATTTTCTTTTTTAATGGCCCCTGTGCTTTGTGCAGATGAGTTTATAGTAACAGCCAATACTCCTTGTAAGTTCTTCCCCACTGAAATGTCTATAAACTCAGACCCCATCAAATTCCATGAGAAATTTATCTTGCCCATTACCATGTAAACTGACACAAACTTACGTAAGGCAGATAACTCTGTCACAGTTCTCAGAATGCTGGAGACTCCAGGAATTCCACAACCCACCAGAGTTTCAGCTACTTTTGCAGATCCTTAGAATGGAGACTTAAGGACCGACCGCAGCTTTTGTAAGTGTGGTCCTCTAAAGAGCAATCACATCTTGGGTGCCTGCCCATCTTCCATCTGAACCAGTTTGCAATCTGTCACACTGCTGTCCCACATTGTCCTCAGGATCCATTATTTCTCCCACAGGTTGCCACTGGCTCATTTGCAGGGCTTTTGAAAAGCTAGATAAATTATATTTCAGAAATTCCTCCAGGCCAGTATTGGGCCAACCCTGACAAAGGGTTCTAGCTGTTCAGATGGGCCATTTACTTGGAGCCCTGCTGCTCCAAACTTTGCAGTTTACACAAAACTGATTGCATCTTGCTTTTGTTAATTGCCTGAGGAATCTATCGCCCCATCCTTGGGGGGCACAGTCTCTTAGCTGTTCCCAGGATGGCCCTGACATCCTTGTATACAGCTCTGTACCTTGTGAGAAACCCCCCTACAAGCTGAGAACAGGATTTATTCAGAAGATATATTTTGTGTCCTCACCAGGCTCTCTGCCTCTTTGTTCTCTATTCCTCTGTGTCTCCTCCAAAGGATAGCATGCAGGTCTGGTAATTTACCAATTTTAAAAACTTTCTCACACCCTGTTTTATTCAGTCTATTCTCCGTAAGGCCACCTACAATCTCCAAAAAATAGTTCCCTTGGGAGACAAAGATCCCTTTTGCCCTCAGATGAAAAAAAAATTATTTCACTTTTCTTCAGCCTCATTATCTTCCTAATTGTCTTCTTTGCCCCCTCAATAGCAAGGCCTGTCTATAGATTTCTAGGCAGCCTTTTTAGGCTTCTGTGTTCGAGAACTGTGGGTTTCATGTTAACACTTAATCGCTCTGATATTATGAGTTACAATAGTGGGGCCAAATCACCATCTATTCCACTCAGCCCCCTGTCTTGAGTCACAGTCTGTGCCCTGAGGTATGACTTCTTTTAGATATGCTCATTTTGAGAAGACATTTAAACCTTATGATGAAGCATGGCCGTGTCTCTCTCTGCTTTTATAAGAACTTTGTCACATAACATTTCCTCAGACCTGGACAATGGCCCTTTAGAAAGGCAAGGCACCATTTGGTCCTCCTTCCAGATATTCAAAGGTAGGGACAGAATCAGAATCAGGTGCCCTGAGTCCCTTTGCTCTTACCATATCAAATGAGGAACTAGTGGAGATGGCTATTGAAAAGAGATATCTGTCCTCCCAAAGCATCTAGTCACTATCACCCCCCACTTCATCCTTATCTTCATACCCAGCATCACCTCCACCATCACCACCACTGTATCATCCTCTAATCTTTCCTTTCCTTAAACTTTCACTGAGCTGAAACGACAATCATCAGTCTGCCATGAGTGGTACTTCATGGATTTGCATATCTCCTCTATAGGCTGCCAGCACCTGGCAAGACTCATCACCATCCACACTAAGTCACTTCACTCAAGGCCTTTCACAGACAAGACATGCAATAACTGATCCAAACTGACTCCAGCTCCCCTCCTTTTTCACCAGACTTCAATTGCCTTCTCCAAGGGTATTCATTTTCTTTCTCTTTTCCTATCCATTTCCCCTTCTTCTGTTTCTCCCCCTCCCTTTAGATTTGAGTATTTCCAGGGTGAAGCATTTAGAGAAGGGCTAGAAATTAAGCATCAAAGGAAACCATTGGATGACTGGTTAAAAATGGACATGGTGAAAACTTGTCAAGATCTCTTGATAAATGCCTGTCAATTCCCAAACTTCCTTCAGTCCTCAGACTCTCACCTGCTCCTCAGCCAGGGAAATGTCAAGGAGGAGAGGTCAAGATGTTTCAGCTCTTCATCATGTCCGAAGCCCGGTATGATCCAGCCCCTGCTTACCTTTCTGCCTTCATCTCATGCCACTCTACTCCTCTTTCAAAGCCTCAGCCACCCTGGCCTTTAGCCTGTCCCTTACCCTTGCTAAGGCTGTCCATGTTTCATGACTTCATCTTTGCTCTTCTCTATGCCTAGAATGTTCTCTCCCACATAATTACATGGCTGGTTCCTTCTCATTTAAATCCGAGTTCCAATATCTCCTTCTCAGAGAAGGCTTTTCCCAGTTACCCCAGCTAAACTTATACTATCTGCCTTCCTCTCTAGAACATTATACCAAATTATTTGCCTTTCTATGAAATTGGTGTGCTTATCTATTTATTTACTCATTTACTATCAATCTCTCCCCTCTAGAGTATGAGCTCCATGAAAACAGGACCATATTCATACTACTCTTCTAATGTCTATATCTGCAGCATACAATAGAGCAGCCATGAGCCTCATATAACTATTTAAGTTAAAATAAAAATTAGTAAAAATTAAATGAAAATAAAAACTCAGTTCCTTAGTCACATTAGCTACATTTCAAGTGCTCAATAGTCACATGTGGTTAGTGGCTACCATATTGGACAGCATAGAGAACATTTCTACCATCAAAGAATATTCTATTTGATAGCACTACCATAAAGGTTGGTACAGAGTAGGAGACCAATAAAGATACATCAAATAAATAATGAATGAATGCCCCTTTTCATTCTCACTCAATTTCAAGTCACTCTTTCCAATTTGAGACTTCTAAAGCCTAGAAGTGAACTAAGCCCTAGAACAATATCCAGCCTGGTGAAAGGCCTCCAAACGAATGACACAGGAGACAGAGCTGTGGAAATGGGACTTTCTAGTCTGTAAGAGGATGCATGTGGTGACATGATAGGTTGCTATAATTTCTGAGGAAATGATCATTGCCAACGAAATTATACTTGCGTTGAATTATTTTAAAGACTTATGGACAAAAGGAAGAGCTTCCCACATATGAACTAGGCTAGATCCTGTAGTAATTAGCTCACTGTTAGTAAAAGTGCTAAAGCTGAGACTGAATAGTCATGCATTATGGATATTGCAAAAGGAATTATTGGTTCTTGAATAAGAAGAAAGATTTGGTTATTGAGAAACCTTTAAACTCTGAGGTGTTTTGACTCCTTCATGACACCAGCTTCAAAGGGTTAATGTTAAGTCCCTGCTCTTGCTAGCATCCACTAAACAAGGCAACCCTGTGAGCTATCCACAATGCTTACCATTAATCCAGGTGTACAGCAGAAAAAAGCAGAGATGGTGAAGCAAGGAAGACCTAGGTGTGACCTTGGGCAAAGGCCCTAATCAGCATGAACTTCACTTCCTCCTGCTATCAAAGAAGCTGTATCTCCTCACTGGGTGGGAAGGAATATTAAATGAGAGAACACAAGTAAAGACCCTGAACACAATAAGGCACTGTTCACTTGCACGTAGAATGCAATTTTACCTGTCTATATCATCATTGGTATTTTTATATTGTTGGTATAGGTGGTGTAATTTTGAAGTAATAATTCCATTGCTTTGAGTGAATATGAGGAAACTGACAGAGAGAGAGAGTATCTATTGACACTGGACTTGAAATGCAATTCAGCCAACATTTACAGAGCAACTACTATGTATTGGTCCCTGAGGATAAAAAGACGACCCCAAGAAGACCATACTGTAAAGGGCAAGATGGATATATACCTAAGGAGCTGTAAAACAGGGCAAACAGCGGCACTAGTGAAAATAGAGTTTCAGACAAAATTATATGGCAGAACAGGGGAGAAAGACTTTAATTCTAAAATAAGCTCTTGGGAAAACTTCCTGGATGGGTCATTTGAGCTGGATGTTGAAATATGGGTAGGGTTTTAAGAACTGGAGACTGAAAGTGGGAGTTGGGAGAAAGATATCCATTCCTTGCAGAAGAGCTAGAATGGAAAACAATGCGGGGGGAGGGGGAGTGTGGATTATTTGGAGAATGGCATTTGAAGACCTGTCCTTTTCACATGACTCCCATCTTGTCTTTAAGGTGGTTAGCAGGAGTTCAGGGGACAATTTGTTAAGTCTGGACTTAAGCACAGGGGAATTAGGGGGAGAAGAAGGGCAGGAAATATTTTAACCTTAGTGGCCTGTTCAGGTGATATGTACTGGCAAAAGAGAGGATGGAAATCAGAAAATGTCTCCCCACTCAACTGAAGGCCTTTTGCACCAAGACCTTTTCAGGGAAATAGAGGAATTTTTGGTCAACAACATAAATTCTTGCAAGCACTAAAAAGGAGAATATGTCTTATTTGGGCTGAAGATGGGGAAGTGTTTTTACAGTCCTTGGCTGTACCTCTTCAAATATATTCATCGCAGCCTGGGCTGGACTGTCTAAACTCAACAGGGGCCCAACAGCTGATTCTGAATCTCTGAGCTGATTCTCCTTGGATGAAATGGAGTCACAGCTCCCCCTTCTGGGAACTAAAGTACCATCCAGCCCCAGAAAAGCCTGCATGGAAAAGGCTATGTTGCAGAGGAGCCTGAAAACCCCAAGCTTCTCAGTGCTCGCCTGTACTCCAAAATGGGCATCTAGAAGTCTGGAGCACACTTTTGCATGGGCCTGGTGGTGATTTCTCAAGGGCCTGTCTTACACAGGGTTTTAGAATTCCCCTTCCCTGGGACTACAGGTCCCATTCTTCCTGTGGGTGATATCTTTATACAGAGGCACAGAATTTGGTGCAGTGGTTGCAATTCTCTTTTGGAGAATATAGTAAGTAGGAAAGATTTCTGGGTCTGTGTGTGTACATGTGTTCATGAGACTATGTAAACATGTATGCTTGTGTGAGCTATTGTGCCTACAGTATGAATAAATATGTAGGGGTGAGATTCTCACAAATATAAAGAAATAAATTTGCCTGAAGTATTTGCATCAGCAGGTGGCTGTCCATTTTGATCTCTGGAAAGTAAAGCATTCTTTAATAAAGAGTCAGGTACAGCCCAGATGGTGGGCTGGATTCTGTCTACCAGTTGTGGTCAGTATTGAGTATTGGGCCCCAGCTTGCGCATAATGCTCTGGAGGCATTGGAGAAAGAACGTACATTCTGTGTGTGCGGTGTGTGTGTGTGTGTGTGTGTGTCTGTGTGTGGGTGTGCATTTAGTGGGGAGAGTGATTGAGACATTGGACTCTTTCTCTCCAGAGCCATGTTTCCAGGTTAGGGCAGCTTTGAAATTCATCTCTGAAATGAGAAGTTTGATAAAGAAAGACACATAATTGTATTGGATGGGAGTGTGGTGGTAGGGTGGGGGCAGAACAGAATGGTGGGGGCAGAATGGAAAGGAAATTGACCTGGCTCTCAGGCCATGTAGGTGCTGGCCCTAGGCATGCCACCAACATTGCAGAAAATGTTGTGGAATTCTCATCCCCTCTCTGGGCCAGAGTCCTGCCTGTCTGATCTTTCACATTCCTTCCAGCTTCAGTTTTCTACAAATTGGAAAAAAAAAGAGAAAATGAGAACAACTCCTGGCATGGGACCTCCTCTTCTGCCTTCATACTCCCTCCCAAAATGAACTGGGGAGCTGTGCCTTGACACGAGCTTCCTAAAGCAGATTCCCTGTGGCTGTGTATCAGCCTCTGGCCCAAGACTAGTCTGTCTACAAGAGCATGCAGGTAGCTCAGTCACCTACCCGCCAGGGCAGGTTCCTGCAAACACATGTTTGATTTTATCTCTCCCCAGAAGATATACATATATAGACATATAAAATTTTTAAAGCCAAATATATATTTCTTTCTTTCTTTCCCAGATGGCCTTTTCAGTGGCCCCTTTGAGCCAAGAAGACAAGAGGCCAAGCCCCAGCATCTCAGCCCCCTGCCCTCTCAGAGCCTCACTGTCTAAGAGCAGAACCGCTGCCTCTTACCTTAGGAAAGTAACAGCTGCCGAGTCTGGAAGCCATGCTAACAGCAGTAAAACTCAGCATTTTTGCTGAGTAGGGCAAGGCTTTAAGAGGCAGCAGGGAATCAAATCAATGGCTGGTCCCAGAGTCTAAGCCCAGGATAAGTCCTAGCCAGGGTGGGCAAGGGACTTACCTACAGAGCCTCTTAAGAGGTGGAGGAAAGAGGCCTTGACCAAAACTGCCCTTCTCACTATGAGATTCTTCGTATAGCCCCTGGTGCCCTTGGCAGTGTTTCAGAGCCAAGAGAGAAATGGGAGGTGCAAATCGATGGCAGTTTCAGTCAATTAACCCCATATTCTGCCATGGGATCTCCATCTACAACTCCTTCCCAAATTATAGGTCTCTCTCAATATTGAAATACTTGCATGTGCGTGCGCGCGCACACACACACACACACACACCACCTTTCTGCCTGCCTTCTCCAGGCATCCTAACTCCAGTGGAGCCATGGGGAGGCACAGTGCAGGAAAGGAGTCTCTGGGGGCTTCTCAAGCCTTCTGATATGGGGAAGGGTAGGAAGAGTCTGTCTTCAGAAAGTGCCCCATCCATCTCCTTCCACATTACCTAGAGCTGCCCTCAAATGAAATTTCCTCCAGACCCTGCTGAACTCTGGTAGATAAGCAAGTCCCCCAGGACTCTTTCTCTTTTCCCCTGATGAAAGGTGGTGCAAACTTGCCCAGATCCTCCCCCAAAGCACCAGAAACATGAGGTACTGTTACGCTGTTTTGATTACAGAGAGGCAGGGGCAGATCCCTTTCCTGGACTTGTGAAGCCCCAGATAAGGAACCCACCGTTGAAGACGCCCTTTCTCTGTCACCCACTAACCAGAGTCTCCAAATTCCCATCAAAATCCCTGAGTCTGCCCAGTGTGGAATTTAAAGTGACAGCGTCTCATTTGCTTCAGGGTTTGGCCATTTCTCTTCCATATTAAGCGGTGGGTCCAAGTGTAGCAGGACTCCATCCCTTGGAGGAATTTTCCTTTCAAGGGTGCAAACATCGGGCTAAATAGTGTGTCATCCCTATCCCCATAATCTTCCCGGAGCCCCCAGTCCAGAAGACCGAGAGGAAGTCCACAGCCGGTTTCCAGATGGCTACGTGATCCTATAGGAAGGACCCCATTCCGTGTAAGCTGGTGAGACCTAATTAAAAAGACCCACAAGCGCACACATACAAACACACACGTACAAACACGCACACACACACACATCGCACCATAAGTAGGTTACAGGACCTCTCTCTTCACCCCTCCCTTACACACACACAAGCACACACGCACCAAACGCGGACGACGCGCACACGCCAACACACTAGCAGCACGTCAAGTTCCCACCATGGTACACTCGTCGGGAGCGCGCGCGGGGGGGGGCATGCACGCCACTTAGTAAAACCCGCATTTTAACCCCCTGCGCCCTATGGTAGAGACCCCCCTCCCTGGAACCCAAGAAGACTTGGAAGCAGCGGGCTGCCGGGGAAGATAGGACGAGGGTGCTGGGAAGGGGAAGGGAGGGGCGGGCGAGGGCGCCCCGAATGCGGCCCGGGGCCGGCTCCAAGGGCAGCAGAGCTGCTGGGCGCTGCGCCCGCCGCTGCCTTACCTGGAGTCAATGTCCGTCTTTGGCGGGGAGCTGCGGGCGGACGCTTTTTATTCGGCTCGGTGGGAACTTGGAAGAGCCCTGCGTCCAGCTCGCATACCGGGGACGGCGCGGGGACTGCAGGCGTGGGGGTACCTGGCTCCTAGCAGCCTGGCTCATACTCAGCCGTAAAGTCCCCTTCGCTGGCCCCGAGGACAGGCATGAATCCCGGCTCCGGAAGGCGGTCACTACTCCGTCTGCCTCCCGGCTCTCTCGCTCTTGCTCTCTCGTTCGCTCGCTCGCTCTCTCCCCCTCTCGCTGGTTCGCTCGCCTGAGCTTTCCTCCTCCCCCCGCACCAGATCAGTTCGCAGCCGAGGGGACCTGAAGCGAGGCGGCTGGCGAATGGAGAGTCCAAGTGCGCCGCGGTCTCCGGGCGGGGAGCAGCGGAGGCCGGGCTTCGCGGAGGGAGGGACTTACCCGGCGACGGGCGAAAATGAATGGGGGAGCAGCTGCCGGGAGGCGGGGAGGGAGGAGCCGAGGGCCGGGGGTTTATACTGAGGAGTGTTTTGTACGTCTTTAAACCGAGGGGGAGAAGGGAGAGGAGACAGCCTAGGCCGCCTCCGAGGGAGGGGCAGCCTGGGTGGGCTGCGGCTGAGCTGTTGGGGAAATCTCTCGTTGGACCCGGGATAGGGTTGGAGGGTCTTCGGGTACCTGCACCCAAAGAGGCTGGGTGTGCGCGCGCAAACGCCGAGTCGTGGTGTTCTTAAGCGTGTCAGTAGCTGTGTGTGTCAAGAGTACCTTAGTGTTTCTGGGTATGGGGGTGCTTTGTGGCTGTGTTTATCTAGCTGAGAGTGTGTTTGGGGGGGGGGGGCGGAGGTGACTGTGGGGGTCCGTTTGTATCTGCGTGTCACTCCATGAGTATTTGAGAGTGTTTTTTTTTTTTTTTCCTGTGTGTGCGTAGGCGTGAGCTCACGTATCCTCCTAGAATTAAGCAAGCGTTTCTCTACGTGGGCAGGATGTAGGAGTGAGAAACTGAGGGGACGCAAAGTTCTCTGGAGACTACCAGAGGCAGGGATTGGGTAAAGACACGGGGGCCAAGGCATGAGTCCCAGAGAGAGCCCAGGAGTCAGAATCCAGGCTGAGACGGAGCCCAGGGTTGCTAAGGGCCCTTTCCCTGAAGCAGAAAAGAAGGCCTGTACACGATCTGAAATCCCCCACAATGCATATTCTGCATGTTTGCTTACTTTATTCCTCTTTTGGCTTTAACCAAGTCAGCAATGGACATTTCTAGTCCCTTGAAGATTAGACAAGGGGAAGAAGCATTACTGAAGCTGCCAGATGGGAGGGCAGGGAAGGATAAGGAAAAAGTGACAGGAAATTTAAAGGAACCCAGATTCAGTAAAAGTACAGGTTCTGAAGGGTTCGAAATCCTGTAAATAATTTTGACCAAATCATATGGCCTCAATTCCTTACCTGTGTAATAGGATAATGTAACTGTCTATGCATAGGACTGGTGTGAGATTTAAGTGAGTTAGTGTATGTAAAAGCACTTAGGACACTCTCTGGCACTTAGCAAGGGATCACTACATGTTATCTGCTGTTATGATTGCTATTGTTATCAACATCATTACCAAGGTATGACAGGAGAGAGAAGATGCCATAACCAGCGAGTCCTTGGAGCCAGGGAACTAACTGGAGGAAGAGAAGTCTTGAAACAAAATGGGAGAGCAATGCTTGAAAGAGAAGCCGGAAATTTGGGAAGAAAAATTTAATTAGCAAGAAGATGAAGGGAATGAGGGAGGAAGGGAGGGAGAGAGAGAGAGAACAAGTCTGAGTCTCAGGGGAGGGGGAGGGGGGAGAGAAGCCTTTTTGGGGGGGGGGGTGGAGCTCCTCCTCCCTTTTCCTCCACGCTAATCCTAGCGGGAAGAATCAGCACCACGGACAGATCTCCAGCCACTGACCAAAGGGCTATTTGTCTGGGTGGTTGAAACTTCTTGGGCAATTTTCTCCTTCCCTCAGCTCCTGGCCTAGATTATGATCCTGGGCAATGGTTCCTGGAATAGACTGATTCTGCTCAAGAAGAATACTCTCACCATACACATTCTTCTCCTATCAAGTTAGGTATGAAACTAGACGTTGCTAGCCCATATTCCTTTCTACCTCCTTTCTTCTCTCTCTCCCTGTATTTTTCCATCTCACTCTACTCCATTCCTTTCTTTATTCTTTCCTTCCTCTGTCTGTTTCTCTAACACCCGCCAGCTCATACCTGCCTCCTTGGGCAGTGATAGGCAACAGCATACTGTTAGGAATGCCGTTCTGAAATCAGCCTTGAAACAACCTCGTCAGGAAGCTTCAGAGGAGTGCCAAGTTTCAGACTCACTCCTCTTAGCTCTTCTCTCTTAATAAATCTCCCAACATAAGCCTGTTTCCAGATGTCTTCAAGAAGGAGGGGACTTAACATTGTCCCCCAACCCACGCAGTTAATATTTCCCTCATGAAATATTCCCAGTCCCCACTACTGTTAGAGAGAAGGAGAAGAAGAAGGAGAGAGCTTTTCTTTTCTTTTTCTTTTTAGCTTTTACCATGCAACAGGCATTTCATTTGGAGCTTTCCCTATATTATCTCTTATAATTCTTACAGTGTTGTGAGTTATGAGATGGGCAATACTGTTCAATTTTTACAAAACAGGAAATTGAACCTTAAGAAAACCTTCAGTAACATGACAAGGTAGAGCTAATATGAGATGGAGTCAGAAGTTCCATACCCATTTCTGATTTCAAAAACTATAATATGTTCTCTAGGAATCATGGAGAAGCCCCGGCATGACTGGAAGATCTGGGAATGTAAATGTAATAAGTTCACAGCACTCAACCATAAACATCAATTTAAATGGCTGGGACCATTGCATCCTCTGTGCCAATGGACTATGTAGCCTCTTGCCCCTGGAGGAGGAGGTAAAGGCCTTTCATGAGCAGATTAAAAACTCACTCAAGCTTTATAGTTTCTGAGTTTTGAATAAAACTCCAACCTTTCCAGGTCTTGGTTCATTTGCATTTGGTTCTATTTAGCTTCCTTGTTTCTATGAAGGCTAAGAGGGCCATTTAAAACTACCTCCAGAAGATTTCTTGGTCATCAGAAAAGTTCCCAGTATAAAACATTCCTAATGACTTATGGAGAAAGCAATCAGAACCATATGGATAACATTTCTGCAGAAATACACATGGGTGGGAAAAGGTTTAGAGGCCAAAAATATATTTCTTTTTTTCTTCTTTTCCAAAGAAAGAACATTTAAGGCAGCTTGAGATATGTGAGAAATGTCTTGTTCTTTCTTTGGGGTGGGTGTTGGTGAGCAGCTGTTTGCTATTTCCACTGAATTTACCAAGGGCTTGCATGGGAAGGAGGTGCCAATAAATTAGGGTAGACTTAAGCAAGAACTTCTTGTCTATAGATCTTAGAAGATACTTGAACAGACCTTTTCCCAAGGACATTTAATGAGACAATGAGTGATTACTTTTGTAGTCTTCACAGCATGATGGATTTGATAGACATCGGATATTCTTTTTAGGGTCACAGACACTTTTGAGAATGTCACAATTGCTATGGACCCTCTCTCTAGTGAAAAACATATTTACAAAAATATCCCCACAAAATTTTGCATGGGCTTTCATTGAATCAGTCCTTGCCAGCCTCATCCATGAGCATCTTTAGCCAGACCCCAGATATAGAACCTCTACATTAGATAAACTTTCTGGTCTCCAGCCTGACCTTAAATTTTATACATTGCTTCATTTATATTTGAGCTTAAGAATGGAAAAGAGTAAACCAGCAGGAATATCCATAAGCAGGTAAGCAATCTATTTCTAGAAATTGGCAAAACCATAGGTTAATGTTCAGTATCATTCCCCTCTCTTAAATAAATATAAGATCAGTCCTGTTTGTGCAGGACTTTAGGCCACCTGCCACTGCCTCAAAAGCTTAAGTTTACTACTTCTGTCAAATCTCAAAGGAGTCAAAATCTTTTAATCCGGGGTGCTTTGGGTTCAGAACTGGCTGACCAGCTGCAGAAAGAATCCTGCATTTGTTGAGTGCCTACTGAATGTGATGTGGTATGGAAGATTCAGTGGTAAAAGTGTTGCCTGGGCTTCTAGGAGTCTGAAGTCCATTGCAGAGCCATACTTGTGCTCAAATAATCATAGTCATGGAATGTAACTGGCATGTAGGAAATGCTGCAGGATCTAAGAGGAATAAAAAGCTTGCCTCTAGATGAGGTACAGCATTTGGTACCTATCAAGTGCTCTTTTTATTTTTTTTAAAGCAGTTGAATTAATAAGAACTAATATTTATTGAGTGCTTACTATGTGTGAGCAGGATTTAAGTTTCCCGTGTCTCTCATCCAGGTTGTTACGAGTATCTGCTAATTGAGTAAAAATGCCTTTTAGTTTCTCTGTCTCTGTGTGTGTCTCTCTTTTTCTATCCTCCCAACTCACCCCACCCCATCCCAACCCTGCAAGAGAAATATGATTGAAATTCAACCCTCATCCATCACTCCACTTATTAAAAATCTGGAGAGTCTTTTAATTGCATACCAAAGTCCAAACCTTCTCCCTAGAATTCAATGCCTTCCATCATCTGGTCTCTGTGTCCTTTACAATCTTGTTTATCCCTAGTTATCACTCTTATGCCTTTTCTTCAGTGAAAATTAACTGCCTGTAGATGCCTTAGCTCCCACTTCTCTGTACCCTTATTCATACTGGTCTCTCTACTGCCATGTCTTTTTCTCCCCAGAAACATTTCATTTCTGCATGACAAAATCTGACCTCTCCATAAATATTTAGTACATATCCCATCTTCTCCTCCACTTCAATTAGTACAAAACAGATTTTTAACATGAAGTTTACAAGGCTGTGTATGCTATGGCCCTAGTTTTCTACGTTACATTGTGCTATCCTACTCCCACATCAGCCCTCTTCCAATTTTTAGAGTTTACCAAGTTCCTTTCTAGAGATCTTCACTACAAGAGCTTGGTACATAAAGACATAAAGATACAACAAGCTTTTATTAGCCATGTCATATGCCCTGGTAACTACTCTGTGTGTTTTACAAATATTAATTCATTCATTCTTCAAACATTCATATACTGTCAGTACTGTTATGATTATCAATCCCATTTTATAGATGCATAAAATGGGGACATGGGGAGGTAAAGCAAATTGCCCAATATCACATTCTAGAGCCAGGATTCAAACGAAGGGGTGCCTCCCTACAGAAACCAAGCACATAAGCACTATGCTACTTAGCCCTTCATGTGGGAGGAACCCAGTATATATTTATTAAATAAATGAAGATCTTCCATCTCCCTTCATTATTTAAGTACAATCTTTCTCCTCTGACTCTGTGACACTTCACTGTCTTCCTTTCATGATGGTTACTTGCATATCCTGCCCTTGGTATCCCTAGGTATTGGCTCTGGTATTTCAGCAAACACACTGATTTTGTAAAGCCATACCACCTTCTACTAACTTTCTGACCAGGAATTTCACCCTCCCTGGTCTCCCATTAAACGCCCCCAAGGACAAGAATGGATGTTTGGAATACTCACATGGTTTCACTAAACATGCTCAGCTTTCTCTCCCCCACTTCTCCCTCCCTTCCATTTTGCTAAAATTCCAGCTTACTCAGGCCTGAGCCTGCCCAGGCCTTTACCCTGGTGGCATTTAGAAATATGATTTCTAAAAAGGGTTTCAAAAATATGTCCAGAAAAACACTGTCATGATGGCTGAGCATCAGGGGATATCACTAATGCAAACTCCTTCAATGCCCTACTTGAATTTAGAATTCAGCATAAGTAAGCCCTTTTGAAATCTCAGAAAATTTCTCCCTTATTTTGTTTTCTTGCAATCTTACTTTTTTGCAATAACTGAAAGATAACAATGTGTTTTCTAAACCTATGGTAGGCATAACAATTAGCCCCACTTTATAGAAAAGGAAACTGAGGCTCAGAGATGTGGAATGACTTGCATAATTACAATGCTTTGTAATAATGAACCCATTACTTGAATCCAGGTGTTCAAGTGCATCAAGTCTACTATTAGCACTCTATCCTCTGGTAAACATGATTTTGGTGGCTTAATGCTCAATCCATTCCACATTCCACTGCTTTATTCCAGCTCTCACTGCCACATTCCACTAGGGGGAGCCCTGTATGGGCTATGTGTAGTTTTTTTGTCTGACTCACAGCCATTTTCCTCTTCTGCTAACAGCACTTTTATTTTCCTGTGGGAAACCTTCCTTCTCTGTCTCGCAGTCCATTTGATTCTAAGGGGCTGATCATGCCACGGCTCCAGGACACCGCAACCAAGGTGACCAGTCAAGGTATTCTATCCCACTGGTCACTGTGATCAGTTTAGAGATGGGCAATGCCACAGGGTGGTCCAATGAGAGTCAATTCCAGAATATTTGCTGGAACCATTATTAAAAAGTTCTCCTAAAACAACAACAACAACAATAATAATAATACATATACTTAGCTGGTAGAATCCAAGCATGCAGCTCTGTTGATTGTCTTTGCCACCACACTGAGGAGGCTTGACTGAGAAGGCAACATGGAGGAAAGTTTAACCACAAAATGGATCCAGCAGTGCCTGAAATCACAGACATATACTTGACTCTTTCACATAGATGAGCCAATAGCTATCTTTTCTATTTAAAACAGTTTGATTTGGGGTCCTGTTACTTGCTATCAAATGTATCCTGACTAATATAGGATTATAAATCAGGGTGATTGGACCTTAGACACAGAATTTTGAGGGGTTTTGACTTAGAGAGACCAGACAGAGGGGAAAGATAAGAACTGGGAGCCCAGTGACTAACCATTAATCCAGTTCTGCCTCTAGCAAGCCCTGGGCCCCCAGACAAGTCTATTTGCCCTCCTGGGCCACATGTCCTTAATCTATGTGGTAGGCAGAGTTCTAAAATGATCCCAAGGACCCTTGCCTTTGTCTAATCCATTCTCTCTCTCTCTCTCTCTCTCTCTCTCTCTCTCTCTCTCTCTCTCT
>JAKSZT010017719.1:13528076-13555778 GCA_026826555.1 Tolypeutes matacus | reverse complement strand
CTCTCTCTCTCTCTCTCTCTCTCTCTCTCTCTCTCTCTCTCTCTCTCCCTCTCTTTTTTAGGTACCGGGACCAGAGATAAAATTCAGGACCTCATATATGGGAAGCTGGCTCTCAAATACTGAGCCACATCGGCTTGCCTGAGTTGGTTTTTTCATTTGTTTTTTGCTTATTGTTTGTTTTTATTCTTTTTTAGGAGGCATCTGGAACCAAACTCAGGACCTCCCGTATGGAAAGCAGGCGCTCAACTGCTTGAGCCACATCTGCTCCCTTAATCCACTCTCTTTTGAGTGTAGGTGGAACCTGTGAATATGATGAGCTATCATTCTGGTGATTATTTTCCATCGTGTAGCCAAAGAAAGATTATTCTGGGTGGACCTGACCTAATGATATGAGTGCTTAAAAGCAGAGTTTTCTCTGACTGGATACCAAAGAGGAAGTCACAGAGACCCACTCCAGCTGGCGTGGAAGAAGGCGAACATCCATGTTGTGAACTGTTTGTGGGGGGCCACATGGCAAGGAACTGAGGACAGCATCTAGGAGCTGAGAGTGGTTCTTGGCCAACAGCTATCAGGAAAACAGGGACTTCAGAACTAGAAGAAATGAATTCTGCCAACAACCAGTGAGCTTGACACTGGACCCCAAGCCCCAGAAAACAGCCAGAGTCCCAGCTGACACCTTGTTTTCAGCCTGGTGAGACTCTTAGTGAAGAATCCAACCACTCCATGCCTAGATGTCTGATCTACAGAACTATGCAACAGTAAATTTGCCTTATATGATGCCACTAAATTTGTTGTAATATGTTACATAGCAATAGAAAACCAATATAATCTATAAATAGGGTAATTGGATCAAATCACTTTACAGTCTTCCTTTTCATCTTTGACATTGCATGTTCAGATGGCAGCACCTGCTAGTGCTAAAGTACCTGGGAAGTCCTATAATACATCCCCACTCCTGATCACTCCATCTTCTACCTATTCACAAACACCTCCCAGGCCAGAGAGTAAATAAACCCTCCCACTCAGTTTGCAAAGCTACCTGATCCATGACTTCTTTTCTATATAAAGCCTTGCCCTGTTGATGAATCATTTCTAAGTTAATTCCATATGGATAAAAATAATTATTGGGAGTACAGAATATGAAAATGATTTTCGCTTGTCCCCCAAAGGATGATCTTCTGATGGAATGACATCATTTGCCCTAAGTTGTGAATAAACTGATCATTTTCAAGTCAGTGAGCATAATGGATGTGAGATACAGACCTTCAAGTCAAGCACATCTGGGCCCAAACCTGGCCCCTGCACTTCCCAGGAAGACACACAGCAAGCTTTACCAGCAACCTTACACTCATAACTTTAACACCTTCAAGCCTCAAAGTCTTCATTGGTCAAATGGGGATTCAATAGTTCATCCAACACTTATTTGTTAAGCATCTTCTCTGACTCAGACATTAGGACTATAGCGTGAAGAAACCACTCCCTTTGGGAGCATATAGTCTAGGGAGGAAGTGATAGTTCACTAAGGTTGTTGTAATGATTAAATGAGATAAGTGGCATGAAACCTGACACTTGGTAATCCTCATTCAATGAATGCCAAGCTTAAAGGAATTCTATCTTCCAACATGAATCATATAATACAAATATTAATAGCAGCATTTATTGAGTACTTACTTTAGACCAGGCCCTTCTCTAAGTGCTTTCCGTGTATTAACTCATGTACTCTTCATAAAAATTCCATAGGTAGATGTGATGATATCATCCCCAATGAGAAAAGAATTGTGTCAAACTAGGATTTAAATTCATATAGTTGGGCTCCCAAGTCCACATATTTAATCATGATTTCATACCACTGCTCATTAGATGACATTAAAGCAAAAGGGATGACACAGTGCACAGTATTGGTTTTTTGGTTGTTGTTTTGTTTTATTTTGGAATGATGACATCTTTCTCAAACCCCAATCACACATGCTACCTCCACACTATGGGTACCCCACACATGACAATTCCAACCCAAGTTACCACACTGATCAAGCTGGACAAAATGACAATAATAGCACTTCTGTTATTCTTGGTTATTTTGTTTGCTATTTGTTTCATGTTTGTAATGTGCCAGAAAACTTACCAAGTGCTTCACAAATATTGTTTAACTTAATAAATTAAGTAAATTAAAATTAATTTCAAAAAAGCTGTTGGGCACAGATTATATACACTCACTTCATAAATAAAAAAACAGAATCAGAGGATAAAGTAATTTGCCTAAGAACACACAGCTAGCAAAAGCTGAAGTTAAGCTTGAAATCTAGCCCTCTAAGTCTGTATTTTTAATTGCTGTGCTGTTCTGTGATGTCATGCAAATTGTGCTTTTACAAACTATACTATATAACAGACAATGCAAGTCTCAACTAGAGTCCAAAGTGATATCAAATTGGCGTATAAACAGATTTTTTACAGCTTCAGGGTGTTTGGACATTTATTACATGGGCACATTACTACTGATTTCTTTGAGGAGGTATGATTGGCTTGGTATTTAATTGCATAAATATATCCTTTTGTCAGTGTTTATAATTGGCTTCCATTGCAATTAGCTTGACTTCAGCTGGTTAATCTTTATTTTGCTTCAACCCAGCAGATATTCTTAGATTTTCAATATCTCTTGGTGCTACCTCTTTTCCATCCTTTGCCTGAGGCAGCCATTATTAATCGATCATGGAACTCTATCCTGCAAATACCCAAAACCATTTTTAGAACAGCCTTCTGAGCAACAACTACCAATCAATTAGCTCTGACACAAGAGATGAAACCTAAGTATCAGCCCTGTACTTCACCATGCGATCTCCTGGAAACAGATAAGACCGTCTCTAGACCTTAGACATGAAAGCATGCCTGTCTGATGGTAATATCAAATAGAACGAATTAGGTAAATTGTGAATTCTACCCTAAAAGTCAAGCACTGCAGAGCTTTTATCATTCTCTAGCTTTTATTAGAGATGTCAGCCCAGAAAAATGTTTACAGAACCTGGATCCCTGCTGCTGCTTGTGGGAAATACAGTATTTATGAATTCCAGACATATTTGTAGATATTAAACCCTCTTTCATTAATATGTGGGCACTGAAGACTTTACTAGGGGCAGGTATCCCAAGAAACAAATTAAGGTCTGTTGGAGCAAACAAAGAAAGGGTAAACAAAGCCATGGTTAATGAATTTAGTCATTGTTCTTCTCTGCTAAGATATTTGCCTGTATCACAGCTTACTGATAATAACACTATTAAATAATCAGACCATGATACAACCAAGCCAAATACTTTTCCATGCTAATCATCTTGCAGGATTGCTACACACTCCAGGGGGGCTACAACAACTTCAGACAGATTTTGAGAAAGAGTAGTTAATCAAACTTGTGTATCAATTAGTACTCTCTTGCTTGTAAATGACAGGAACTCATATGAAACTGGCTGCAGGTATAAAAAGGAATCCATTGCTTCATGTAATTAAAACACCTAGAGGTAGAACTTCAGGTTTGGCTCTGTGTCATCGGGACTTATCTTCCCTTCCTTGATGCCTGACCCTCTGGGTTGGCTCGCCTCTCAGGCAGACGTTTTCCACACATAGGACCTTGGGAAGCTCAAACGCCAAAGTTAACTGCTCCCAACAGTCCCAACCAAAATCCTAAGATTTTGTCCAATTGGCTTTGATAAGGTGATCTGACCATTGCTGAATCCCCATTGTGGTCCTCTGATGCTCCAAAACCAGGGAACAACTCAACATCACCTGAACTAGATGAGTTAAGAGGGAATGGTGGATCCTCAGAAAGAAATTGGAGTGTGAGTACCAGAAATATGGAGAAGAGATAACGGCTACAAAAACAATAAATGTCCATATCAGCAGCTCATTTGGCTTTAATCACATCTGGCCATTAGTTCCTCCTAGGCAAACACATAGACAAATAATTTTAAATTTTAAATAATTTTTAAGACTTTCATCTGATAAGCACTGGATGCAGTTTTAGGACATTTGCCTTCACCATTAGCTGTGTGGCTCTCAGTAACCTCACTGAACCTGTATCTTCATCTTCCTTAGCCCAGGTAGGCTTCAGAGTATAATCCAGATACCTGTATATTGAAAATAATAAGATTTTGAGTAACAATTAGCAATAACCTGTATTAGCATATTTCCATGCCTTGATATCTATGAGTATCTATCGGTAGTTTTAATATATTGGTTTCTTTAAAGTACATGGATACCTATTTCTAATGAATATGTTGAGAAATCTATGAAATCAGCATTTAAAAAGAAAGAACTCAAGAATTGAATTCATGAAGTCCATGTCTCCTTGTGGCTTTTCCACTCATTTAGCGGCGTGACCCTGCAGACATTATTTAACCTCTCTGGGCCTCAGTTGAGAGAAGATTGAACTAAAATATCTCAGAAGTCCCTTCTGTTTCTGCCAGCTGGTGAGTCCATGAACTCTGGTGTGCATTCAGAACCTAATTGCATCGTGGCAGCCTGCCGCTTCACAACCACGGGCTATAGATCAGGGCCAGGTGCAACACACCTCTGAGGTCCAGGTCTCAGCTCTATGGCAACAGGAGCCTGGCTGAAATGTTACTCTGATGAACTGGACCTAAGTTCATAAGGATGACAAGGATCCACTTTCTATCCTACCAGATCGTTTCCAACCTTCTAAAAACTGGCTGGTAAAAGCAGTCACAAAGGTCATAAATTCCATATATTAGTTGGGGGTAATATATGAAATTAGCTATACCATAATAATGAAAGAATACTTCTGTGTGGTTTTAAAGACTTTCATGTAGTAGTTAAAAGGACACTCATTGGAGCCAGACAACCTTGGTTTCAAATCTTACCTCTGATATTAACTAACTGGTTCAAATGGGCCAGTTTGCTTCACCTTTTTGAGCCTCATTTTCCTCATCTGTAAAATGGGCCCAGTAATATTTAGGTTAAAGAACTAAGTGAGGATTGAAATATGGCTGTGAGCCTGGCACATCTAATTTTTAACCTGTAGTATATAAAAAACATATTATGTGGTCTACCATTCTCAGGGTCTTGATTTCATGGTTTGGAAGTGGTAGATTCAGGATTAGAATCCAAAACCTATGGCATCATTTAAGCACATTGGATACATTCAGTAAATATCTGGTAAGTGAATGAAAAACTCAACATACCTATGTCCACCAACACCTAATCTAATCTTCTGTTTCTTCTTTCTCTCTGCATGTAAAAATATTAGAAGTTCTAACACATAATGAGTAATCAAAATATATTTTCTGTTTGGGGAATTAACCTGGTTTATGACAATCAGTCAAACAATGGAAAATATTTTCATACTACCTGCAGAGTTATAATTTTTGCCATCTATAGTTAGGGGTCCAAGGACATGAAAGAGAGGAGGTACTTTCTTTTCCCCCACAATCACACCAATAAAAAAAAAAATTCCTGTAAGCTGAAATGCATCTAGGAGCTGGAAAAAGCCCTGCAAGTGCTCCAGCTCTGGCTGGTTCTCCAAATCCCTGATAGGCCCCCTGCAATGGGCCAAGATATGACCTTACTGATCTGCAAGCCTTCTTTGAAAGCAGCCAACAGGGCCTCTGAGCAAGGGGCCTTTCATTTCCCATTGACATGGCTTTCTACAAAGTCCCTTGATCCATGAGCTAAAATCAGGCCCAGTTCCTCACAAACACAGTTTGTGAGCTGGGAAGAGGCAAGAAGATGTTTTTTCCAGCCCTTTTTCAAGCACTTGCAGCATGCATTATTTTCAGGTTGGAATAGTTATGCCTGTTCATCACAAGCTCAAATCAGGTAGAATGTGCTCCTGGAGAGCTGTGTTGATATTCTGTTGCTCTCGAGGTCTCCAGTGACATGTGAACTGCATTTCTCCTCTGCAAACAAATACCCCTCTAAGTGGTGATCCTATTTGACGGTGCCCAGAATTCATTGCGCAAACCTCTGTCTCCTGGGAAGTTGCTGTCTACCTTATACGAGATCAGTGGACCTCCACTGCCTACGAAATGACCACAGCTCTGGCCCCTCCCGCAGGCCTCTGAGGAGACACAGGGAAATGCAGGTCCCTTCCAGGGCTTCTGCGCTTTTAGAAATCCAAGGATACCTTCTCCTCACAACGATAAATACAAAATCTCTGAATTAACAGATTTGGTTGAGACTGATTTTAGGAGATTTTTGGTTTAGTCTAGAGATTTGAGCTAAATGCATCTTCACTAGAGGATGGGTGAGTCTCTGATTTCGTGTTAGTTTGTGTTTTTGTTGTTGCTGACATTATTTTTTAACAACCATCTTTATTCCCATCCAATTTAAACTGTGTAATCTCCATTCCTTAGTGATCCTGCCAAATTTTGAATACAGTAGGCTGAGCAAGGGCCTTGTACACTCGGGCCCACCTGCATTCATGCTACACCAAGAGAATCTCTGGGAATTCAGCTACATTCCAACTTTTGAATTGGGAAGGGTGGAAAGAAGGGCCCTGGGGTTCCAATTTAGTCTGGCCCACTCATGCCCTGGCTTTATTTATCTGAACAACTGGGGATGCCTCTACAAGCATGCACTGAGGATTTGTGGTGCACTGAATCAGGGCCAGAACGATCTGGGAAGGTGCAATCATGCGTCACACCCCATCCTATTTTCAACATGACATTTGAACCTCCACTATCAGCAAAGATGGTTTTGGAAAAAAGGGCTGGTATTGTGAAAAGTTTCTGGGGTTGCTGCTTGGCTGTTGCCACCCAAAAGTAACCTTAGGAAAGTATCCAGTCCACACAAAAGAGGAATATTGTCACCTATTGGATTACCTCTTGGAATAGCTTTTGCAATGTGCCTTAGGCATTCAGGCAGGAAAGGCAGTTTACTAGTTTCATTTTCATATTCTTTATTTACTTCAAGTTTGCCCACAGAAATGTTAGCATGATGCTTCAAGAGGTGGAGGAGAAGTAAAAAGACCACTTGGGCTTGAATTCTGGCTACCCTTTAACTTGTTATAATGAGGTAGAGGAATAGTAACTATATCTCCCTGGACTTTGTTTATCTTATCATAAAAAATCAGGATGATGACACTTGCCCTGCCTACCATATATGAATGTTGCAAAGGTTAAAATGAAGATATATTTATTTAAAACTCTTAAGAACTATATAAACCATGAAAAGCATTCAAAGAGCTAAGGGAGTACAAGGCACTAAATTGGGTCAAGTGCAAGGATTACCAAGGTCAATAAGATGCCCTGTCTTCAAGCATCTTACTCTTTGGGGAGAGGAAGAAAATAAATTCCAGGCCAAATGTGTCATGTGTTTCAGATAATGTGGATTTCTTCAATAATTATAATATAAATCATTTATTGAGCCCTTACTCATTGCACAGATTTTATATACATTATCTTATTTCAGCTTTAGAAAATGTTATGCAGTCAGTGCATTACTATATTTGTTTTATAAATAAGGAGTCACATAACTTGTCAGGCTCTTACCTACCATATATACAATGACCATCATCCATTTTTCCTCCCTCCTCAATTTAAGTGCTCAGAGGATTCTAACTGCTGAGAGCATGAGGAATTCTTGAGATCCTAAGCTTCAAATATCAAAGGAGATGGCACTACTTTTCAAAATGTGATCAAACAATGAGCATATGAGCAAGTGAGCTTCAGTTTAATCACCTGGCAAATGTAATTTGATTAGATGAGTCCTATAGTATTTCCCAATGTTTACAATTACCTCTCCAACAAGGAAGATCTAGATCTGTGTTGTACAATATGATAGTTGCTAGCCACATGTGGCTACCAAGAAATACAGATGGTCTGAACTGAGATATGCCTAAACTATAAAATACATATCAGATATTGAAGACAGAGTATGAAAAGAAAATGCAAAATGTCTCTTATAATTTTTATATTGGTTACATGTTGGGATAATGATATATTGATATATTTGGTTTAATAAAATGCTATTGTAATTAATTCCGTCCATTTCATTTTACCCTTTGTAATGTGGCTACTAGAAATTTTAAAATTATATTTGGGACTCACATTTCTTCTGAACAATGTTTTCATTGGCCAGTGCTAGTCCAAGGAAATTTGGAAGAAGGAATGGACAACTTAGATCAGGGGTTCTTAACCCTTTCTGTTCCATGGACCCCTTTGCCAGTCAGGTGAAAACCGCGCACCTCTTACTAAGTCCACACTACACTGTATATTAATTAATAGACATATCACATCTGCACCAAAATGTCCCCACAAGAATAAGGTTTTTTTTGAAATTTCAATTCAAGTTCATGGACCCCCTGAAATCTTAACCCTTGATTACAAACCCCTGCTTTAGATGAAGGTAATGGAAAGTCCTTGGTAGGGAAGAGTGACTCCGTTATGACCCCAAAGAATGAGTAGGAGGTAAAAAAATAAATGCTAACTAAACACTACCATTCTCACATTAATATCTAGAACAACTCTATGGTAACATTAATAACTGCATTCTCATTTTTAAGTGTCAACTGAGGGCAGTAAATTATGGTGGTGTGCAGAAAATCTAGCCACAGGATATGGTAGAACTGAGAGCATGAGCACAGGTCTTTCCACTGATAAACTCAGCCTCTTTCTCCTATACCAAACTGTACCTCACTCAAATGCTGTTTACTTTACTATAGCCAGCAGGCTGAAGATTTCAGTTCTGACTCTTCATCTTCTCTCTTTATCTCTTTTCACCCATCACTCACAGGACTGCGAACAGGATTTAATATTGTTATTTTATTTACTACAACCATTTCTGGCTCCTGCACACTGCTTGATGCAGTACAAAAATATTTTGCCCTTTGGGAAGAGAGTGCTGGGTCTGTGCACCTCCATGCCTGAATCTGTGTTTATGAATCAGGCACATGGAGGGAGATAGCAAGTTGGTTAAGTATGGCTCCAGGGGGAGTGGATTCTGGCCGAGTTGATAATGGAAAATGGAGAATTTCATCTCCAGGTCAGTGACTGAATCTGGTCCAGTCTTTCACTGCTCCGTATGATTACTTGGTAGACAGCAGCTGAGAGTTGGGACTTCTCCTGAAGGTTCCTCTGGTCTCTAAGTGCTCTAGAGAACTTTCTTCCTCCTAGCTCATTTCCACGCCATTATTTCAAGCCTATTTTTTCCCATAAATCTTTCTTATTAATTAGAAATAAAAAGTTAATTCCCACCGACCACACTGCCTTCCATACCTGAAATGAGAGAAATAATAAGGAGCAAATGATATAGAAACATGGAATTAAATGTCATCTCCTGTATATTCTATATAGTTAGCATTATCATCATCAAATATTTAATAAAATTAAATTCCTAAATTTAGGCTGCTCAATTATCTTACCCATATATATCAGGAAAGAAATATCATTTTTCAAATGGTAGGACCCAGTGATACAAAGGAAAGTTTACTGGATTCAGAATGACTAGAAGTAGATTTAGACCTGGAATCTTCTAACCATATGTGCAATCTTAAGTAAACCTCATTATGTATCCAAGCCTCAGTTTTCTTAACCATAAAATGTGAATAAACTTGTGCCTGATTGATTTGTCAAAAGTCAACTCAGCAAGTGGGTTATCTTGACTTCCATGCAGTTATTTTATACCATTTTATATCTGACTAATGGACTCCAAGGTGGATAAACATACATTTAAGAGATGCAAAGGTAATCCATTAAGAATTTTGAGAAGAAAATATTAGAATTGCTATTTCTATACATATTTTTCTCATCCTGGAGTGTATCTTTCTTATGTGGATAACTAATGATAAACATAATATATTAATTGTGCTAAAGTGTAACATTTATGAATGAAAGTACTATATATATTAGAAGTGTGTGCTTATGATATTTTTACTGCTAGGAATGTACTATCAAAAATATCAAGACCACTGTTTTAAAGGGATCCCTTAAAATGCTTCTAAGACACAGTAGTTGAAGATGAGGAAGGTGAAGTAACCTGATCCAAATTAATTGTGATACAAGGACATGCCTTAGAAAATAAAACAAAAAATGATCAAATAGTTTCATTTTCATACATTTTCCTCCTTTTCCCATAACATGAAAGATGGAATTGTACAGTCTTTGCTTAAGAGTCTGACAAATAAGGCTTGGTGGATAAAATGGCAACTTCTATGGTATTTTTGCAACTATGTATTACGTGACTGTGTTCTAAATGTCTTAGTCAAGCCAATTGAATAATCTAGTTGCTTGAAAAGAAAATCCCTGGTAAAGATACCATGATTTCTTTTCACTAATACTATACTGTGACCATGGGCAGAGATTGTTTTGTTTAGAAAAAAATGTGTACAAATAGCTATGACATTGTGTTTGGTAACGAAATTACTTATATGCTCAGCTATACAGTATGCTACTCTTCTATATTTTATATTGGGTTGTTGAATAATGTTTAATGTACTAGGGAAAAGTTCACAGTAATTGGAAAAATGAAACAGTCTGTAAGATAGCATGTATAATACGATCTCATTAAAATGTGTACATATGACATCCACTTTAGGCCATGAAGGAGTAACTGCTATGGGAATTAATTTTTACAACTAGAAAACTAAGCAGTTTAAAAAATAAATAAATAAATAAATGGAGAACAAGACATTGGACATCAGGCAATACAGAATAATGAGGTAAATATCATGATTACCCCCAGATTATCACTAGAGGCACATTCTATCTTGTAACACAATGAAGGGAAACTAAAATATTTCCTGGAAATTTCACAAGTTGAGGAGATAGAGATGGGAGTTCAAGGAGGCCAGAGTAAATAGAATTTGCAGGGCAGAGTACCAGAGAGAAGGGATTTATGCAGTGAAAGAACTTTAGAGATCTGCAGAGGACTCTTATCAAGACTATGGTTGAATATGTCCTGTATATGTGTGAGATTTACCCAAGACCAGGGAAAGAACCTCCAGAAGATGGTGGGTTGAGTCATTTCTGGGACTCACAGAGGGCTAAGAATCATGCCTTTCTGACCAGTCAGAGCAGAAAGAACTTGTAATACATGGTCAGTGGCTCAAATTCTCAGAATATATTGCCTTAAAAGTGGTATTAAATTACTTTCAGAATAAAGGCTTTTGTCATAATATTATAAATTATATTTATAAATTATAAAGAAATAATATTTTTTAAAACTTGAAATAATCAAACTGATTCTAAGGTAAAACATGATATAAACCTGATGTAAAGGAATTCAAACCAATTAACATCCAATGATGAAAAATCACAATGTCTAACATCTAATAAAAAATTACCAGGCATGCAAAGCAGTAAGAAACCGTAACTATAACCAGAAGAAAAATCAATTACTAGAATCAGAACTATAATGTAGATAATGAATTTGAATCCAAGAAACTTAAAACAGCTACTGAAATATACTCAGTATGAAATCATGAAAGTAGAAGAAACATGAACATAATGGGAAGAGAAATGGGAGATTCAAAGAGACAAAAATAGAATTTCTAGATATAAAAATATACTACAGTATCTAAAATGTAAAACGCACTGGATTAGACACTGCCAAAGAAAAGAATGAGTGAACTACAGACATAGTAATAGAAACTATCCAAAATAAAGCACACACATTTTTAAAAGTCTGAAAAAAGTCAAATTAAACAGGACTCAGTGAGCCTGGAATGCTATCAAGAAGACTATAAAGTGCATTTAATTGGAATCTAAGCAGAAGGCTGGCCAGAAGGTAAAAAATATTTGAAGAATAGGTTTTCTGAATCTTTTCAAAATTTGTAGAAAACTGTATGCTCAAAAATCCAAAAGAATCAAAAAGTGAAAAGAAGAAACATAAATAGCACCACACCTATGCATATCATAATCAGATTGCTGCAAGCCAATTATAAAAAGAAAATACAAAAGCAGTCAGAGAAAAAAGACATATTACTTACAAAGAAACAAAAATTACAGCAGATTGTAAGAAACGATGAGAGTCAAAAGAGAATGGAACCACAAAAGAGAATGGAATACTTAAAGAGCTGAAAGCAAACCATCAACCTAGAATTCTATATCCAATTAAAATATACTTTAAAATGAAAAGCTAAAACTTTTCAAACCAAGGAAAGCTGAGATAACTTTTTTGCCAACAGACATACACTATAAGAAATGTTAAAGGAAGTCCTTCAGACAAAAGTGATATGATAGCAGATGGAACTTTGGATTAACCAAGAGGAAATAAGAGTATTCAAATTTGTGAGAAATATGAGACAATTTTCTAATTTTTAAAAATTGTTCAAAGATAATTCCTTAAAACCAAACATGTTAATTTATGGAGTTTATAACATGTATAAAAGTATAATGTATATAAATAATAACATGAAGCCCAAGAAAAGGGAAATTAAAGTATACTCTTGCAAGGTTTTTATATGATTTGTTATTACTTGTGGATTAACTGTAATAAATTAAAAGTTGTATACTATAAAGCCATAAGCAACCAATAAATAAAATAAAAAGCAGGTTGACTGACAAACAAATAGTAGAGATAAAAATAATAGAAAATGCTCAATAAATACAAAAGAAGGAAGTAACAAGAAAAAGTGAACAAAGAAGAGATGGTACAAATATAAAACAAATAGCATAAGAGTAGCTTAGACCCTTCCAAATGAATAATTAAATTAAATATATATAATCAAACTCCAATTAAAAAACAAAATTGTCGGGTTACATTAAAAAAGCAAAACTCAACTGTATGATATATACAATCACTTAAATATAAAAGCAAAGATAAGGTGAAAGTAAAGGAATAGAAAAGATGCACAGCAATAAAACTAATCAAAAGAAACCTGGAGAATCTATATTAATAATCAAACAAAGTAGAGTTAAGAAAAGAAAATTTACCAGGGACAAAGAGAGCCATTTCATAATAACAAAGGTATAAATTCTCAAATAGGACATTAACAATCAGCAATAGATATCCCTAATAAAAGAACATTGAAAAGCATGCAAAAGCTGATAAAATTGAAAGGAAAAATAGGTAAACCCACAATTATACTTCAGATTTATCTATCTGCCCTCACAGCAATTTTTTAAACAAGTAGTTGAAAATCCAAGAATATAAGAATTAATCAATAACATAAAGAAACATAAGCTAATTGACATTATTAGAGCACAGAAAAACAACAGCACAATATATATTATTTTCATGGACAATCATAGTAATTACCAAATTAGATATCATTCTAGGTCAAAATGTCTAAATAAAGTGATTGAAAATATACAAAGTATACTCTCTGGACAAAAGGGAGTTAATCAGTAACCAGAAAACAGAAATGTATGTAGAATATCCTCAAATAAATGAAATTAAATAAATACTACTAAATAACCTATGGGTTCAGAAGAAATCGCAAAGAGAGTTAGAAGATATTTTTAATTGATTGGAGATAAAAACACAACATAACCAAGTTTTGTGATTCAGGTAAAGCAGTAATTAGAGATAAATTTGTACCTTTAAATGCTTATATTAAAAAGGAATGAAGGTCTCAAATCACTGATTTAAGTTTCTACATAAAAACTACAAATAAAGGAACAAATGAGACCTAATGTAAGCAGAATGAGGAAATAAAGAATGGAGATCATAGAAATACAAAAGAATAAAATAATTGAGAAAATCAACAAAGCAAAAATCTGATTCAAAACTCTAGCCAACCTGATTTTAAAGCATACTACAAAGCTACAATGGACAAAACTGCATGGTATTGACACAAAGATAGACGTACTGACCAATGGAAACAAATTGAGAGTTCAGATATAGATGTGCACATATACAGCCAACTGATATTCAACAAGGCCACCAAGCCCACTCAACTGGGACAAAATAGTCTCTTCAACAAATAGTGCTTGGAGAACTGAATATCCATATCCAAAAGATTGAAAGAGGATCACCATCTCATGCCCTATACAAAAATTACCTCAGAATGGATCAAATACCTAAATATAAGATCCAAGACCATAAATCTCCTAGAAGATAATGTAGGGAAGCATCTATGAGATCTGGTAGTAAGAAATGGTTTCATAAACTTTACACCCAAAGCATGAGCAATGAAAGAAAAAAAATAGATAAATGTGACCTCCTCAAAATTAAAAACTTTTATTACTCAATGTGCCTCTCTCTAAGTCAAACTCAGCAAACAAACTCACTACTTTCCCCCCAGTGTGGGACATGACTCCCAGGGATGAGCCTCCCTGGCACTGAGGGATTATTAACAAGCACTAACCAGTGATGCAATTGGAGAAGGACCTTGACCAAAGGGGGGAAAGTTAAATACAAATGAGTTTTTACAGCTAAGAGACTTCAAAGTGAGTTGGGAGGTCACACCAGATGTTACACTTATGCATGTCTCAGGTGGATCTCACTAACTGTCACAGTAAACAAAGCCTCAAACTGGGGTGCTTGTTCCTAAGGACTCTAGAAAACTCTGGACACTATAGGCAAGGCACACAACACCATGAAATCAGCACCCCATCCATGGGCCGTACCTTGGAATATATATTAACCTATTTCCCCAATGTAACAGAGTTAGATTTATTTATAATTTCCCTACGCATGAATCTTCTATGTCATTTATATGAACCTATAATTAGCACTATACCCATTAAAAATATGTCCCAGAGACTTAAATCTTTGGTCTGTTCATTTGCTGGTTGAGCATCGAATCTCAGCAGAGTTGCAGCCAACACCTACTCTCCAGTACATCAGACTCGCCCAGGACAACTAACAAAATTATGAGATGGACAACTCCCATCCCAAAAAACAGAGTATCTACAATTGCAAGCAAAACTGTTCCTCCCATCTGCCCCATAAGATCTAAGCACCCTTTCAATGGAAAGCAGAGCAGGCATCACCATCCCAAAATCCTCAAGACTGAGGAATAAACAAACAATAGGAGGGAATGCAACCATTGAAAAAAGTAGGCTTATTGTTGTAGTAATGGAAGAGCTTGTAATGTTGATCTAAAGACAATGGTTATCAGAGGTTCTGAGTAGAGGGGGAAGGAAGAATAGGTGAAACATAGGGCATTTTTAGGGCATTGGAATTGTTCTGCTACATCATTACAGATTCTAGAGACATTCAATGAATAAGAAAGGAATATCACACCACAAATGATTTTTGACCAAAAATTTGCCAACTCAGATGAAATGGACATTTGAAAGACACTAACTGCTAGGACTCGTTGAAGAAATAGATAAATGGAAGCCTACATCTATTAAAGTTACTGAATTCATAATTAGAAACCTTCCCATGATGAAAATTCCAGGCCCAGATGGCTTCACTGGTAAATTTGACCAAATATATGAGGTAAATATCAATTCTACATGAAAACTAAAGATAAATAGAAAAAGAGATAGCATTTCCCAACCCTTTTTATGAATCTAACACTATCCTGACTCCAAAATCATTAAAAGATAACATGAAAAAAAACCCAAAAACTATAGAACTATATCTCTCATGAACAAAGATGAAACATTCCTTCATAAAATATTAACAAAATGAATTCAGTAATATTTAAAAAGAATAAATATGGGATGCAACAAGGGCAGTGCTCAGAGGGAAATTTATAGCTATTAATGCTTGCAGTGGAGCCTGCATGGAGCAGACCTACCCCTGGGCCTATTCCCTGGTGGATTCCAGACAAGTGTCTACATTTCTCATTTCCATTCTACTTATAGTCTATTGTAGTTTCAGGTTCCTTAATATGGACTTAAAAATCAAGGTAAGGAGAAAGGCAACAATGGTTCTTCTGGGTCTTTCAATGGCAACAGCACCAATAATAGTATCCAAACTATCGCCTCTACCCAGGCTCCTTCCAGTTGGAGCACCTGTCTCTCTTCTAGTAATGTTCTTCTTCTTTGACTCAGTTCAAGTAGTTTTTACAATATGTACAGTAGTTCTTGCAATGATAGATTTTGCTTTTCTTCTCCCAATGAACCAGTATTTAATAATATGCCATTCACCTCAGAAAAAGATATCTTTCGGTTGCTATGGGCGTTTCAGGGCTGCTGAGTTACTATCATCTTCTCTGTCTAGCATGCTCATTCTCATATGGATTCTCACTGATCATTGGCTCCTCATGGCTGCTCTGGCCATGGCTCTCTGTGTCTCCATTATCACCTTCGTCTGTCTGACAAGCCTCAAATTCTCCTGCCTGCTTCTCTCAGGACTTCTAATCTATGACGTCTTTTGGGTGTTTTTTCTCAGCCTACATCTTCAATAGCAATGTCATGGTGAAGGTGGCCATGCAGCTGTCTGACAATCCCCTTGACATTCTATCCCAGAAGCTCCATCTGGTACCCAATGTTGGGCATGATGTTCCTTGCCTGTCTGCCTGGAAAACTGTTCTTCCCAAGCTCCACAAGCAGTCACTTCTCTATGTTGGGCTTTGAAAACATTGTGATGCCCAGTCTCCTGTTGTGCTTTGTCCTTCATTATAACAACTACAAAAAAAAACAAGCCAGCAGTGATTCCTGTGGTGCCTCTGGACCCACCAACATCTCTAGGTGCATGCATAAGGTCTCCTTCTTTCACTGCACTTTCATTGGATACTTTGTAGGTCTGGTAACTGCTACTGTGGGGTCTTGCATTCACCGAGCAGCCCAGCCTGCTGTTCTCATTTGGTGCCATTTACCTTATTGCCACTTCTCACGGTGGCCTACTTAAAGGGTGACCAATGATGGATGGTGGTCCAAAGCATTCCACTCCAAGATCAGCAGCTCCTGGAAGTTTCATGGATCACATAGAAAGAGACCAGAATGGCCATCTTAGTCCCTTTCTCTCAAAGCGTGGTTTTGTTTCCTCTTAGAGCTGGCCTGCTACTCAGAGATGTACCCATTCAAGGAGCTGATGTGTGACTGGATTTCACACTAAAGGCAGCTTCTTCGGGAGAGAGAAGTTCTGGAGCACTGTTTGGCTCTGTCTCTTCCCGTGGTTGTAGAGATGGAGCGCCACCCCCTCCACAAAGTAACAGTCCCCTCCCCAGTGCTCCTTCCTCCCCCCAGCCCTCCTTTCTCCCCATTTTTGTGGCTCTGCAGCAGATGGTCACCTTGTGGGGGAGATGGAGATTTGACTTTTTTAAAAACTAAAAATGGCAAAGAGTCATTGTAGAACTTTTGAACACTAAAAGGATGAAAAAAATTAGCAAATCCAAGTTGCTTCAGTGAACCCTCAAGAACTTTGGGTCCAGTTTCCTGTGGGAGACTCAGTTTCAGAGAATTGGGACTGAAGCTCTTCTGTAATTATATTCTTTTTTTTTTTTTTTGATATATTAAATATTTGCTGTGGTGTGACATGACTTATTACCACAGACATTGAGTGATTTCTTACATCATACACATAAGAATTTGTTTAATGAGTTCATGTCCATCCAGGTGTCATATTGGCAATGAACAAGGACACAGTTTTTATACATACATACGTACATACATACATACACACATGCACACACAAATACATATAGATATATATTAAACAAAATTTAAAACCTGCTAATATCATGCTATGCAGCAGACATAGGCTTGCTGTAAATTTTAGCATGTAGAGAAGTTTCCAATGGCTTCTTGTATATAGATAAGCTGCTGTGTTTCCCCTTCACAACTGAATCTGCAGTTAAAAATCAGTGTAGTATTTGTACTGATATACTCATGGACTTTAGGGACTTTTACTTGGTTTTGACCAGTGTAGCAAATCAAGGATAAAAAAGTTAAAACTTTTGACCCTTTTTTTTCTATTTATAGGCTTCTCTCTTGAAGGTTTTTCAGTAGTTTCTTCCTGAACCAATGCATGTATTAAAGCAGCGGGTGTCTCGTGCTTTCTGAGCATAGCAATGTACTACTTGTAAATACATTTCTCTATTTTCTATTTTTTTTGTTGTTTTTTTAGCATTTTGTTTTATTGGTGTGCTGTATTTTCCATGGTCTCACTGCTTTAAGAAAAAGGAAAAAAAGAAAACAACACAACTCTGTCTGTTGTGATCGTGGTCCTGGTTTACCTGCAGTGATAGCTGGTATTGGGGACAAATATCAAATGACCCTCTGACAGTGGCCCTGAATTCCACGAAATGGAGGAAAGAATAGGCTCTTCTTCCCCTAGAATCTGACCATGTGCCGAGATCTTAGCTGGAGGTCCCAGTGTTCTGGAGTAACCATGAGTAATGTCTGCTTGCTTTTTCTAAGTAGCTCCAAGCCTAATAAGACATTGCTGGGAGGGCGAGAGAAGACTGGCACTCATCGAGAATACCTGGTAGCAGAGATGGAAGAAAGGCCCATGTCCATACTTCTCCCTTAAGTAAGTGGCCCTGACTTGACCTGTGTAATAAACTAGTGAGCTGCTGTATCTCCTGGGGACAGAGCTCACAAAAGTGGTTCCTTTTGTTACCAATGGAGTAGGAAGCAATAGGGATGTTGCTGCTGCCTTCAAATCCTAAGGAGGGTTTTTGTTTTCTTTTATTTATTTATTTTTTATTTAAATAAATGATTCCTTTATAAAAAGCAAAAGCCTATTTTGAGAAGAAAGATCTAAAATTAATAATAAACTTCACATCTTAAGGAATGAGTAAAAGAACAAAGCAGACCTAAAGTTATCAGAAGGAAGAAAATAATTAAGAGTAGAGCAAACCTAAATAAACAGGGAATAGAAAAACAATTGAGAGAGTCAACAAAACAAAAAGTTGGTTATTTAAAAATATCAATAAAATGAGCAAACCTTTAGCCAGACTGACAAAGAAAAAAAAATGCAAATTATTCTAAAACAAGAAATGAAATGGTGATTTCTCTATTGACCTTTGACAGCAGGAAAAATATTAGAGAACACTATGAACAATTGTACACCAACAAATTAGATAATCTAGATGAAATGGAAAAATTCCTAGAAATATACAAATTACCTAAATTGACTCAAAAAAAGTAGAAAAACTTCAACAAACCAGTAACTACAGAGATTGACTCAATAATCAAAAACCTTCCACCAAAGGAAAGTCCAGGACCAAATGGCTTCACTGGCAAATTCTACCAAACAATTAAAGAAGAATTTACTTCAATTATTTTCAAATTCTTGCAAAGAATTCAAGAGAGGGAACACTTCCTAATTAATTCTAAGAGGTCAGCATTGCCCTGATAGCAACGCTTGATAAAAAGATCACAAGAAAATAAAATTACAGACCAATTTCCCTTATGAATATACATGTAAAATCACTTAACAAAATATTAGCAAATCAAATCCAACAGAATATTAAAAAATATTATTCTCTATAACCAAGTGGAGTTTATGCTAGGAATGCAATGGTGTTTCAGCATATGAAAATCAATCAATTTATGTAATACACCACATATAAGTAGAAAGAAGAAAAAAACCTACATGATCATCTAAATTGGTGCAGAAAAAGCATTTGACAGAATTCAGAAACTGTTATTGATAAAAACACTCAGGAAAATAGGAATAGAAAAGCACTTTCTCAACATGGTAAAAGCCATTTTTTTAAAAACCCACAGTTACTATCATATTCATACTTAAAGCCTTCCTTTTAAGATCAGGAACAAGGCAAGGATGCCTGCTTATCACTACTATTCAAGTCAGAACATTTAGGAAAGAAAAATAAGTCAAAGGTATCCAGATTAGAAAGTATGACAGTTTGAGGTTCTTTTATGAATCCCCGAAAGAAAATGATTCTGTTCTTGAGCAAATCCATTCCTGTGGGAGTGGGGCCTTTTGATTGGACTATGTCAGTAAGGTATGAGGCAGCTTCGGTCTCCACCCTCTTGCTGGGTCTGATATAGACAGTGTCACAGAGAGAGAGACACACAGGAACAGGGAGCTGCCATATTATAGTGATCCTGCCATGTAGAAAAACAGAGAAGCCCGGAGAGGCTCAAGAAGCTGAGGCCCAGGGAGAGATGAGCCATATGCCTGATAGCTCACACTTGAACTCAGGAAGAAAGCAGAGCAGCCAAGACTGAGAGAAGAGACTGGGAAAGAGACAAGCCCTATGCCTGGTTGCCCACAGCTAAGCTCTGGAAGATGGTATATTCTGGGGTAGAAGGCAAAGATTAGGGCCATCTTTGCCACATGGCAGGATGTGACGATCAACAGTAGCTGACTTTGGTGAGAAAGCATCTCTGATGGTGCCTTGATTTGGAGATTTCACAGCCTTGAAACTGTAAGCTTTTACCCAAATAAATTTCCCATTGCAAAAGCCAATCCATTTCTGGTGCTTTGCATGGACAGCCCGGTGGCAAAGTAAGACAGAAACAAAGAAGCAAAACTATCCCTATTTGCCAATAAAATGACCTTATAGATAGAAAATCCAAAGGAATCCAAAAGAAAACTATGACAACTAATAAACAATTTCAGCAAACTGACAGGGCACAAGTTCAACAAACAAAAATCAATGGTATTTCTATGCACTAGAAATGAACAATCCAAAGAGGAAATTAAGAAAGCAATTCCAATTACAGTAGCATCTAAAAGAATAAAATATCTAGGAATACACTTAACCAAGGAAGTGAAAGTCTTTTACACTGAAAACTACAAAACTGCTGAAAGAAATTAAAGACAACCTAATAGATGGTAAAACGTCCCATGTTCATAGACTGGAAAACTTAATAGTGTTAATTTGTTAATAATACCCAAAATGATCTACAAATTCAGTCCCTATCAAAATTCCAGCAGCTTTTCTTTGCAGAAATGAAAAAGTTGGTCCTCAAATTCATATAGAACTGCAAGGACCTCCAAATAGCTAAAACAATTTTGCAAAAGAAGAACAAAGTTGGAGGGTAAATTATATAATTGTAAGATTACTATAAAGCTACAGCAATTAAGACAGTGTTGTTTTGGCATAAATATAGATGAATGGAAAAGAGCAGAATGCTCATACATAGCCCCAAACATAATTGGCAAATTGCTTTTTGACAAAGGAGCAAAGGTAATTCAACAGGGAGAGGTAGTCTTTTGAATAAATGATGCTGGCACAATTGGATAAGCACAAAGGTGAAAATGAACTTCAACTTTTACCTCACATCACACATACAAATTAATTCAAATGGATCATAGACCTAAATGTAAGAGCTAATAAATCTAGAAGACAATGAAGGAGAAAATCTTTGTGACCTTGAGTTAGGGAAAGATTTCAAATATAGGATACCTAAAACACAAATTAAAGAATTTTTAAATTGGACCTCATCAAAATGAAATTTTTTGGTCCTCAAATGAAATGGTAAAAAAAATGAAAAGGGATTCTACAGGCTGGGTGAAAATATGTGATAAGGATATATATCTGATAAAGGCCTTCTCATCAGCATATACAAATAATGCTTTCAACTCAATAACAAAAGGCTAACCAACTACTAGATTAAAAAAGAAAGAAAATAAAATATTTGAACAGACACTTAACCAAAGGAGAATATGCAGATGGCAAATAAGCACAGGAAAAGATGCTCAATATCATCAGTCATCAGGAAATACAGATTAAAGCCACAAGATATTTTTACACCCTTATTTGAATCACTAAAATAAAAATTAAAAAATGACAATACCAAGTTTGATGAGGATATGGCTCAAATGGAATTCTTACAAATGGCCGATGAGAATGCAAAATGATATAACCACTTTGGAAAACAGCTGGCAATGTCTTATAAAGTTAAAATCTAACTCTGCACTCCTATTCCTAGATATTTATCCAAAAGAAATGGAAGCACATGTCCACACAGAGATGTGTACAGGAATGTTAATAACAGTTTCATTAATCATAACACAAACTGGAAAAATCCCACACGTCCAGCAGCCGCTGAATGGGTAAATAAGTTTTTGTATAACCATAAAAAAGAAAAAGGAATAAATTACTGACATACAACAACCTGGATGAACCTCAAAATCCTTATGCTATGTGAAAGAAGCCAGGCATAAAAGACTACCTACTGTTTGAATCCATTAACATGAAATTCTAGAAAATGCAAAACCATAGTGAGAGAAATAAAATCAGGGATGGGAAGAGGAAATTAACTACAAAGAGGAGATTGACTACAAAGCGTCATAAAGAATTGTTGAGGAGTAAAGAAAATGTTCTGAATCTTGATTGTGGCAGTAGTTACATGACCATACATTTGTGAACCCTCTTTGAACTCTACAGGTAAGATGGGTAACTATTATTGTATATAAATTTACTCTAATAAAGCTTATTTTTTTAAAAATGAATATGTATACATTTGCCAATGAAAAGTTTAGGTAGAAATACATGATATGTTAACAGTGATCATCTCTGTGTTTCAGAATTAGGTGTGAGTATTTTTAAATTCTTGCTTATGTTCATTAACTTATTCAAGATCAGCATAGTTCCTCCTAGCATGAGCAATCCACACAGCAGACGGTCGCCTCTCTGCATTTCCTGATTTTCCTATGATGAACATGTTTACTGTTTGTAATAAAAAGGAGGAAAATTCCCCTTAACTTCATGAATTATAGTGTTTTTTACATCTTCTTCTCTGTGTTTGCTTCCCTAATTCTCTACTGTGCTACTTCCGTGATCATCAGCATATGTTTAGCATACATGATGCAATAGATAGGTCAACTGCAGTCCCCATAAAAATAAGAAGAAATGGAAATCTGACTGCTTCCCAATATAGTAGCGAGCACATGACATACTTCAAATTTTACACTAAATAAGTCAGTATTGTTTGTAAAATATTCATGTTGTGTAAATAAATAAATACCCATTTAAGTAATCCATCTAAGTGAAAAAGAGGAGGAAAAACACCCTGGTGTATCAGGGTAGAAAGCACCATTATATAAATGTATAGTTGTTCTAATAATATAGTCATTATAAGCTGTAAAATCACAGACTACTTCAGTTGGATGAAACCCTATCAATCATCTAGACCAATATTCTGATTTTACAGACTATTATACCTTTGAGGAGAAAATGACCTTTTGAAGACCACACTGCTCATTATTGGCAAAGTCAGAAAGAGAATCCAGGTGTCACAATGATTCCAAAACCAGATTAGACAGATGGCTAATATTCTGAAACTTAGACTTTATCAAGGTTTTGAATTATATGGTATGTGTGCTGTCCTTTTACTATCACGATGTCATGCCACTGCAGGCATTACTAATCTATCACCACACTTTCTGGCTAAAACCTGACACAGCCTCAGAATCCTTCCTTGCAGTTCACCCCACAGTTCTATCAATCTATCAGAATAAACACTTCAGTTGAAATTCAAGTGAAACACACTACACACACACATACACACACACGTACAAATATTCATATCCCTTATGGTACATATAGCAGCATACTGGACTAACAAACAAGAATCTTTGCTTTCCTCTTTCCCTCAGTCATCAGCTGAAAAATGCAGATGAGAAGCCATATTCTTGTTTGATGTAAGTATGAGACAATATATATGAAAGGGCTTTGGAAATTCTAACATTAAACAATAGTAATTTTTTTCCTTTTCCTTTCTCCCTTCTCTCTCTCTCTCTCTCCCCCCAAATTCACATGACTGTAGTGTAGCATAAGCTCAATTCTCCTGTCAAAACTCAGCTTGAATCTTGAGGTAGAAGTAAGGTACAGTGGAAGGAATTTATTTTGATTCCTCTAAGTTTAGAGTTTGTTTTTCATCACACACAGTTTTAAAAAATTAACTGTGATATGGGAAATGAATGAGATGCTAACAGAAAAAATACTAAGGGGTAAAATAATATCAACTAGTTAGATGGAGAAGTTAATGATTCAAAATCTACCTGGCCATATAACCTTATCAATATGGTCAGCTGAGCAATGATTTCTTCCAGCTGTGAACTGTGGAGGTGTGGATAGAATTGCCACTCTTTAAGTTACTTCCTTCTAGCATTGACAATGGATTAAAAACCCACTCTTGTACCCTATGCACCAATATGTTCAGTAGGTAAAAACCACTAAGAGTAACTCAACCTCTCTCTTTGGCAAGAGTGATGCATGTGACAAGAACAGTCTTTTGGGGCTACCAGTACACACTCAATTTTACGGCTAAAATTTCACTCTGATGGGGAGTGAAATAAACAATTAAACAAATAAACAAAAAATTCAGATAGTGAAGAGCTTAAAGAGAAACAATGATACAGGAAAATATGATAGAAATTGAGATGTGGACAGAGCAGACCCATTCGAGAAGATTCGAGTTGAGCAGGGATGTGAGAGATTTGAAAGGGCCAGCAGGGGAAGCACTGGTGGAAGAATATTAAAGAAGAGGACCTGGAGGCAGGAATGAGAGTGGAATATTCAAGAGCCTGACAAAAGTTCCAAGGTGGCTGAAGGTAGAGAGCACAGGCAGTTAAGGGGGAGGCTGGAGTGGGGGTGGGGTGGGTTGGGCAGTGTGGGTGAGAAAGATGAGGCAGGGTTGTTATTTAGTAGGGCCTCATACAAGATGGAAAGAATGTGGGTTTTATACTTTTAAATTGTGGTGGGCAGCCTTTGCACAGTTGGTAAAAGGAGTGTGAACTCTCAGCCCTGGATAGAAAGGACAGGAGAAGTGAGCTTTAGAACGTAAAAGAGAAATGCTAGGTTCATCTGCAAAACTGCAGTGAGAGGACATGCCCTTCTTCCATCATTGCTGCTTTAGACCCAACAGATCTGCGTGGGCTTCCACAATCACATAGAAATGTAGATACATAAATAAGAATCATTCCCTTCCTCTTAACGAGGTCTGTGTTACCTTTAGCAAAAGGCTTGGCTTAGCTAAGAGACTATTAATTGTAGCTGCTTGGATGACGAGGCACGTTGCGAGCGAATTAATGTGACTCAAGAGCCCTGTGTGTCTGACTTTTCATGTTGTCTAAATTTGTAACCTGTAACATTGCATTTCCATAAGTTTTGAAATGCAATGTGTTCTGTGGTGCTTGGAACTCAAGCAGATGAAAAGAGTTTGGAAAATAAGTTGTTATTATTGTATTTGCCTTCACAAGAGAAAAAGAGTCAAAAGAAGACAAACAGGAGGAAAAAAAAGATCCTATATAGATTAGCACTCCCACACACCCTGCAACCTGGGTGGCAGGGAGCGGAGAAAAGAGAAAGAAAATCAGGAAACCTGGGATAAGAATAAACCTTATCAAAGACTGAGCACTACAGTATGGCCTTTGTATGGGGAAAGTTTTACCTTTTTGAACCCCAGAGAAGAGAATTGTACTCACTAGAGAAAGAAAAAGAGTTATTAACACATCAGTTATCTGATGCTTAAATAATATACCTGATAAGATAAGCTTTCTAAGTAAACCTACAGTGGAGCTAATTAGTTCAGCATTTTGCCAATAACCCCATCTCCTTACATTCAGCTTAAAAAAAAAAACCAAAACAATGGGTTTAACCTATTAACACAGTACAACAGGTATGCAATAAAGGAAGTATTTTAAAGGAATAAACTTGGTGAGTTGGTCTTCAAATCTGACTGTTCTTCAAATAGGAGGCCAACTTGGGGTTTTTCCAAGGATTCTGAGAAAAGTCCGGTTCAGGGACTTGGCAACCAGCTCTTGCCTTGGCTCTGCCATTTAATACCTGAGTGACCTAGTCAAACCATGTAACTTCCCTGAGCATTGGTCTGTCATCTCTAAATTGGGGATATTAATGTCTGTTCTCTTGCCTCATGCATTATTGTGATGGTCAAATACACACATGCATGTGAAAGTATTTTGGAGAGGTTTAAGTTCAACCTGCACATAACCGATGCCTACTTTACAAGGAAAGAAATATAAAAACACGGTTCAGTGCCAGACCTGTGCTGTCCAATAGGGTGGCCACTAGCCACAGGTGTTAGAGGCTATATCCACCTATTGCAGTATGGCTAATGTCTTGAGGAACTGATTTTTTTTTTTTTTTAGTTTTTAAAAATTTAAATTTAAATCTAAAATTTAAGTATGTTTGGAAAACTTGGGTATGTGAATCTACTTTTTCAACTGTATATATTTTATGAAATCCAAATTCATATAAAGTATTTCTGATGAAAATTTAGAGTTTGTCTTAAGATATGCTTTAAGTATAATATATGCAACCTATTTTAGAAGATTTAGTGCGTATTTCATCAATATTTTTTTTATTATTTGTTAAAATGAAGATATTTTGGATATATTATTAAAATTACTATCACCTGGGAGAAAAGAAATAAAACAAAATGGAGTTGCTTTGGCTAAGAGATTTAAAATGGAGTCGGAAGGCCATTCAGAAGGTTACTTTTAGGCATGTTGCATGCAGATATCACAAATTGCCAAGGTAGGCAAAACCAAAAGCAACAATATTTTCGAGGACATCTGGACACCATGAGCCGACCAAAAGATAAAGAAATCAGTAAACTGTTTAACTTGAAGGACATTTAAAAAGCACCAGATATCCACTAATCATAATTCTATACAAACAATGTAAGTAATATTCTTTTTCTTAAAAAACAAACTACAACAACAACAAAAAAACATGCTTGGAAGCCCCAAGATTGGACACAGCATGGATTGCTACCTCCTTAATCTATGCTCCCTGAACTGCAATTCTAACACTCCAAATAAATGATTTTGTTGCCTTGTGCTCAGTTGTGCTCAGTTTTCAATATGGCTACTGTAAATATTTAAATGACCTTTGTGGCTTGCATTGCATTTCTATTGGACAGCACTGTACAATTCTGTAAAACAGGGCCTTCAGAGAGCCAAACTGAAAATGCAAAGGTTTTTGACAACTCCAAGATGGTCATCATCTCCATTTCCCTAGAGACTGAGAAAGGCTAAACACCTGGCATAAACTTCTCCAGCCACAAAGGTACAGCTGGGATTTCAACAGAGGTCTCTGTGACTTGAAAGTGCCTGTTTTCTTACCAGGTCAGACTGAAGCATGGAGCTCATTTTTGTCTGATGCAACTGAAAAAGAATGTTATGAGGGTTTTGGTCTTAGAACCAGCAGTTCTGGATGCCAGGCCAACTCTGCCACCAAATCTCTGTGAGGCCTGGAGACAGAACCTGCCTTGCCCTAAACCTCACTTTTTCCTTCTGTCTAATGAGGATGACACCCTAGAAAAGTGTTTTAAAGGTGAGCTATGTCACGATGGGTGGATAATCACACAATAAATGAGGGAATCTGAATTCCTAGCCTGGAGAGCTCTGCCACAATCTCCAAGGGAGCTGCAATAGTCCTCTGAGTGTAGGGACAGTCCCTGTCAAAATAGGATGACCCACTGATGTTTTTTTTTGTTTTTTTTTTTTTTTATTTGATGACTACCCTTGTGAGTCTTTGCTCTTGTAAATGAGACTTAGCCTGCAGTTGTGGGGTGCCTAAGGGTTGCCACCTGAGAGCCTCCTTGTTGCTCAAATGTGGCCTCTCTCTAAGCCAAACTCAGCATATGATTGCATTACCTTCCCCCCAACGTGGGACATGACTCCCAGGGATGAGCCTCCCTGGCAACGAGGGATTAATACCAAGTGCCAACTGGCAGCTTTTTGCAGTGGCAGTATCGTAGCCAATGAGGTTTATCCGAGGCACGATTATTGCTAATTGAAAACTTTTCCCAAGTGCCAACTGGCAACACAACTGGAAAAAGACCTTGAATAAAAGGGGGAAACGGTAAAGACAAATGAGTTCAAGTGGCTAAGAGACTTCAAAGAGAGTCGGGAGGTCATCCCAGAGGTAACTCTTACGCACACCTCAGTAGGAGCTCATAGAACATCTAAGT
>JAKSZT010017719.1:13493529-13527676 GCA_026826555.1 Tolypeutes matacus | reverse complement strand
ACCTCTTAAAATAAATGTATATATATATATATAAATAACATTTTTGTAAGCAAATACACATATATGCATATATATTTATATATCATTTTGCAAATGTTTGTATGTATTGTGAGAATTTTGATTTTTACCCATAATAAAAAAAATAATAATAATAAAAAAAAAAGGTGAGCTATGTGTGTCCCTGGTAGAAAGACAGTTGGTTTTAGGGATGCACAGAACCGATATAATATTAAATGTAGTATACTATATTTATATTAAAATGGCTTTATATTTGCTTTTGTATGGAGAGAATTAATAACGTGCATATCATGTTCATGTTTTCAAGGATATTATTGTTTTCCTTCAACAGTCAATTTATTTAACTTTAGAAAGCATGAAGATTTTTAAAAATAAATCACTCAGCTCCTATGATAGCTACAGCAAAGATTGTGAAGTGCTATGCAAATGCCTGAAATTTGGGAAATTGCTTTAGAAGATATTCAAGGTCCCTTTGAGCTGAAATGCTTTATATTTATTTGATTCTAAGGAAGAACCCTCCCTTGGCATATTGGCTCTCTGTGAGACCCGGTAGAAAGCACTAAATATAGGTAGAGAGATGGGAATTGTGTCCTGTCCCAGCCAGTGGAGGAGAGGGGGTCCCTGGTTGTACAGGCCAGATTCGGGAAGGTTTCAGGAGACTTTACCCTTGACTGGACCCTGAAGATGGGGAGAGTGTGGGCATGTAGTGATGAAGGAGGAAGGAATTTCAGAGGTATTCTTTTCCAGCCTTGACACCTGGGAAAGTGGCTCAAGAGTAAAGGTTTAGAGTTCACTGAGCCGGGCACATCCCAATGCAAATGTCTGTTTAAAAGGTACAGGGGTAGCAGCAGCCAGTCTTCTGCTATGTAAATGGTGTCCAGCATCCCTTCTGCAAGCTAATTCAGATTCCAGCACAATGAGGTCCAACTGTGCCACTGGACACCCATTCACAAAGAAATTTAAGCAGTAATCAGTGCCTCAGCACCAGCATCCAACTAGCATGTCCTTGATGCTATTGTTAAACACTCTTCCAGGCCCTGAACAGAAATCAATTTTCATGACAGCAGGGTACAATGAAAAGAGCCCTGGGCAGGAGGCAGGAGCCCCAGATTCTCCACCCCACTCACTCGCCAATTAGCAGGGCAACCTTTCACTCAGTTCTCATTTACTGGGCACCTGTCATGTGTCAGGAGCTGTGATGAGGGTAGGCTATTACGTGTCAGGCAGGGAGGCTGACATGGTCCCTGACTAGGTGCTGTGCATTCAAGTTGGGGAGTAAGACAATTAAATGAGCTGCTACAGTATAAGGTACTGCCCCTCTCTGGCTGCATGACCCCTTCTCTGATACCTGTGGGCTGAACTAGTGATCTATGAGATGAGATCTTCCAATCCATCTGTTGATTCATTCAAGAAATACTTTTTTTTTAGGAGGTCCTGGGGATTGAACCCAGAACCTCATACATGGAAAGCAGGCACTCAAGCACTGAGCTACATCCGCACCCCAATGAGAGCTGGTTTTTCGTTTATTTGTTTTGTTTTTAGGAGATACCGAGAATCAAATCCAGGACCTCGTACTTGGGAAGCAGGCACTCAACCACTTGAGATCCATCCGCTCCCCCAATAAATACTATTTGAGTTCCTAATACATGACATGCCCTTTTTAAAAGTTCTAGAGGCACTTTTGAAAATTCTGTTCTATATGGTAGAGCACTGAAATGGGGCTAGTCTAAGAACAGTTGTGCTGTAAATATAAAATGCACACTGGATTTCAAAGGCTCAATATGAAAAAAGAATGTAAACTATCTCATTAATAATATTTCCTATTGATTATATGTTGAAATAACATTTTGGATGTATTGGGTAAAAAATATAGTATTAAAATTAAATTCACCTATTTCTCTTTACTTTTTTTAAAAATGTGGCTACCAGAAAATCTAAAATTATGTATGTGGCTACTTGCATTTGTGGCTCACATTATATTTCCATTGGACAAAGCTACTGTAAAGATAAAGCGGTGAACCCAGAAGGCAAACCCCTTTCAAGAATGGATACCCATATAACCAGATGAGGAAAAGCACTGGCAATCACGGTCCGTGTTCCACTGGTAATAAATTCGTACTGGAAGTTAGACCTGTTGAAGGCAAGAGCAGTTCTCCAGGCAGTTGAGGGGCCACACACTGAAGGCATCTGCCTGGGTTTCACAATGACATGGTTCATGAAAAGAGCAGGGAGTCTAAAAACTGGGCTCTATTTCCTGTTCTGCACCAACTGCCTTCGTAGCCTTGACTGTCACCCCATGTCTGGGCCAAGCTTGTCCCATCTGTGCAAGGAGGACTTTAAACACAAAGACTTCTAAGGCCCTTCCCAGGTCTGAAATTCTATGAAACTGGAATGACAAGGCCCAAACTCTTCCGTCAAACTTCCGTCTTGAGCTGCCTTTTGATTTACGAGGCATCATCAGGCAACATTTCTACAAACCCCTCCTCCTGCCCGGGAGGGGGTTTAGGGGAAATTAGAATGAACAGAATCCTCTGAATATATTGTGTCAAACTTTAAAATATGAACCGCAGCTTCTTCCAGGCGTCAGCCACAGAGAAGGGCGTGGGTGTGCCCTGCAAGGGAAGGCGTGCGCTGCTGTGCCGCCACCGCAGCTGCCTGGAGATGTCCTTCTGAAATTCCTGGGGAGCTTACAAGGAGGATAATCCCTCAGAGAGCACAGGAAGAGGGGAGGGGGATTCTTGCATGGTCCAGGAGAGACCAGCTTCACGTATGAAGTGTGACCTAGGCTGGGCTTTGGCCAACCAGGTGGCAGCCTGCGAGGCACGGTGTCAGGGGTCCCAGGCAGGGGCTTTCCCTAGGCAAACGACCTCACGTTCATAAAGAGCCTCAGGTTTAGACTTCCATCCTAATCTACAAATGTAGTTTTGTACATAGGCATCTGGTTGTGTGAGTGCGTGTGTATGTGTATGTGAATAGCTATACATAGTCATCTGATTGTGTGTGAATAGCTATATGTAGTCATTTGGTGTTGTGTGTGTATAAAAGGTATTAACTTTGCCAGTTTTGTTTACGAACATAGATCACCATTTTGTCTTAACACTGGGCATTTATCCATTTTACAGAAAGCCTTGGCCCCTCTCTACCTTTCAGGGGTGCTGATGCTAGAAGGGGGCCTCTGTTCACCTCTCCAGGAACCTGGGCCCATGCTACAGTTTCCTTCCAGCTATACTAAAGTTATTTAAATGCAAATGCCTTTGAAGGAGGAACACAATAGTGAACCAGAGTGGATGGCATTCACTCTTGGCTACAAAGGAGAGAGTGATAAGAATCTGGAAACTTGGGTTTTTAAATGGAATCAGCCCTCATTTGCCCTGTGACCTTGACTAAAACTCTCTTTATCTCTGAGCTTGGTTTAGCCATTTGCAAATTAAGGGTTGAATTAACTCTAAATTCTCCATTGGTGCTAACATTCCCTTAGTGGTTCTCAACCTTGAACCCAATGGAATCACATGGAGAGAAGTATTTAAATTAAATCGGAACCTATTGGGATGAGGACACAGGTTCCTCTGGTGACTCCAATGCTGAGATGTTGAGAACCCCTCCTCCACAGGAATGACACTTTCTTGCTATTATAAAGAACCATGAGGTCCTTCTAAGAAGGAGAAGCAGTGAACACAGGTCTGGGGTAGGAAAATGTATCACCTATTAAAGGAACAGTGAGCAAATTAACCTCCATGTCAGAGGTGTGGAAATATAATGTGAGCCACATACGTAATTTTAAATTTATGAGTATTCATGTTAAAAAAAAGTAAAAAGAAACAGGAAGAATTAATTTTAATAATATATTTTGTTTAAACCAATACATCCAAAATATGTAAGAGTGTAATCAATACATGTAATTTAAAAATTCTTAATAGCCACATTAAAAAGTAAAAAGAAACAGGTGAATGTTGTTTTAATAATATATTTTGTTTAATACAATATATCCAAAATATTACCATTTAAATACATAATCAATTAAAACATTTACTAATGAGCTACTTCAGTCTTTTTTTTTTTTTTTCTATCTAAGTCGTTAAAATCAGGTGTGCATTTTATACTCACATCACATCTCAGTTTGAACCAGCCACATTTCAAGTGTTCATTATCCACGTGGGTACCATATTGGACAGGTCAAGGTATGGTCAGTGGACCAGCCCCCTGTGTATCACCTGGGAGCCTGTTAGAAATACAGAATCTCAGGACCTATCCCACACCTACTGAATCAGAATCTGCATTTTAACAAGATCTCCAGGCGATTTGTTTACACATTAAAGCTTAAGAAATCCCTTTCCTCTCCCATAGTCACGACCAACTCTTGCCTATATTAGCACAACATCCTCTTAATTGGGCCCCTGGTCCCTTCAATACCTGGCCATCGCCTACCTCACTGGCCTCATCTATACTACCAATTTACCTTCCAGCTGCAATGAATGCTCTCAGTGACTCAAGTCAGCATGTCTCTTCCACCTGAGAGCTTTCATTCATGCGGCTCCTTCCAGAAACACTCCGTGCATCTCCCCCCACTACTTATGGTTGGCTCCTACTTGAATTTCAGCTTTGACATCACTTTCTTGGAAAGACTTGCCTAAACCCCTTGTTCACTAGCTGCCCTCTCTGCCCACATCCCCTCTTCCCTTCCAGGCCTTGCATTTCTCTTGTCCTATATATTCTTTTTTTGTTTGTTTATTTATTTATTTTTATATTTTAAAAGATGCTTAGATTACATAAATGTTACACAAAAATTACAGGGATTCCCATGTTCCCCACCTCGTCCTATATTTTTTATGATTTGAAAATGCCTGACTCTGTCTATACTTCCCCCTAGATGAAAAGCTCCATGATGAAAAGGACAACCTCTGTCTTAGTCACTATCCATCCCAAGCATCCAGCATAGGACTACATATAATAGACAGTTGGTGTTCAATTCTTTTTTTTTTGAAGGGGAGAGAGTAAAGAAGGGAGACAGGAAGATAGGATGGTGGGAAATCAGGAAAGAAGGATGGAAAGTTTCTCCCAATGTGAAATTGAAATAATAGTCTCTGTTTAGAAAATTCTTAATATAACAAACTCAAAGTTTGAGCTAGAAGATGGCAGGAAAAGGGAACCAACGTGGATTAAATCTTACTGTGCCATGCATTTACAGACCACATCTGCCTGGAAATCAGAACACGTAGGTTTAAGAGCCAGCCTTCTGGACAAGTCACTTCACCTCCCTGAGACTTAGTTCCTTCACCCATGTCACCTATGAAGGGGAAATGTTAACGTGCCTTTCAGGGCTTGGTGGTGAAAATCAAGTGGAAAGATGCATCTGGAAGGCTTGGTAAAGTATAAAGTGCCGTGGAACAAGAAGGGATTGGGATTCTGTTCTCCAACATTGCAACTTCTTACTGCTCCTCTCCTGATGCTGTTTCATTTTCCACTTGAGTTTAGAAGTCAAATATTTAGCTGTGCTAATGGGGTATTGGATCTTTTTATTATGGCCCCACTACTCAGTGTGTGCAGCTTTGCCAAGATAATAAAAGATGTTAGACCTGTTCTCGCAGCTGCTTAATGCAGAAATGCTATGGGAACACACCTGGGGTGCGACGTCAAATGGAATCAATGGTGAAGCCAGCCATGTCCCCAGCAGAGATAAAAGCATTAATATCCTATTTCACCCTCAGCCCACACTGGCATGATGTTGATTAAAATTATTTTCTGCAGTTTGACTATTTTTTTAAGAAAATTTGTAAAGGGTTTGTGTGTGTGTGTGTGTGTGTGTGTGTCTGAGAGAGAGAGAGAGAGAGAGAGATAGGCTGAGTGAATGTGTGTGCGAACAAGAGGGAGAGAGAAAGAGAGAATGTTAATGGGAGTTAGATTTGATACCTCTGCTTGAAGTCTGGTTTCAGATCTAGTTTTAATGGCATGCATTTCACAGTCCCATGGCTTGGATAGGGCCACAGGGAGTTTTGTTAAGTACAGTGCCCCCCACTACTGCTTTACTAGCGTACGTGTTCATGTGTGCATCTGTTCATGTCTGTTGGTCTGAGAACGTTTTATGTAATAGAAAATGAAAGTCCCTCTCGAGGAGTTGCTGTGCCTCCTGAGAAGAGGTACAGATGGGTATCAGTGTACCTACCACCTGTGGGTGCACATACACATGTGAACATATGTGGGTACATGTGTTGGATAAGTGTGTGTGTAAGTGGTTGTGTGTATGTGTGTGGGTACACAGGTGCATGTATCAGTCTATAGATAGTTATTGAGCATCAACTATATATTAGTCAATGTGCTTGTGGTAGGATGCAGGATATAAAGCCATGAACAGGGTAGCCAAGGTGTCTGCCCTTATGAAGCTTACAGCCTATGGCAGTATTTCTTGGCTGTGGCACTACAGAATTGTGGGTCAGGTGGTTCTTTGTTAAGGGGGGCTGTCCTGGGTATTGTAGGAAATTTAGCAATATCTCCAGTCGCTGCCCAGGGATAACATCCCCTGGTTGTGAAAACTAAAATGTCCCCAAATGTTACCAAATTTCCCTTGGGGATAAAATCACCCTTTGTTGAGAAGCACTGGTCTATGAGGAAAGGTAGATATTAAACAAAAATTATAAAATTGATTATTTAAGTAACTACGTGTTGTGAGGGAGAAGCGCAGGGAGCTCTGAGAGTGTACCCCTAGAGTAAGCTGGTCAGACTGCAGAGTCAGGGAAAGCCTCTGGGAAGATGGGATAGATAAGCATGGGCATGAGAGGTGAGTGTGACTCAACTGAGTAAAGAGAGCTGGAGCAAATGTTCAGAAAGAGGGAGAAAGACCCTGGTTGAGGAAGGAAGGAGCATGTCATTCTAGGGGAGAGAGTACAAGTTGAGACCAGCTCTTGGGGTAGCACATGAGCGCTCTGTCACTGGAATATGCAGGAAGAAGCTGGGTTGGGAGACATGGCTGTTACGGATCAAATTATTTCCCCCAAGAAGACATGTTCAAGTTCTAACTCCTGGTCCTGTGGAGGCAAACTTATTTGTAAATAAGATCTTTGAAGATGTTCTTAATTAAGATGGGGCCAAACTGAATTAGGGTGGGCCTTAATCCAATGTATTAGTCTGCCAAAGGGGTTCTAATGCAAAGTACCAGAAATCTGTTGGCTTTTATAAAGGGTATTTATTTGGGGTAGAAACTTACAGTCACACGGCCATAATGGTAATCACTTTCCTCACCAAAGCCTGTTCCCACATGTTGGAGCAAGATGGCTGCCGGTCTCTGCAAGGAAAGCCTTCATCTTCAGGCTCCGTGGTCCCAGTTTCTTCCAATCTCAGCTATAGACGGGCATAAGGCTGTCCAGGGAATTGTCTCTTCCCAGGCTCAGCTGCTCTGCTCTCTCCACAAGGCCAGCTATAAACTGTTAGGCAAATGACTCTCTCCCTGGGGTTCCAGCATCAAAACTAAACTCTCTGTGTTCTCTTTCTCTGTGTATTTATTTCCCTGTCTTTGATTGAGCATCCATTTATATAGTCCACAGCTGTAGGCTAGCTGTAGGCAGGAACTCGAACTGAGTCGCCCTAATGGCATGGTCAAATAAAAGCCCTAATCTTGATTTAATAAAGTAAAAGTGAAACATCTGAGTCTAATATAATCTAATATGCCCAAAGGATCAGACGAGCTTACAAACACAATCCAATATCTAGTTTTGGAATTCATAAACAATACCAAACTGCTACATCCAATATGACTGAAGTCCTTATAAGAAGAGGAAATTTGGACATAGTGAGGAGGAGACAGAGAAGGAGAAAGATGGCCATGTGACAGAGGCAGAGATTGAGTTATGGGTTGTCAGCAAGCCACCACCAAGAGGCTACAGACATCACAGAAAGCACGATTCTGCTAATGCCTTGATTTTTGGGCTTCTAGTTTCCTGTTTAAGCCAATTGGTCTGTGGTACTTTGTTATAGCAGCCCTGGCAAACAAAGATACAGGCATTGGATAGTTATGCCCAAAGATTCATTCCTGTTTGAAAAGGCTCTGGAGAATCTCTGAAAGAACTTTTTGATTACAGGGATCGATGTTGTACCTGTGTCTTCTGCTTAAATGACAAAAACTTGGGAAAGGAGGGAGTCAGTCCCAGCTGGTCTATGAGACGATCTTTAAAAGAGGGCAAGTAGTTTCAGTTTTCTGGAGAGTGAGAATCAGGCTTTTGAGGAGATGGTGTTTCCACTGACCTTTGAGGTACACTTGGGGTCCCAGCCATTTCTTGGGCTGACTCACAGATCCACACAAAACCTATTCCATCTACACACATACACACACATCAAGGCCTTTCACAATTGGCATTCACATGGCCCCTTTTCCAACTCACAGATGAGGATATTGAAGCTCTGAGAAGTGCCAGGACTTGCCCACAGTCACATTCAATCATGATCAAGTGGCTATTTGCACCCAGGTCTCTCTGACCTTGAGGCTCCTGCTCACATCCTGTGCCTCCATTGGAAGAAGGACACAGATGCACATCTCTGATCAAGTCAACCCCTTCTTCATAAACTTTCAGCAGATGCTTGGAGCCCCTCTACCAGGTATCCACACCTGTTCAAGGTCCCCCGCTGTCCCAGACGTGCCAGCCACTTTCCTGCTTAAAATGAGCCAGTATCCTACTCCACTATGCTAAGGAAAATGCTGTGTTCTTCCCCTCTGCCCAGGCTCATCACTGCTGCTGTGAGGAAGGTCATACTCTCTTGCAGTTTCAAGTATTTGCGTATGCTGTTCCTATCTCCAGGTCCTGGCCCCTTTTCCTTCCTTTCTTTTACTTTGAGAACACCTTGAAGACTGAGCTCACTTCTCACCTCTTTCCTAGCCCTCCTTCTCCAGCCCAATGATATATACATGCACATATCCTTCCTTATTAGACCTTCTTAGACTCTCACTACCTGCCCAACACCCAACCTAACAGTCTGTTCACAATGCTGTTTGTCTAAGAAGCCGGGGAGGTCTTCCAAGACTGGGGGTGTATCTCTGTAACCTTAGCCCACAGAGATAAGGTGCTTAGTGGATGCTAAGTAGCATCTTAGTAGATGATCAACAAATACTTTTTACTCTGCTCCTAAAAGGTCCTCTTAAGTGCCTTCACTATCTTTGGCAGAAAAAAACACATAAATGCTGACATCATTAGCCCTCCCTCAGCAGAGAAAATAGGATGGAGTGAGGGTGGGGGCAGAGGGAGGAGAGATGATGGGGGGGTGGGACAGGAGTGAGATATTTATCAACAAGTGATCACAGACTCAGGAAGGGGCCTACTGAAATTTTCCTACTTTTATTTGTACCCATCCACTAGAACTGGAAGGGATCTGAGCCAGTCCATCAGTTCTGACTTCCAGGGAGAGATAACTGGAGCTCACCAATGTCTGGGGACTTCAAGAATCCACAGTGGGAAGCCCAAAGACTATTATGTACCCCAGCTTCAAGATGGCAGAAAATGCAGTAACGCAGTTGACTCAACCTCCTGGATGCTTACTCACATGCTTTTCTATAAACCTAACTAGTCTACTTCTCTGCCTGCTTCCGACTAACCAAATTATTTCTGTCTTTCCAGTTCCAGTTCTAAGGAAGAAATTGGATGGACTCAGCTCACCCTCCAGGACACGCTATTTCATGCTTCACAACCAGCAAATGATACCTGGTTCTATTAATAGCTACCTCTGTCTAAAAATAACCCAAAGCAGGGGGTTATAAGTGGGGCAGTTTGGGCTAGAAGGGATGATCAGGCATAGCAGGCCCAATGACCACTATGGTCCATAGCAGCCTGGTTAACCAGACCAGGATAAAGCAGTGGAACCTGTTAATAGTTCCACCCACTGGAGGAGATCAAATGCTGAGGACCAAAACCCATTCTTTTCAAGGGTGGAACCAAGTAGCCAGTGGCTGGGATAATATCAATGGATTCAAGGCAGTGAGCTTTGAATTTTAATTAAAGTCAACCTTGCACAAACATTTGGCACTTGGTATGTTTACTACAAAACTTACCATAGTCTGATACTATCTGAGCATCTTGAAAGCCTGGATCATGTTGTACTCATTTTTATTTCCCCAGGGCTTGATGTGGCATAAAACACAGAAACAATTGTAAAATGGCATTTATTAAACTAAACTGAATTCCTTAATATTTATTTAGGTCTATCTACCCTCTCACCAGCTTACAAACTCCTTGAAAGCAGGGCTTGTGTCATTTTCACTTTGTAATCACCCTAATAACCTAGCATGTGGCATGAAAAATAGTAAGTGCCCAATAAATGCCTGTTGAATATTTTTAGAAATGATAGCACACACACGACTCTCAGTTATACATAATATTATAAGGCTCTTTGATACACACTGATAACATCAGTTCTAAGTCAGTTGCCTAGGTACAGATCCAGTTCTACCATTTAGTAGCAGTGTAACCTGGAGCTAGTTACTCACTGTCCCTGAATCACATTTTTAAACTGGAAATAATAATATCTACCTCAGAGGGTGGCTGTGACTTAATTGGTTAATACCTAAGTGAGTTAATACCTGTGAAATGTTTAGCACAGGGCTTGACGCATAGTAAATGTACATTAAAGGTGTTATGCTGATTTTCCTTCACAAACACAAATAATTCCCAAATATTCATGAACCAAACTAATAATTAATTTTACCTCCTGCTTTGTTCATCTGCAATGGTTCCAAAGCTTTTCTCTCTTCCTTAAAAGTTTAATCGATTGATAGTTTCCTGAGCAGAACCAAAAAGGTCCAAGACATTGCTCTCATGAGCTGATGCAGACCCTCCTGCTCTTGAGTGTCCATCTCAGAAAAGGTCTTTTTAGTATGATTATTGCTATTTTTCACATCTGAATATTACTTTTCTGTGGCAGCCCTCCTCAGTCTCAAGAGGCTCCCACCACAGTCTGGATTTGTAGGTGCAGTTTGGGCACTAACCCCAGCCATGTAGCTGTCCCCTGCATCTGGCATGCCCTTCCCTGAGCCTGAGCCTGATAAATTCCCAAAATTGGCCTCCTTGGAAAGGGTGATAATGAGCAGCAGGAGGACAGTGGTGATGGTGAAGAAGAAGAGCACATACTGAGCTCTAACCATGTGTCATGGCCTATACTAATGGCTCAACAGGGATGAATAAGACAGGGGGCCTCCTGCTGGGGACCTCACAATGCGGTTGCAGCTGCAGTGGGTACTTTGGCAAAAAGTGAGGTGACACAGAAGAGGGGGCATCGTTCTGCCTGATAAAGGTCAGAGAAGACTACAGCAGAGCCGGCACTTGATCAGGGCCTTGAGGTGTAATCCAGGCAAATAATCATTCATTCATTCTGCCATTCATTGACTCAGCCAGCATGTATCAAAGTACCTACTCTGTTGGGCTGTTAGCTAAGCACTGGGCATGTAGACCAAACCTGGCCCTTGCCCCCCCCACCCCAAGTTGAATGGGGAGGGGGAGGGACAAAATAAGTGACTATTAAGTACAATACAACACAATGATTGCAATGATTGATGCATGTTCAAGTTGCAGCTGGATCATCCATGGAAACAGTAACTATACCTGCAAGGGAGTCTTCATAAGGAAGTAAAATTTGAGCTAAATTTATAAGGAAATAAACCATTTTACTGAGTACTTACTATGTGCCAGGCATGGTGCTCCATTTTTATAAACATTACCTAATTGAATCCCCTCAACATCTGTGAAAAGTAGGGTACATTCTCCCTTTCAGACAAGGAAGGCAATTGGAAAAAGAGGGGCCTTGTCAAGTTCGTGCAGAAGTATGAGGTGGATCCAGTATTGAGCATCCCCTTTCCTTGATGCCAAAGCTTTGGCTCTTAGCTGTTCTCTGTACTGCCCCAAGTTTCCATGCTGTCCAGGAGTGATCCAAAGTAGAGGGGATTCTAGGCGGAAGGAACTGTACGTACAAAGGCAGAGAGACATAGAAGAGCTGGCTGATTTGGGAACTCATCAATCAGTGCTGCCGATAGGGAGGGTTGGGCAAGGAAGAGAGCTGGATGACAGGTGATGGTTGAAGACAAGGGGATGTGAGATTATACAGGGCCTTTTGTGCTATGTTTAGGAGTTTAGATTTTGTGCTGTAGTCTACAGGGAGGCACAGAAAGATTTTGAGCAAGAGCAAGATAAGACCAGATCTGACCATAGAAAGACGGTCTGGGGACTTTGAATGCCAAACTAAGGAGATTTGCATTTATGTGAAAATGTCTTGGTAAGAGTTAAAAGATGCCCTCTTTCACCTTTCACTCTCTGCCTGTCAATCGAACCCACTGACATGGAAGGTTTTGAGTTTATTTGATTTCAGGAAATGATATATTCTTTATGTTGTTTTTTTCTCTCTCTCTCCATTTTCCCTCTGGACTGCATATCATTGCTTGCAGTGGCCTGCAGGTTCTCAGTTTTCACAGAGAAATGTACTTTTGGGGTTGTAGGGCCTGTAAAACATGAAATTAACCAGTGTCATATCTTTCACGCCCTCCTCCCTGCTCACCCAAGAGCCCAAATTAAATTTCACACTGAACAATCTGAGCAGCTGACATGCTCCACAGACACAGAACATGACTTTGATGGCCACAAGGTGGACATCTCTCTCATCAGAGTCTGTGTCAACTCTGCCGCCTCTATTTTGATGGCAAAATTTAGCTGATTCTGGCCTTGATCTCAAGCTACTGCAGATCCCCCAAGACCAACAGAATCTGTCCCTGAGTACGAGTATGAGCACTGACTTACAGCTTACAAAGCCGCGTCTGTCTGCACACAAGGCCTGTAGAGCAGGGAATATATACACATCATACAGAGTAGAAATCAAGGCCACACAGCGAGGAGCTCAAGGGCCCTCAGCTGACCTCACTCTCTGCCAGGACAATCATCTTTTGGCCACAGGGCAACTTTCTCTTATACTTTCAGATAAGAGGCTTCTAAGTGTAGCAGGGAAAATCCTAATAAAAAGATCGTCCCCTGGTAATTTCTTAAATCCTAACCCCTTTTTTCTCTCTCAAGCCCCCCTTAGTTTTGGACCCCATCTTCTCTTCCAATTCCATAAGGACCCCATCATGTGACTCCCGTGGCCCTTGCAATGGCCCTTGCTCTCTCTCACTCGCTCCAGGTCCAGTTCAGCATACTCATACCACTCTGAAGCTCTGTCGTAGCTTGCCAGAACTGCTATGACAAATACCACACAATGGGTTGGCTTAAACAACAAGCATTTATTGTCTCATGGTTTTAAAGGCCAGAAAACCAAAATCAAGATGCTGGGCTAGCCCACTCTTCCTCCTGAGGTCAGTGGCATTCTGGCAATGGCCTTCCTCCATCACATGAGCCCCCTCTCCTCTCTGGCCTCTTCTGACTTCTGGCTTCTCCTGACTGACTGCATCCAAATTTCCTCTGTTTTTAGGGCCTCCAGTCATATAGATTATGGGCCCACGCTAATACAGTTTGGTCATACCTTAATAAGATCTTCAAAGATCCTATTCATTAATGAGTCCACTCCTTAGCCAGTAAAAACATCTTCAAAGGTCCTATTAAGCGGGTTCACACCCACAGGATTGCAGACTAAGACTTGGACATGCCTTTTGTGGGCTACATGAGTCAATTCCCAACCCTCTGTCAACCTGTTCTCCCCACCCAGAATGCCTTATTCCACAGCACCCATCTGTTCAAGTCTTTTCTGTCTTCACCATCTAAAATTCCACATTTACTAAAATGTAGTTCCTTGTCTCATCATAATTAATCTCTCCTTTGCCATGGTTCCAGCAAACTTAGGATTTCTCTCATTCCGTCAGTCATGGTCTGCCTTGTATTTCACTCTGTAACCGTGCTGCCTGAGGCCAAGGCCATACCTAGTTTATACTGGATTTTTGTGCAAAGCAGCATTTTGCATGCAGCAGTCATCAGTATATGCTTGACTAGTCAAATTCCATCCACCAAATCAATGTTACTGCCCCTCATCTCTCAGTGCCTTGCTGGGGAGAGTATCTAAATAGGTTTAAGAGATTACCCTGATGATGACAGTTAATCTCATGAATAAACCTAGAGAAGGCATCCATGGGTGCTAATGAAGAATATTTCTTCCGGACTTTTTTTTTTTTTTTTTTTTTTTTTACATTTTATGTTGCCTGGCATAGTAAAGGACAAACTTTGCGGGCAGGGGATGGTCCAAGGGGAGAAAAGGAGAGAAGGAAAGCCTTCCTAGTGACTAAGAAAAATCACACTGAGAGACATGTTTGAGTTTATCTAGTCCAAAAACTGAATGCTTCTGCATTGTTCTCCCCAAAATAAATGCTTTTTCAATTGTTGTTTGGACTTCCCCTGGAGTAAGGATCTTGTTATCTCACAAGACAGACCATCTCAGGGTGAAATCTCATGGTGAGACAAACTGCCTTTATCAGGACTAGACCTGCCTTTCTCCTTTAATGCAATGGCCCTGGTCCTACCCCTGAAGCCTAGGTATTCCTTCTATAAGGCACACTTCCAAATATGGAAAGACAACTCGTAGGCCTCCCTCATTTTTCACTTCCTTCACTCCACCCATTCTGCAGAAGTTCAGATTGAATTTCAGAGGGAAAAAGGGCTTTACCTAAGATAATAGCAACTTACAACCATAGGCAGTGTTTCCGATTACACCATGAGTAGTGGGATGTTTGGTTTGATGAGTCAACTTGTCTAGGCCATAGAATCCAGTTATTCATTTAAGCTCTAATCTAGAAATGCTTCCATGAAGGTATTTTGTCAACATGTTTGACATCTATGATCAGTTGAATTTAAAGGAGATTATACTGTTAAGAAGGGGTGGGCCTCATTCAGTCAGCAAAAAAGGCTGTAAGAGTAAAAATGAGGTTTCCCCGAGGAAGAAGACATTCCACCTGTGGAATCCATCTCAGCTCCTGCCCGAGAATTTCCAGGCTGCTGGCCTATTCTACAGATTTTGGACTTGCCAGATCCACAATCACATATGTGAATTCCTTAAAATAAATCTCTAATATATACTGGCTCAACTTCTCTGGTCAAACCCTTACTGAAACTAGGAACTTTATCCAAAGATTTGATTATATAGGGGAGAATTTTGGGCCCCAGACCAGGACCAGAAGTGGAGTTATTTATGGAAAGAGAGCCTTTGAACCTCTCTGCCATAGGAGCAACTGTTTCATGCAAGTCCAGGGATGGCAATGGCTACCTTGCAGGACTGGTAGCAGTCCTAGGTCATCAGAGAGCCCCCGTGTGTCCATTTCTGATGCAGGGAGGGTAGGTAGAGCTATGGCCTTCCTGTGCTCTCAGAAAAGGAGCTGGTTCTGGCTCCTTCACAAGCATGCCCTTGACTCTTTCTTCCCCTGCACCAGGCTGCATCTGGGAAAAGGAGGACGCAGTGTTTCTCCCTGAGGCTAATGAGATATATCAGATGCAGGTGACACTTGGGTCAGGCAAGCACCTGCTCTTTTGGGGCCTGAGGCTTTCTACTAACTTGGGAAAGAATTTGCTACAGCCACTTGGATAGGAAAGGGTAGCTGAGAATTCCTTGCAGTGCTTAAGACTTGGAATGTTTTTAAAACTGTCCCTGGGATACCACAGAGGGCAGAATTTGATGGGGATGGGAGTGGAGAAAGAGAGGACAGATGTCAGCTCCTGGAATCAGACTTTCACAGCTGTGAGGCAGTTGAGTGACTTGATAAAAGCATGCTTTTGTGTCAAGGCTGCTTAGGACCTAATTTTGGATTCCTCATTTACTAGCTTGGTGACTTCTCTGAGACTCAGTTTCTTCATTTGCAAAACAGGGATAAAAATGGCATTTCCATATATATTTATAACTATATATAACTGTCACCTTTAGCAGATTGAGATAGTGGTTCAGAGCACAGGCTTCAGCATCATGCAAACCTGGTTCTTTCTCTGATGGTACAGATATAACATAATGGGTATGAGAAAGGGCCAGGCTGCCAGGGTTCGAATCCCAGCTCTGTCACTTGATATCAGTATGGCTTTAGACAAGTTATTTAATTTCTTTGGGCTTCATTTTCCTCCTTTATAAACTGGAGATAACAATAATACCTATCGCACAGGCCTAGTAGGGTAATTAAATGCATTCATATGCATAAGAGGTTCCAATAAAGTCTAGTACTTAGTAAGAACCTAATAAATGCCAGCTATTTCCACTGTGCTTTGCATAAGGGTGAAATGAGATAATGCTTTTAAAATACTTGGTACTTAGGAGAAGTACAATAAAATAATAGTGGTTGTAGTAGTTGTTGCTTACAACAGCAATGACAACAGTGTCTTACTCTGACTTCTGGAGATGCAATATACTTTCCATAAGGTAGGGTCTGTCTCCAGGCCTTCTGTTTCAATCCATTTTAACTTCCTAGCAGATTATTCTGGCTGAATTTCGGCTCCATGCGACATCTCTGTTAAAAATCAAAGTCTTCGGTCACTCCAATCTGCAGAATAAGATCCCACTGCCGGGCTTTATGTAACCTCCATGATCTTTGCCTTAATTGGGTTTTTCCAGTTTTGTGCCCTAGGTTCACACTATCCCTCATTTCTTCCCTCCTTTTGCATAGTCTGGGATCCCCCTCAGCTCTCAGTTAGTGTGTATCTCATGATGGATCCAAGATGATAATTGACATCAGATCATCAGCCTGAAATGGTGTCAGCCTGGACTATGTAAGGATCACATAACTACAATATCAACCAGGCTTTGGGTGTCTACTATGTGCAGGGTACTGTGCTGAGTGCTTTACATGCATAGGCTTTCCTTTTGATTTAATATTCTCAGAGACCCTGTGAGGTGGGTATCATTCATCTCTTTTCAGAGCTAAGTCATCCAAGGCTCAGCAGAATAAAATGACTTGTCCAAGGTGCTATAGCTAGTCTGTGGCTGACTTACACCTGAGCTTGATTGTCTTACATTCTTGGCTTCTTATTCATTTTTTTAAAAACAATGTATTGAAGTATATCATTCATACATGAACATACATAAACTATAAGGGTTCAGTAAACATTGTGAACTTACAAAACAAACATGCTAACATCATACAGGGCTCCCAAACAGCACCCCACCACAAATCCTTTGCATTGTTGTGAAACACTTGTTTTGTTAACAAATTATGGAAGAGCATCATCAAGGTATTACTACTAACTATAGTCCATATCTTACTCCCCTATACATTTTTTTAAAGGATTTATTTATTTATTTGCTTTTATCCATTTTTACGGCCGCCCCCGCCCCCGCCCCCGCCCCCGCCCCCGTTTTTGCTGTCTCTGTGTCCATTCCCTAGGCAACTCTCTGTGTCCACTTCCTGCCCTCTCTTTTCATCCTTCTCCTCCTGTCTTCACTGGGACTCGATCCCTGGAACCTCCGATGTGGGAGAGAGGTGTCCTACCACCTGCGCCACCCTAGCTCCTGGTTTTTCGGCGCATCTCATCTTGGCTCTCCCTTGTGTCACTCTCCTGCTACATCATCATCTTGCTCTGTTGCTCGCGGGGCCTGGAGGGTTCACCTGCTCACGGGGCCTGGTGGTGCCCCCGGGTGGCCCTCTATACTTTTCTTTTTTTAATTTTTACCAGGAGGCCCAGGGGCTCAAACCCAGGTCCCTCCATATGGAAGATGGATGCCCAACCATTTGAGCCACATCTGTCCCCTTGCTATATTTCTTAAGGCTGATCAAAAATACCTAGAGTTACAGTCTTTTCCCATACAGGATGGTCATATAATAAAATCAGGCTTAGTTTATCACCAGCATTGTAAAAACGAGACCTAGGGAAAAAACCTAGGTCTGGGGACACATGCATGGTTTCTAATACAGCAAATGTTTAGCCTACCCTGATCATCACTAAAGCAGGACAGCGAGAATATTCACATTTTTATTCATTTTTAAAAACTTTTTATGTAAGCTTAACATGCAAATAAAAGTGGAAATACTATAAATACATGGGTCAGTGAATTTTCACGAATCTTTGTGCATGAAGATCAAGAAAGAGAACACCCTGGAAGCCTTTTGCATGCTCCCTTCCAGCCACTGCACCTCCTAGGCCAACCACTACTGTGGCGTCAAACAACATGGCTTACTTTTGCTGTTTTTGTACTTTATATAAATGGAAACATAAAGTATGCACCCTCCGGTGCTTGGATTCTTTTGCTCAACATTTATGTGTGAGATTCATCCATACTGCTGCCTACTGTTGTATTCACTCATTCTCATTGCTTAGAGAATTTTATATAGGATGACCTGAAAATTCAATGGGGGAGGGACCAGGCCATGTGCATCAACAGAGGAAAGTCTATGAATCTGAATAAATATCACAGTATTTCACAATTGGAAATATAAAATTGCTATTACGAATGCAAGCAAGCTACAAATGAAAAAGGAGAGTCCCTGCCCCAATCAGACCCTTCGGGGCACTGTCCCCCCACAGAAAAGCTTTGACAACCACCAAGAAGTAGCAGAAACATCTTTCTCAGAGCTCTAGAAAACAGTTAAAAGATTGCAGTAAAAGGCTGAATACTGAATCAAGAAAAAGGCTTTTTTAAAGAGGTAGAATTTTGTGGCACCCTGCCTGGCTCCTCCCTTCCCCTCACTGGCTCGGCAAGGAGCCATCCATCAGATTCCTGGACGCAGTTCTGGAGGGGGAGCATATATGTGCTCATACTGGTATAATGTATGCCCAGGCTGTCTGGTGGTGGCCTGAGGGACTCACCGTCCCAGAACTTACCCTGCATGTAGAAGGTGGTTCAGAAAACTCTCCCACAGAATGCTCTGGAAGAGCAGCCAAGTCGTGCTGCCTGAGAGAAGAGATTGCTGACTGTAGGACACGCAGCACAGTGCTTGGAACCATGAGGAAACTGTTTCCTAGGGAAGAGGAGATATTTATATCTGTGTAAATGGGGGAATTCCAAGGGCCACACATGCATGCCTAAAACAAGATGCATGCTCAGAAAGGATCAGGGAGGCCCCTATGCTTTGGCCTGGAGCTATTCTCTAAACCCTTTGTATAGATAAGCCCTGAAGGAGCACACTCAGGCAGGTCAATCTATGAAGGTGTTTTCTTTTTTTCCCCTTCTTTTTTCTTCTTGTTTTTGTTAGTTTCTGGCACATTCAAAGAAGGCTCTGTCATAACAGTAGCTGGATATAAGCTAAAGGGAAAGTTGCCTCAGAGTCTAAATTCCAACATTAACACATTAAAATACCAGTAGTCCAGGTTTCAACAAAATTTTACAAGAAAAACAAAGAAACAGGAAGTGATGGCCCCAGCAAAGGAGAAAATTAAAGCATTACAATCAATGTGCAGGACCAGACCTGGGACTTACAAGACAAAGACCTTTAAAAAAAATTACCCTAATTATGCTCAAAGAGCTAAAGGAAAACATGGACAAAGAACTAAAGGAAATCAGAAGAATGTTAGATTTAGATGATCACAAAGAGAATATCAATAGAGAGATGGAAAGCATGAAAAGGAAACCAACAGAGCTGAAGACCACATAACATAAATTAAAAATTCCCTAGAGGGGTTCAGCAACAGGTTGGAGCTGGCAGAAGAGAGAATAAATGAACTTGAATTTCACACAATTGAAATCATTCAGTCTGAAGAGGACAAAGAAGAGAGAATGAAAAAAAGTAGAACAGAACCTGAGGAACCTGTGGGACACCATCAAGCGTACAAATATACGTACTGTGGTAGTCCCACAAGGGGAAGAAAGAAAGAGACAGAGAGAATATTTAAAGAAATAATGAGTGACAACTTACCAAATATAACAAAAGACATGAATACACACATCTAAGACACTGAACTCCAAACAGGATAAACCCAAGTAGATCTAGTGCCACAGCGTATTATGATCAAATTGTCAAATTCCTAAGATTGAGAATCCTGAGAGTTGTGAGAGAGAAGCGGCATGTCATGTACAAGGGAACCTGCATAAGATTAAATTCCAATTTCTCATTGGAAACCATGGAGAAAAGAAGGCAGTGGGATGACATACTTAAAGTGATGGAAGAAAAGAAAAACTGCCAACCAAGAATTTGATATCTGGCAAAATTGTTTTTCAGAAATGAGGGAGAGATTAAGACATTCCCAGATAAACAAAAGCTGAAAGATTTCATCACCACTAGACTAGTCCTGCAGAGATGCTAAAGAGAGTTCTGCAAGTTGAAAGGAAAGGACAATAGATGATAGTTCAAAGACACATGAAGAAATAAATATTTCCCATAAGGGTAACAACCGAGGTAAATATTAAGGCCAGTACTATTGTATTTTTTGTCTGTAACTCCTCTATTTACTTCCTACGTGATTTAAAAGGCAAACACATAAAATGTAATGAGAAATCAGTGGGTTTGGACTCATAATGTATAAACATGTAATTTGTGACAAGAATTACATAAAGGTGGAGGGATGGAGGGGTATAGGAACATAGTTTGTGTACACTATTGAAGTTAAGGTGGGATCAAAGCTAATGAGGTCATTACAGATTTAGGATGTTAAATTTAAGGCCTATGGTAACTACAGAGAATTTATCAGAGAATATCAAGCCCATAGAGACAGAAATTAAAGCACAGGTTGCCAGGGGCAGAGGAGCAGGAGGAATGGGGAGTTAATGCAAAATGGGGTAGGGTTTCTGTTTAGGGAAATGGCAAAAGTTTAGTAGTGGAAGAAGGTGAGGGTACTTCAAAATAGTAAATGTGATTAATACTAATGAATGGTATGCTTGGAGTGGTAGAGATGGGAAAATTTATGTTGTATATACATTCCCACAATTAAAAGAAGAAGAAGAAAGAAAGATCAACTAAAAAGGAAATGACAATTAGAGGCAATACACGATCTTGGTTGGGATATAACAAGGGAGGAGAGAAGGCTCAAAAGGACATTACTGGGAAATATGAAAAAATGGAAAATAGACTATAAGCTTTACTGTCAATGTTAAATTTCTTCACCTTGATAAATGCACTTAAACTGGACACATAAGTGAATATCCTTGTTCTTAGGAAACGCAAATGGCAGTATTAAGGTTTCAAGTAGCGTGATGTATGCAACCTACACTCAAGTGTTCAGTAAATGGATTGGCATATAGACAGATTGATGGATAGATAGAGGAATTGATAGAATGAAGGATAGATAGCTAAATGATATGGCAAATGTGGCAAAATGTTAAAATTAGTGAATCTGGGTATCTGGGGGGATAGCGATCTGTTGGAATTCTGTGTATGGAGTTTGCATTACTTTTGTAACTGCCTTGCAAGTTTGAAAGTATTTCTAAATAAAAAGTTTTTTAAAAAGTAAATGGGGACAGAATAAGTTAATACCCAACATGTTCAACTGAGTCAGTGTGGAGCCCACCAAATTGTCCTTGTGATTAAGAATTGTGAAAGATCTCAGAGAATTTCTTTAGAAAGATATGAGCACCAGATAGAGTACAGAATGGCTTATTTCTATCCCAGAATCAAAGATCTCAAACTCTGCTCCCTGTTCTAGCCACACTGACTCACTGATCTCCTCCATCAGGACACTGTCTGTTTCACTCTCCCTGAGCTGATCTCTCTGGACACTATCCCACAGTCTTCCTAAACTCGTGATCTACACCAGGCATAGCCTCCTCTGTGGCCCGACAACTTATTTATCCCTTCAACTCTTGTTGGGGGTTTGTATAGTTTCCAGTTTTCCAGATAGTGCTGCTATGGACATTCTAGTATCTATGGATGCACTTCTGACCCTTCTCGTGTCTGTATCTCTGCACTAACCTATAGCTGCATGCTGGAGCACTAAGGTGACCAAGATGCGTGTGTGTTCTCCTTCCAACGAGCAGAAAAAGTGACTTACGCTTCCACGTAGATGATATTGATATTGCTTTATTATCTCTGACAAAGAGCAGTCTTTGGAGTTGAACTGGTGGCTGGTTCACCAGGTATTCCTCAGTGTCAATTACACTGAGACCAAAGAACCCATTTTGGCAGGCATTCACCAACATCTTAAAGAGAGCCATAAATTATCCCCATTTCAACAGGTTAATTTAGATAGCTATTTTAAGGGGACTTTCACAGCCAACTCACTCTACAGGTCTATCAGGATGCAGTTTTTTTCTATAATACCAGTGACAACTCACATTTACTCGACATTTATAATTTAGGAAATGCTTTTTGCATGTGTTTCTGAATGTATTAAGCACACCCACCTTCCACTGAGAAAAAATGTTATGAATGCCCTCTCTACTGCATATTATAGTCAAGGAAACAGACTGAGAGGCACAGCTGTTGCCTGAGGTTGCTCAGCTGAGCCAAGCCTCACACCAGCTCTGTTGACCTGAAATGCACTTTTCAATAAATTCTTATTTTTTCCAAAAACAAGATATTTATTTGGGTACTTACTTAATCCTTCTGTAGGTAAGAAGATTTTCTGCTGATTCTTACCTTTAGAGGAAGAATGGGGTTCAAGTAGACTCTCTCATATAATTTGTTTAGTTATCAACAGTTCTTTGTATGCCAGGATGACCCTAGAAGCCCTTTAAGAGTTCCTTAAGAGGCAACTCCAAACTCACAAGTGTAGTCCATCTGAATTAAGTTGGATGACCTGACCCTTTATCCCCAATTCCCCAAATCCTGTGACTTCTGGTTTTTAATTCAAGAAACCACACAGCTAAGCTGGAGCTGTTTTCCTCTTCTGAATCTCAGTCATTGATCCAGCTTCACTCTTGATGGTGCGCATGTCTCTCATGGGTGGTTGCCATTTCTCTGGTAGACATTCAGGTTTGGGTCTCGCTCTTTGTATTAGTCAGCCAAAGGGGTGCTGATGCAAATTGGTTGGTCTTTATAAAGGGCATTTATTCGGGGTAGAAGTCCACAGTTACCAGGCCATAAAGTATAAGTTTCTTCCCTCACTGAAGTCCATTGCCACGTGCTGGAGCAAGATAGCTGCCGATGTTTGCCAGGGTTCAGGCTTCTTGGGTTCCTCTCTTCTCAGAGCTGTGTTTCTCTCCAGGCTTAGCTCCTCTGTTTCCTCCACAAGGTCAGCTGTAGACTATCAGGTGAATGGCTCGTCTCTATCCCGGGGCCTTCTCTCCAAGCTCTCTTACTTCCCGGGGCTCCAGCTCAAGACTCCAACATCAAAACTTCTCCAACACTGTCCTTTGCCATGTCTTTTATCTTGGAGACCTCACCCACCAAGGGGTGGGGCTCCACACCTTATTGACATTGCCCAGTCAATGCCCTAATCATAACTTAATCATGCTCAGATTAACAGACCAGTTTATAAGCATAATCCAATATATATTTTTGGAATTCATAATTACATCAAACTGCCAAATGGCCACACTCTTCTCCACCTTTCTGCCTGTCTAAACACTAGGGAAGATTCAAGGCTCTTTTTAGTATAGAAATATTGGTTCCACTTACAGCCACCCCTTCTGTCTACAACTGTTTGGATGAGAGTAGAAGTCTGATTATTAAATTCTTACAATAAAATAGCTATGTGGTCTCCTTCTCATCTGGTATTTAAAAGCCAGGATTTTCTCTTTAACCAACATCTGGATATCTAAATCAGGGGTTGGCAAAAATTTTCAATAAAGAGCCAGATATTGAATATTTTAGGTTTTTCAAGTCATAAGTCTGTGGCAGCTACTCATTTCTGCCATTGTGGCATAAAAGCAGACATGGGTAATATGTTACTAAATGAGCTTGTCCATGTTCCAAAATTTATAAAATTTTATTTACAAAACAGGCATTTAGCACATGGGTTATAGCTTACTGACCCCTTACCAATGGACCAATCCTGGTTAGAAATCCCTGCCACAAATTTGCTGCAGTTTAGAATCTGCCAAAGATTAGTTTCAACATCTGATATTTGATGGCAGAGTCAAATGTCTCTGTTAATTTTCCCTTCATCTAACTCTCCCAAGTAATAGGTAACATTCTAGGTTGTTAAAGCTTCAACATGATTTTTCTATAAAGATTTTGAAGGGAAGTAATAATGAAGGGCAGGACTTGGGTAAGGAGAATATTAAGATGTTTTAGTCTGTGCTAAGAGATCTTGACTAACATTGGCTTAACCTGTAAGGACATGTATTAGTCATACAATTAGACAAGAGTTAGTTCATCTCAGGATTGGTTGGAAACTCAAAGCTTGTCTTTAAGGACACAGGCACTTTGCATTTTTCTATTTCGTCATCCTCACCATGTTGGTAACTCATTCTGCATTTGTCAGCTCATAGTTGCAAGATAGATAGAGTAACCTCCAGATATCACATCCTCACAGGTTTTGTGTCCACAGCAAGAAGGGGTTTCTCCTTATGCAGAATTCCCTTTTATAAGAAATGATAATGTCTCCCAGGAATCCCCCAAAAGACTTTTTCTCACATTGGCTAGGATTGTCACATTTTACCCATAGCTAACAACTGGCAAAGAGGAATGTGGACATCCCAATGGCTTAGATCAGTCATGATACATTCTTTAGTATTGGGCTATAATCCCCAAATGAAACTGGGTATGATGCACAAGGAAACAAGGACAGGGGGATGGGAATGGGATTGGCGAGTGAGTAGCCAACTAAGAGTTCAAACCACAAATAACATGAGGAAGATACCAAAGTCCTCTCTGAAGGAGTTGGAATGTGGGCTTGGGGAGAGGTGAGGGTGATGTCTGAAACCTGGTTCTTGGTCACAGTAATTGTCAAACATGAGTGTTTCCAAGAATTTCCTGGGACTTTTGTGAGAATGCAGAGTCCTTGGCCTATGCCCTAAGAATTTTGAGTCTATTGGGCTGGACAGGACCAGGAATACATTTTTGAACAAGTTTTCCAGGAGACAGTGATGCAGGTGGTTTACTGCCCACACCATAAGAACTACTGAATGATTCTGAAAGCTCAGTGAGAATTGACGTACATGGTAGAAACCATGGTCATTTCAAACTTCCAGTCTGTCTTAACAGACATGTAAATCCTTGAGGCATAGACCACTCCTTTATTCTGAGAAAGAAATAGAATTCGGCTCTTTAAATCACACAAATATCAGACCAGGATGCCTGCATCAAGTACATTTCCTGCTAAGCATATATAGAGCCGCAAGGCTAATCATGAAATCGGGAATTTATGTGAAAATGGTTTGTAAGTTGTCTGGTCTTTTATGTAGACAACATAGAATAGAGGCTCTGGGTCCAGGGAAGCTTGGGTTTGATCCCTAAATTATAAATTTGCATAATAACCTAAACTTCTTAGCATTAGTGTTCACCTTTATGAAATGGAGGGAATATTTTCCCTGTATTATATCATAGGGTGATTTTTTTTTAATTACGAAGAAAGATTATTAATGCAAAGCTTTTAGCATGGTGCTTAGCATGGGGCTCTAAGAGCTCCGTAAATATTAGCATGCATCATCATCTTTGTCATCGTCAGCATATTGGGAGCAGCAGTATGGCTTTATTTATATGGAGGTGTATTTACAGTTATTAGAGTTGTCTTACCCAATTTTCTCATTTGTAGATGGGAAACTGAGTCCCAACTATGAAATAACTTGCCAAATTTACAAAGTTAATTAACAGTTGGGTCTTGATCTCAACTTGATTCTTGATCCATGAATCAAATTCTCTAATAATCCAAATACTAAGTTTACCATGAACAATGTGACCCACTTTTCTGGGACAAGTTAAGAAAGCATCCCACTCTGGAGAAGATGTTTCTTTTTTTTGTTTTTTTTTTTTAAGATATATTTTATTCATTTATATACGCTGCCCCCCTTCTTGCCGCTTGTGCTCACTGTGTCCGTTCGCTGTGCATTTTTCTGTGTCTGCTTGTCTCCCTTTGTTGCGTCATCTTGCTGTGCCAGGTCTCCTCCGCATCGTGTGAGCCATCAGCTCTCCACGCCGTGCCGCGTGGGCCAGCTTGCCTTCACCAGGAGGCCCCGGGAATCAAACCTGGGGCCTCCCATAAGGTAGACAGGAGCCCAACCACTTGAGCTACATCTGCTTCCCGGTGGTTTTATTTTATCCCCTACGCGCTCCTACTCTCTCCCTCCTACCCAGCCCCACCCCTCTCTTTCTATTTTTCTGTATTTCTCTCACCAAATTGTGCCCTGGCTCATATGCAGAAGGCCCACAAGAGTAATTAAAAAGGGATGTCAAGGTGTTCACTGGGGGGACCAGGAGACAAGGCATGTGGCTCAATCTGCTAGAAATGGGCTGCAATCAATTTCCCTAGTGGCATGTGCAAGGCTGCAGCTGTAAAGCGCTCAGAGAGCTGATCAATAGCGGCCTTGAGCTCAGCAGAGGGAAAGACAAAGCTGTGGCGGCAGCCGTGGGGCATTTTGCAGCCAGAAGGCCAGCCCAAGTACAAGGTCAACCTCTGGATCCCGTTTCCCTTCTCTACACAGCTCCCTGGCAGAAGTGTCAAAAAAAGAAGGGGCAGCTGGAAACACATGAGAACCTTTCCTGGATGCTCTGGGGGAAAGAAAGAAAACTCATTTGCTAAAGATAATAAAAATAATAATAATCTCATATTCATCATCATAACCATAATGACAGTGGTGATAATAATGACAGGGCACCTGATTTTATCTTCTGCTGTCTGAACATGAAAGCACATCTCTATATCCAAATGAAAGTCATTTAGGAGGTATAGTTTTGCAGCAAATGGAATTCATCACATTTAATAAAATGCTAATTGATGTGGAGGAAAGAAAACTCGTCGCTCTGGTCTTGCACATTTGTTCATGTATTAAGGAAATATTCAAGCACCTATGTTTTTATAACACATGCATTACATCTTGCACATAGTAGGTGTTAAGTTTATTCTTTTTTAAAAATGTGTGAGGCACTGTATTGGATAAAAAGATTAAACCAACTGATTAAATTAGATGTGCATAAAAATTAAATGAAATATGCCCATTGCTCTCAAGAATTTCACATTCTTTATGGTAAAAGTATTAACATGGGATTATGATACAATGTGATGGGTCATGACAGAGTTATGAACTGGGTGGTTATGGAGCCAGAGGAGTGATTGTTTAGTTCAGCTGGACCCAAGGAGTGAGAGGGATGGGGGGAGGGGAGGGGAGGTTGGTTTGAGTTGTGATTTGAATTTAGTCATTATTTCTCCAAGCAGAGAAAGTCATTCAACACAGGGAGAAAAGCATAAAGCTAAAAGAAAGTACAAGTTTGCTGGTTGACAAATAGTTCTGTGTGCCTAAAAAATTGGGTACTTGGAAGTACTACAAAAATGACTGGAAAGGTGAGAAGGACTCTCACTTCATGCAAAGGCTTTTATGTACTAACCTTTTCAATCCCTTGGCCAATAGAACCTCGGAAGAGTCTTAAGGAGAATTCCAATTGTTGTCTGCAAACTGGATTTTATAAATAGAAGAGATAGAAGTGAAAAAAATTATAAAGAACAGATGAGGGAAAAAAGAGCACACGAGAAGACAGGCTCACAAAGGTTAAATTAATCAATGAAGGGCATAGCAGGCAAAGTATTTTGACACAAATTCCAGTCTCTTTCCAATTATCTATACTAAGGTAGCAGTTAGGATCACTAATTTTGGAATTAGATAGACCTGGATTTAAATACAGGCTCTGCCCACTTCATGCTAAGAGGTAATTTTGGTTTGAACTGTGTCCCTCAAAAATATATATTGAAGTCCTACCATCCAATACATATGGATATGATCTTATTCGGAAATAGAGTCTTTGCAGGTGAAATCAAGTTAAGGTGAGATCACACTGGATTCATTTGGGCCCTATATCCGATGACTGGTGTTCCTATAAAAAGGCCACATGGAGACATAGGGAGACACAGGGAGGAAGGCCACATGAAGATGGAGGCAGAGGTTGGTGTTATGCTGCCACAAGCCAGGCAATGCCCAGGACCACTAGAAGCTAGAAGAGCAAGGAAGAATTCTTCCCTAGGTTTTCCCAAGAGAGCATGACCACACAGATACAATGATTTCAGACAACACGTTTTTGTTGTTTTCAGTTACTGAGTTTGTTAATATGGTCCTAGGAAACTATTACAGTAGCCTTGGGCAGGTCAATGAACTTCTCTGAGGCTCAATTTCTTCATCTATAAAATGGGGACAAAATGCCTGTCTACTAGGGTAATTGTGTGAATTGAATGTAATAATGTAAGGATTTCAGCAGAGTTCATGGCATATTGTAGGATTTTGATAGATGTTAGTTGCCATTATTATTAATATTCACTTCAAGCGCCCTCCCCATGTTTCCCTTCTGAACCTTTCTTCCACTTCTTTTGACATCTCTTTGAATACTTTAGTACCCAGGATTAATTTTAGGCATGATGGACTATCAGAAGAGCTATTTTGGTTTGGAGGGAATTTTCTTCACTTTTTTGAACATACCACTCTGCTAAATATCATATATCATGTGAAGAATGGCTAAGGGAGATGAGAAAATTTGGAAGGGCATGCAAACCATCTTCATGTATTTCAAAAGCTGTCAGTTTTAAAAGGGATGAGATTTAGTCCTGTTCAGCTCCAGGGGGGAAAGTTTGGCCAGTAGATAGAAAGTTGCATGAAAGTTTTTTGTTTGTTTATTTGTTTCAAAAAAGAAATTCTAATGACTGGGGCTGTCTGTCAATCAAATGTGGTAAATTGTACAGTAGCGAGTTCCCTATCACTGAAAGAATCCAAGCTACATGATGGTTGCAAAAGGTATTCCAACCCAAGACTGAGTTAAATGATCTCTAAGGGTCTTTTCACCAACCCATGATGTCATCTACTCAATATAATTAAAGTAAGCAATTTATAAATGTGTTGCAGTTTCTAAATGAGATATCTGAATGTGATAGTGTATGCAAATTGAAAGCCAGGGGCCAAATCCAGCCTGTAGCTGTGTGTGTGTTTTCCAGCATGGTGGCAGACCATATTATTTACAATTCACCACAGTCCACACCGTTTCCCACTGTCTTACTCCTAATGAAATTTATCCTGACCCTGTATAGAAAGAACGCTCGACCAGAAGTCAGGAGACTCAGTTCTGCTCCTGGCTCTGCCAGTAACTTGCTCTGTTATTTTGGGCCAGCAGCTTCCCCTGTCTCAGCTCCAGTGTCTCATCTCTAAAACACAGGTGTTGGAATTAACATCTAAGCTCCCTTTCTGCTCTAGCATTCTGAGATCTGTTACGATAAGCAGAAAAATTCTCTCTAGCAATGTCTTTCTCTGAACTCCCTGGGGAGAAGTGGCCGTGGATGTTGTCTTTTCTAAGAAATGTAATTCAGAATCATTAACGCAACTGATGCTTCTGCCATCAGCCCTCCTGGCTTCCCACATTATTCCAAGAAATTAAAATGAGATGAAAATTTCTAAATATTTCCAATGCATTTGCTCCTGCTCTAGAGAAACAGTTTGTTGGGTTTGTACTCAAAGCAGCTAAGACCCCATTTTCTAGCTGAACTAATTTAACCAACCAAAAGTTGATCTGTTAGTTGTCATCGCTGCTGCGGTTCCCCTCCAGAGGCTGACAGTTAAAAATGTGAGGCAAGAGACAAGGCGAGGGGAGAATCTCAAAGAATCTTAAACTGGAATAATTCAGTAACTGAGCACGAGCACGGAAAATGGGCTTTCTGAAGCTTTATCTGTGAGCTTCTTTTCCTTCAAAGAGCAACTCCCCTCTGTGCCCGGAGTCTCTTTGCTAATTGTCTGACAATGTGTGCTCCTTCCACATCACAATAAAGTCCCTCTCATCTGCTGAGACAGGACCCATAATTGTAGGTTGGTGGAAAGTCAGTTAAAGCAGAGTGTGCTGGAGTGTTCAAGAATGCTCTACTAGCTGTGAGGGTCCGGCTTGCAGTGGGCATCTGTCACGTATTTCCAGAAAAAAAAAAAAAAAAGAAAGCATTGTTTACTCCAGAGAATTGATAAGTTCAGAAGTCAAAGATGACTGTAATTAAAACTTCAAGAAAATACAGCAAAGGAAAAAAGAAAGAAACGTGGGTAATTTCCTAAATCCATTCAGAGACCATTAGTAGTTTGATACAAATACTTCTAGACCATTCTTTTTGCAAATATTTTCATTTTTGTAACTTACTTCTATGATAAATGTAAAGAGATAATACAATTCAAGTTGTTTTATAACCCTATATCTCACTTAGCAATGTATCATAATCATCCTTTAATAGAAATAAATATAAATCCATATCATAATTCTATCAGCAATTTTATTTCCTCCTTTGAAATCCCCAGTTACCCACAAATGCCATCTGTGTCACACTTCTGCATTTTCAAGATTTTCTACATTGAGTATGCATTAATTACGTATTCAAAAAATGTGAAAAACAAGAAAAACAAACCAAAAATATAACTGCACTGGTTAAGAAGCAGCATAATTAGAGCTTACCATTGTTGGTTTTCAAATCAGATATATGTGCCTTTCAAATTTTTGATCTGCCACTTATGAGATGTGTAACTTGGGGCTAGTTACTTAACCTATCTGAGCTTCAATTGTTCTATTTAAAAATGGAGAAAACAAAACAAATCACAGAGTGTTGTTAGAAGGATTAAAGAAATCAATGTCTGGGTAGTGCTTTGCACAGACTTAGCACAAAATAAGAAGTTAGTAAATATAGCTATTACTATTAATTTAACATTTTATCTCATTTTGAAAAATATATGTTAAAGTAGAAAAAAATGACCAAAAGATTCTATCTTGTATTTTGAAGTTCCTGATATCAAAACCTGAGTGTTTCTTTACTCTTATATATGTCACATAGGGACATCATTGAATTTAGAGAATATAACCTTTCCCAATTATAAAAATCTTTGTCACATTAAGTCCAAAATTTGTTAAAAACTTTTTCGAATGATTTACATTAAAAATACAAACCAAACAAATTAATGGCCACATAATTTTGCTAATCAGCCTTAGGGGAGTATTGTTGCCCCTACATTTTATTTTTAATAGCTTTATTGAGATTTTCTTCATATACTATACAATTTACCCATTTTATGTGCACTATTTAATGGTTTTTAGTATATTTGCAGAGCTATGCAACCATCACTGTGAACAATTTTAGAACATTTTCAACATTCCAAAAAGAAACCTCATACCCACTGGCAGTCATTCCCACTTCTCCCCTAACAATTTACCCTTAGGTGTCCACTAATCTACTTTCTGTCTCTATAGATTTGCGTATTCTGGACATTTCATGTAAATGGAATCATGCAATATGTGGTCCTTTGAGTCTGACTTCTTTCACTTAGCATGATGTTTTCAAGATTCATCTACATTGCAACATGTATCCATACTTCATTTTCCTTTATTGTCAAATAATATTCTATTGTGTGGACATACTACATGTTACTTATCCATTCATCAGTTATGGATATTTGGGTTCCTTCCACTTTTTGACTATTATAAATAATGCTTCTATGAGCATTCATGTACAAGTTTTTGAGTGCACATGTTTTAGTCTCTCTTGACTGTATCTATGAGTGACCTTGTTGGGTCATATGGTAACTCTACAGTTAATCTTTTGAGGAATTGCCAAACTGTTTTTTTAAGTGGCTGCACCATTTTACATTGCTACCGGCAGTGTGTGAGGGTTCCAATTTCTCCCTATCCTAGACAACACTTGTTTTATGTCTCCTTGATTACAGCCATCCTGTGGGTTGAAATATTGCTCACCATGTTTCAATTTGCAGTCCTCTAATATCTAATGATGGTGAGCATCTTTTCTTGTGTTTATTGACCATTTGCATGTCTCTTTTGGAGAAATGTCTCTTCAGATCTGTTGCCTATTTTTTAATTGGGTTGTCTACTTTTTATTGATTTGTCAGAGTTCTTGATGTATTCTAGATAAAAATCCCTTATCAGATACATGATTTTCAAATATTTTCTCCATTCTGTGGGTTGTATTTTTTTTCACATTCTTCATGGTATCCTTTAAAGCACAACAGTTTTTTATTTTGATCAAGTCAAATTTATTTTTACTTTGTTTTGTTTGTTTGTTTTTTAACATATCATTTCAACAAATTTTTATTGAGTTGTCAGGCAAAATATTTGAGACTTACTCAAAAAGATATTATAAAGACATGCATCATAAATTACGGAAAACTTTTATGTTCCTCTACCAACTTGAATCCCTTTGTGACTTTTTAATCTCAGATCTGCTGTTTGCCATCTCTGACATCAAAAATTGCTTCAATATGTTTTATAAGTGATTAAGTGATCACCCTATCTTGTATAAGATTTTACTGATCCTTCTTCAGGTCAAGCACTGATCTTTTTATTGGGTTCTTAATCACTTATTTTTACTTTGGTTACTTGTGCTTTTGATGTTGTAACTAAGAAAGCTTTGCCTAATCCAAGGTTATAAGCATTCACAACTTTCACTCGTGTTTTCTTTTAAGTTTTATAGTTTTAACTCTTACACTTAGGTCTGTGATCCATTATGAATTCATTTTTGTATATGGTTTAAGGAAAAGGGATCCAACTTCAATCCTTTGAATGTGGACATCCAGTTGTCTCAGCACCATTTGTTGAAAAGATTTTTCCCCCTCCATTGACTTGTCTTTGTAACCTTGTTGAAAATTAATTGACCATAAAAGTGAGGGTTTTCTCCTATATTTCCAATTCTAGTCCATTAATCTATGTGTCTATCCTTATGGCAGTACCACACTATCTTGATTACTGTCAATTTGTGTTAAGTTTTGAAATTGGGCACTGTGAGTCCTCCAAATCTGTTCTACTTTTTCAAGATTGCTTTGCCTATTCTGAGCCACTTACATTTCCACATAAATTTTAGGGCCAGCTTGTCAATTTCTGCCAAAAACCTCTGTGATGGTTAGGCTAATGTGTCAACTCGGCCAGGTAGTTGTGTCCAGGTGTTTGTTCCAGCAAGCACTGGGCTAATTGTAATACGGGAGCATTTGTGAACTTCGATCACCAGTGAGTTTACTGTATGGATGGCTGATTATATCTGCATCAATCAGGGAGATTGCATTATCAATGGGTGGTGCTTTTATCCAATCAGTTGAATGACTTAAGAGTGGAGGTGATTTCAACATTCAGAGAGAATTTCCCAGCTCGTCGTTGGACAGGCAACTTCTCCCAGAGACTCATCAACGACCTTTCATCGGGCTTTCATCGGAGCCCCTGGTTTGCAGCTTGCCTGAGGAACCTGGACTTGTGAGTCCCCACGGTCGCGTGAGAGACTCTTTTAGAGTTCCATATTATTCACAGATATCTCCTGCTGATTCTGTTTCCCGAGAGAACCCTGACTAATACAACCTCAGATGGGATTTTGGATTACATTGAATCTATGATCAATTTGGAGAGTATTACCATCTTAACAATCTTAAATCTTCTGATCTGAGTATTTTAATTAGTTTTTATGCTAGGCTATTAGAATTGCTCTCAATTTCATTTTTGGATTATTCATTGCTAATGTATAAAAGTACAACTGAATTTTTATATTGACCTTATATCTTGCAAACTTATTAAACTCAACTCTAATAGTTTGTGTGTATGTGTGTGTGTGTTCCATAGGATTTTCTATCATGTCACCTGCAAATGGAGATAGTTTACTTTTTCTTCCCCAATTTGCATGTCTTAATTTCATTTTCTTGCCTAATTGCTCTGGATATAACCTCCAGTATGGCATTGATAGAAATGGTGACAATGGAAATCTTTTTTTGTTCCTGATATTAGGGTAAAAACTTTTAGTAACATTAAGTATGATGTTTGCTATGGGTTTTTTGTATATGTCCTTTGTCATGTTGAGGAACTATTTCTAGTTGAGTGTTTTTATCATGAAAGCATGTTGAATTTTTGTCAGATGCTTTTTTTCTGTGTCTATGGAGATGGTCATGTGGTTTTTTTGCCCTTTATTCTATTAATAGAGCATGTTGTATTGATTGATTTCCATGTGTCTTTCCAACCTTATATTCCTGGGATAAATCCTAGTCAGTCACAATATATGGTGATTTTTATATGTTGCTGGATTTGTATGTAATTTGAAAGGATTTTTGATTAGATATTCATAAGGGGTATTGGTCTTTAGTGTTCTTTTCTTGTGACATTTTCATTTTTAGGGTCATTTTGGCCTTGTAGAATGAGTTGTGAAGCGGTCCCTTCTTTTTTTTCTTTTCTTTTCTTTTCTTTTCTTTTCTTTTCTTTTCTTTTCTT
>JAKSZT010017719.1:13409818-13493519 GCA_026826555.1 Tolypeutes matacus | reverse complement strand
TTTTCTTTTCTTTTCTTTTCTTTTCTTTTCTTTTCTTTTCTTTTCTTTTCTTTTTCTTTTTAAGAGTTTGAGTAGCATTGTTGTTAATTCCTATTTAAATGTTTGGTAGAATTTAATTGGGAAGACATCTAGACCTGGACTTTTTTTTGGTGAGAGATTTTTTATTGGTAATTCAAACTCTACTTGTTACAGGTTTATTTAGATTTCCTATTTCCTCTTTAATCAGTTTTAGTATTATGTCTTTCTACAAATGTGTTCATTTCATCTAGGTTATCTAATTTAGGCATATACTTCTTTAAAGTATTCTTTTATTATGGCCCTCTTTTATTCCTAATTTTAGTAATTTGTCTTCTTTCTGCTTTTCCTGGTGAGTCTAGTTAAAGACTTGTCAATTTTGTTGCCCTTTTCAAAGGAACAAATTTTGGTTTTGTTGATTTGATTTTCTCTATTGACTTTCTGTTCTTTATTTCATTTATTTCTACTCTACTGTTTATTATTTCCTCCCTTCTGCTTGCTTTAGGTTTCATTTGCTCTTCTTTTACCAGTGTCTTTGTGGGTGATTATGTTATTGATTACCTCTCTATTTGATGGGGAAACTGAGGTTCAGAGATAATAATCATAATAATACCACTACTTATGGAATGTCTACCAGGTATTTGCATACTTTTTTGCCAAATTTCATATAAAAACCTACAAGGCAGGCTTCCTTATCCCTATTTTACAAATGAGAAACTTAGGGTTCAGTGGAATGGAGTGAGTTGCCCAAGACCACATATCAAAATCAGAAATTGTATCCAGTTCTATCTGTCTCAAAATGGTGCTTATACCAGAGAAAGAGCAGAGAAAGAATTTACATTGAGAGTGTTTATATCCAAGTTCATTTCCACTAAATGCACCATTGATCCTCTTTGAAACTCAGTTCCCCAATTCTTTAGAGTACAAATGCTTCTCATTTTTTAATCTTAGCTTCCAAATCACCTCTTCTGAGGGTTTGTCTGACCAGCCTTCCTAAAGGAGACTCCTCCCATTGTCCTATTTCTCTGAACTCTTGTTTCTTTTGTTCACTTAGTACATTTGTCACTGTGCTTTAATTTACTTTTTTATTTATACATGGGTTTTGTTTTCATATCTTGCTTTTGCTTTTTATCTGCATTAAAAGATAAAATGCATGAGTTCAAAAGATGTGTCAGTCTTGTTCATTGTTTTCTTCCTCAGGTTCCATCATAGATCCTGGCTATTAGAAAGTGTTCAATAAATATTTACTAAATGAATGAATTGGGAAGACACAGATACGCATTTCTAAAGTCTTTTTCAACTAAAAAATTATAGAATTCTCAAGACATAAAGAAACTTAAGACAAAGTTGGCAAGGCACTTTCATGGATCCCAATCTTAGAAGATTTAGAAAGGTATTAGGTGTCTGATTCCTCTTTCTCTCTCTGTCTCTCTCTGTCTGGCTACATGGCCTCCCATCTCTACTTCTGCATACCCATGTGCTCTGGTCTGCTCTCTAAGGATGAGCCTATTAAGTCTAACCATAGTCCATTACTGCCACACAAAATGGCTTTTTTAGCACTTGAGACAATTGGCTTTTACAGTTCCAGTGCCTAGTCCCTTTTTTATGTTAGTGATTTCAGATTTGAGAGAGAAGGAGTCTGGTTGGACCAGTCTGAATCAGTGGTGATTCTCTGGGCTAATCAGTTATGATCAATGGGGCATGGTTATATGGTCCACAGAGCAACCTTTTCTCTGTATGGTACAAATGGCTGGGGGTGGGGAGAAGGTTTGCAGGTCAATTGCGAATTTAAAATTTTGTGTTTTAATTGTAAATTTTGTATTTAAATTACCCAGGTGAGTGGCCAAGTTCATGTGGATAGTGAGACTGGAAATCAGGTCTTCTATATCTCAAAATACATTGCTAATTTGGGCAAAAATGGCATTCAGGAGATCTTGTTCTGGGCTCACAGGGCAGAACTTTTTGTTGGGAAAATTCCTTCTGTTTCATGGACTGGGAATCTGCCTACCATCATTTATGGGACGTTCAGCTTAGAGAAGGTCCTTTGCCTCCTGCTGCTGAGGAAATTGCATTATTGGATTTTTAAATAAACTATTGGCCAGAATATTTAAGAGCCTTTCTCACAGACCTTGACAGGTTTATTTTTTTTTAAATTAAAAATCCTGGCCTGGAGCAAAATGAAAATGTCTTCAGATTTGCAATCAGTGCTTGTGTTTCATATTTGAAATGCACATTAGAAAGTGGAGTTTGATGTGACCTGATCCTGGGGCTCCATTCAGTGGATTGCTGACTTCATTGAATTTGGGTGTTCTTCTTGGGAACTGCCTTTAATCATTACTAGGGGCCAGGGAAGACATCATTTACCCCAGTGTTTGAGGTCATTTTCCACCTTCTTCTTTCTGCAGTCTGTCTGCAGTCATTCAATCAAAACATCCTATATTATTATTTTTTAAAGATTTATTTATTTTATAATTTATTGCCCCCCTCCCACCCCCCACCCCCCGCCTAGATGGTTCTCTCCTCTGTCTGCTCAGTTTGCTCGCCTTCTCCAGGAGGCAGCAGGAACCAAACCTGAGACTTCCCACATGGGATGCAGGTGCCCAACGGTCTGAGCCACCGCCACTCCCTGTGGTGTGGCATCTGCTGGCTTGTGGCATCTGCTCGTTTAGGTGTCTGCTCGTTGCAGTGGGTACAGAGTCTAGCTCGTTGTGGCAGTGCAGGGTCTAGCTTGCTGCGGCGGGTGAGGCATCTCACCCTTCTTTAGGAGGCACCAGGACCTGAACTCACCTTCTTTAGGAGGCACCAAGACCTGAACCAAAGACCTTCCATGTGGTAAGCAGGCACCCAACTGGTTGAGCCACATCCGCTTTCCCTATATGACTTTTTTTTTTTTTAATAAAAATATCCTATATGGCCGAGAAAACAGAAGGTACATGAATGATCTACAACTACATATAAGGCCTTCTCGCCTCCGACCAATCTAAATCAGAGGAGAGAATATGAATGTGCACACACGCTTTTCTCAACATGGACCTAGGACTGTAAGAAATGTCAGCATCCATGCAGCATCTTCAGAAAATGCATAAGTTAGGGTACCACTTTCTATTTCAACTTTCAAACACAATAGATTGTTAACAAATGGCAGTTAGCCCCCATTAAAACAGCAGGCAAACTCCTGCTGTTAGGAGTTTACATAAAAATGTTTCGATTTCATTCACATATCTCATAAGCTGTGGAAGGCAATGCCTCAGGGCTTGAACTAACTAATGCTCATCTTCTACCATAAGAGGGCAAATAGAACCTAATTCGTGTTTTTACTTTATTTACCCGTTTACTATCCCCTGAGTTTCACAAGGGCTAACATGGGATTCTGACAAGTATTTTTTTTTTTTTAATTTCAGTTTGTATATCTAAGCTTAAGTAAGAATGTTAAAGCACTGTAGAAATTGTAGAGGACGTTATCCAACACACACCCCATCACAAATTTCACCGTTATACACACTTGAGAAGTGAGATAGAGTGAAAACATGTGTTTGAATCCCCCAGATATGTAAATAACATTGTTGATACTTAGAGTCGGATCCTCTGACTCCGTATCCATCCCTCTTTCCATTATTTCATGCCACCTCAGATTCAAATCACTTCAGTTCAACACAAATCAATTCTCCTCAGGGCCAGACCCTGGGCTAAAAACTGGGCGCAAACAGATAAATGAAACACTGTTCTGGTTGTCCAGTGGGTCACGGTCTAGTGAAGAAAGAGAAGTACAAAGAAGCACTCACTACCTGACTGGAGCAATAACTATGGGGGGAAAATTGACAGAGTTATCAAAGAATTACTTCCCTGAAAGTTGCTGGTCCCAAATGTAACCCCCTCCCCCCCCACCCCAGGTAATTTCTTTCAAACTTTCAGCAACAGATAATTTTCATGCTATATATATAAACTGCTCCAAGAACAGGAGAGATGTTAGACAGCTATTTTATTTATATTATGAAACTAGCAAAACTCTGATAACAACACTTGCCAAAGACAGTGCCCATAGGCCCTGAGGAGAATAGAATTCAGAGACCATATTTCTTATGATACGGGCCAGCCCCATCCTGAGCAGTGCTGAATGGACCAGGTATGGACTTCTGAAGCAAGGTCAACCAAGGCCTCGGCTGGCCAGCAACGAATCCGTCTCTGTCTTGAGCAGTTGCCATATAGTCACAGAGCTTACAGTGAGTCCTGGAGAAGGGGAGGGAACAAGATATCACAGAGCTCCTAAGAGACAGAGAGAGTGGCTTTGGTATGTAGTGGCAACCCAGCTCCGGTTCCCATGAGACCAGGCTGTACTTTGGTTCCTGTTACCATGGCATCACCTGGTTGTGTCTTTTCAGGAACAGCCCCTCTGCCTCCCTCCACCACATGCCTTCACTTTCCTGTGCTGTAGTGAATAGGTTTCTATTCTGTGCAATAAAGATAACTTTGCTAGAATAATAATGGTTGGAAATGAGAAGACAAAATTCTCATTATTTGCAAAAGATGTATTTTGATACCTAGAACATTCAAGAAAATCAACTGAAAACCTATTAAAATTAATAAGGACGTTCAGCTACACCAACACAACAGCATTTTTCTTACAGCAATAACTACTTGGGAAATATGACTTTAAAATATCTTATTCACAATAGTAACAGAAAACATAAAATGCCTATGAATAGCTTTAACATGAAATATGTAAGATGTTTATGAAGAAAACCACAAAACTTCACTGTGAGACATAAAAAATACTTTGCTAAATACAATGATAAACAGTATTCCTGGGCAGGAGGCTTGATATTGTAAAGATATCACTTTTTCTTAAATTAACTTATAGGTTTTTCATTTTATCCAATCAAAATCCTGATAGGATTTTTGGAAATGTAACAAAATGATTCTCAATTCATCTACAATAATAATAGGTAAAAGTAGCTGTCTTTTGAAAACTAAGAATTATTAGAAAAACTTACCTTCCTATATATGTAAAGCTAAGATACAGCAAAAATCAAAAGAGGATTATGTTTCTGGTGTAAGAACAGATATATAAATGGACAAAATAGGTATCAAAACAAAGGTTCCAATCTACACATACACTTACTATATCATTAAAATGGTATCACAAATCTGATGATAAAATCTTATTTTTAATACATGGTTAAGGACTCTTTAACAAAGGATTAAAAGTATTGGGGTGGGGAAAAGCAGTATTTAACAATGTCTATTTTAATAAATTACAGATTTGTTAAACAATTAAATGTAATTTTTAAAAAGCAAAAAGAAAGCAATAGTGACAACTGATCAAACTGAGTAGTAAGAGGGTACTTTTAATTTTAAAAAGAAGGAATTAGACAAAAAATAAAAATTAGATGCTATATAAAAATATAAATATCTGTACTTAAACATTAAAGACATAATTAAACTGTTAGGGGGGAAAACTTGAAAAAACTTAAAGTGTAACAAAAAAGTTAACATCCTGAATACATAAAGGAAATTTATATAAAACATTCAGATTCCACTTGATAACTGTCCAAAAATGCCATGAAGAGGCAATTCACAAAAGAATAAATACAAATGGTAAATAAACGTAAGTTTACAAAAGCTAACCTCACTAGCAATTAAATAAATGCAAATTAAAACAGTGAGCTGTTATCCTCACCTCTCAAATTAGCAATGCTGGAGGAAAATTCTCCTCCAAATAGGAACCTGTGAAATAAGCACACTTATCTGCTGCTGGGAATATAAATTTGTACATCTATTGAGAAAGCAATTTAACAATTGCATCTAGAGACAAATATACTAAATATTTTTAAACAGTAATCCCATTTATAGGATCCAAAGAATGTAACTTGTGACATGGACAAAATATACACAAAGATATACATCACAGAGATTTGTGTGTGTGCATGTTTTATTCATAGCATAATTAGAAGCAAAGTATACTCAGCAACAGGAGATTGATTAATTAAATGTGTGGTACATCCATATGATTGAAATTGATATAGTCATTTTAAATGAGGCTGAGGAGGGACTTTAAGTTTAAAAAGTGACTGCACCAATATTATATATTCAAAAATAGAAATGCCACTCAATATATGTTATGATCCCAAGGAAGGAAACACATGTATCCAAAAGAACTTGAACACTGAACCATTGTCAGTGAGTTCACTTAGGAGACAGTCTGACAAAGGATTCTCAACTTTTTAAAAACTCCTTTACTGCATTTTAACATTTGTTTGTAAGGAACATATATGAGCAGGAACAGGAGAGAGAGAGAATGGGAAAAATCATCTCACTATAATGAAAAAATGCTTTGATGAAGGTCATTGCTTTGAGAGAACTGAGTCTGAACTGGGGAGTCGAAGAACCATTTCAATTGAAGCCTACAGAAAATGGCTATAGGGAGAAGAGTGTGGAAGGGCATTCTGGGCAGAACCAAGTTCACTAAAAAGAAGCCACATTAAGAGAGTAAAACACTAGTGTGAGAGATGCAAAGATGGAAATCCCCTAATTGAAGAGAAAGGCCTGCAAACAACAATAGTAGCAACAAGAATACCATATTTCATGCTAAGGAAGAAAGGAGTAATTCAACTGTACACCATGAGATTTGGGGATACATTTGGGATAGGGGAGAAACAAAGCAAGCAGAACTCACAGGAAATAACATTGACCTCCCAACTGAGTGCTCTCTTCCCTAGCCTTCCAACGTATTCATTTTTATAATACTATCCATGTATTAATATACATCCCTTTCTCTGACACTTTCTCCTGTATTCTGCTGTATTCCCCACTTTCTACAAGTTATTTGCCCAGGTACAAAAGGAGAATCAGGGTCTTTTAAACTCTGATCAACTCTGGGGCCATTGACTTTCACAGCATGACACCCAACTACTAAGTTTACGATGAAAATTTTGCTTCTGACTTTATTGAAACCTTCTACCTGAGAAGAGAAGGTAACTGAGCAACTCATCAGCTCAACTAGATTTTGGCTTACTTGAGTAGCAGTAAACTACTGAGCCTTTTCCCTATGTAAGACCTTGTGCTAGATTGATGTGGGATATAGGAATGGATGGATAACAAACAATACCCACTCTGAATAAGTTTGTTATCTAAACTACTGGGTCTCAATCTTGGCTGTCATTGTAAGCAGCAGGGGCGCTTTGAAAAATATTGATGCTCAGACCACACCCCCAGAGATTCTGATCTAGTTGGTCTGAGTGTGGTTTGGATGTCAGGAGTTTTAAAAGCTCTCCAGGTGATTCTAATGTACAATCAAGTTTGGAAATTGGCATCTAGACAGAGAGGAAGACAAAATGCTCAACCATGAACAGTCCTGATCACATCACTTCCCTGAATCATATCCTTAATGGCTTCCCTAATTGCCTGTAGAATCAAGTTTAAACTCTTAACTGGCATTAAAGGACCTATGCATTCTAGCACCTACCGAGCCTTATTCCCTGAGGCTCCCCACATAGGCCTATTGCTTTAGCATTTTTTACTCTCCTAACTCTGCTCCAGAAACAGGAAATAGGAGGATCTCCACCTACTCTAACTGATTGCTATTGGCTACCTGGAGAACTGTGTTGAGAAGATACTGACATCAGTGCAATGCTTAGCAGGAAAAAGAACCATGCTCTTTTAGTAATGTCTGCATGGACAGGGAAGAGAAAGGGGCAGTACGAGTGATAGTTTTTTGCCATCAAGCATCTGCTCCCCTGTGTCCTTGGTCTGGAATGTCTTCTAGACCACCCTTTAAAACTTAGCGTAGGGTCCTCTCCTCCCTGAAGCCTTCGCATTGTTTTCCGTCTTCTCCCTATCTTGCCTCCAACAGTTCATCAAACCTTCCTCCGAATCCCATTTGTACTCTGTGGTTACTTTTCCTATAGAAATCAGTATTTGTTTTTGTGTAGCTGTTTTAAATACTTTATGACTGTGGTTTTCAACATTAGCTTGCATCAGAATCACCCAGGAGGATTATTAAAACATTCTACCCGAGCTTCTGATTCAGTAGGTATGGGGTATGGTTCAAAAATTTGCATATCTAACAAGTTCCCAGATGAGGCTGATGATCCTGACCTCAGTACCACACTTTGAGGACCACTACCCTATTACTTTGTAGTTCCATGGGAGGTCTTGGATGCCTTCATCTTTATCTACTCATTCCCTTTAGCACTGTCATTGAATTAAACCACAAGTAATCCAAGGCAGATATGAGAGGTGGGCAATGATTAGTGCAGACACACACTGTACGAAGTCATACTGGTTTGGAACGATTAAAAAAAAGCGATGACAGATTATGTTTCAGACAGGAGGAGAGAAATTGAGATGATTCCTGTCTCAGTATCTGGAGCTGGGGTCACAGAGGCAAGGGCACATTTTAGAAAGATGCCAGGCTGGTAACCTGGAGACATGCTTACTTATTGTCTCCATCAGTCTCAAGCAAGCAGGCCCCAGGAGGAAGAGACCCTGCCTGTGTTATCAAGGGTGAAAGGAAGCAAATGGGTAGCTGAGAGAAGGAGAAGCAGTGGAGGGAGATTCTGGGGGGATTTTCATTTCCCATCTCTGGAAATATGTCTCCATTGTCTTTATTGAAAGCCACCCCAAGGCTGGTGGGGGAAGTGGAGGAGCTGTTAGAAGATGAATGAGATGGCTCACTGGGCAGATTTCCCCAGCTCTCACCAGCCCAGTTTTAAAAGCCATTGCAGCAATTGTTAGGAGCTGTCAGATGTCAGATCGATAGGTTACTGTGGAATTTGCCCAGACTGTTGCCCAATCAAAATGTAAATTCCAGATAAATTTAATACATAAACCAACTTGTCTTCCTTAAGCCATTCTGAAAGTCATGAAAAGCAATTTGACTTTTCCTCATGACTGTCATACAGGAGACACATTTCTGCTGGTGTTAAGCATTTATTTGGACTCAGAACTCCAGGGGTAGCAATGAAAGTGTAGGGGGTATGTGTGCTTATGAGCTTGTCATCTGAGTGTAGGTTCAATTACTTGGGGCCCCATTATGGGAAATGTAGAAATAATTTTGTTCAATTATTTGGACTCCGTTATAAGAGATCTATAAGTTAGCATGAAGTAGTGTGGTGTGTGCATGTACATGAGGATGTTATATTTGCTTGTGGGATGTGTATTTTAAAAAGTCATGAACTCCCTATTTATGTCTCTTTTGGGCAGTCTCATTTTCTAGAACATGTAATGTGTGTCTGGGTGCATAATTGTGTGTATGCATGTTGCAACCTATCTTTTCCAACAAGAACCATAAATTTTACATTGAAAGAAAAGATTTATAGTCCAGCCAGGATGGTTCTGAGACATGTCCTAATATTTCACATTGTAAAAAAGTCGTAATAGAAAAAGCATGTAGGCAAGAGGTAAAAGGCTTTGAACTCAGGAATGTCTCAAATGGGTATTTTGCATTTAATCATTTCTCCTGCCATTATTAGAAAGCAGAGCCCTAACTTTGATGTGATGTTAGTTTATAAAACACTTTTATATCCATTATGCCATTTGATCCTCACAACAACCCATAGAAGTAATGGGCATGGGCTTCTTTTCTTTTCAATTAGGTGAAGAGACTGAGGCCTGGCAGATGAAATGGCTTGACCAATGTCAGAGACTAAGGACAGGGACAAGACTTGAACCCAACTGTGCTGAATATTTTCCATTGTCCCCCTCGCTATCTTCCATTCTTCTATTCAATGTGTAGTTAGGATCTTGTTTTAGTTTCCTGTGGCTGCTGTAGGAACTTAACACAAGTTTGGTGGCTTAAAACAATGAAAATGTATTCCCTTACAATTCTGGAGGCCAGAAGTCCAAAATAGGCCTGACTGGGCTACAGTCAAGGTGTCAGCAGGCCTGTACCCCTTCCGGAGGCTCTAGGAGAGAATCTGTTTCCTTGCCTTTTCCAGCTTCTAGAGGCAACTTTTGTTCCTTGCCTTGTGGTCTCTGTCAAATCCAGCATCAGGTGAAGCTCTTCCCATCCTTTTCATGCTGCCATCTTTCTAGTTTTCCTCTTCTTCCTCCTGCTTCCATTTTTAAGGACCCTTTGTGATTATATTGTGCCACCCAGATAATAAGATAGGGTTAATCTCCCCATCTTAAGGTCAGCTGATTAGCAAACTTAATTCCATGTACAATCTTAATTCCCCTTTGAAATGTAACCTAACATATTCACAGGTTCTGGGGACTGGAATGTAAACATTTTTGGGGGTTCACTATTCTGCCTACCACAGCTCTCTTGCCACAAGCTTCTAGGGGCTTCAGCCAATGGGAGATATTGGCAAGAGATAAGAAGGGAGGAAGAGGGTGAGGCACAGGCATTTATTCTCCCTGTTCTCTCCTTTCTGTGCTGCCTTTCTGCAGAGGCTGCATTGTTCTATTAAAGCCACAGCCTTTTTAGGGGGCCCCTTTCACAGCCACAGCTTTCTCTGGGTCCCCATAACCACTCCCTGCTTTTGTCCTTCAGGCTGGAGCTAACAGCTTCCTTCTATTATTAGCCCAATGTGCTTCACCATCTCTTGGTGGTTTTCACTAGTGCCTCCATTAAACCATTTTCAAATACCTCTTTAAGTGTGGTGTCTGTTGCTTACTGGGATCCTGCCTGATAGATGAAAGGACCATCTTCTAAAGCCAGGGATCTTTCTCCTATGCCACAGTTGGCTAAGTCAGTGAGATAGCAACCATGGTTACAGAACAAGGAATTCATTACATTTCAACAATCATTTTATTTATTCCTCCCTTTTGAAGGCATAAAATCAGGACTAAACTGAGAGCACTGGCTACTAATATTCTCATTTTAATTAATGGAAGGGACTGTCTTGGAAAGCAGAATAGAGAACTCCCTCTGGTCTAACAAATCATGGGAGAAATGTGTTCATTCCTCAGGTCTGGAGAATTTAAAAACTCAAACAGCTACAAACTCTTCTCATTCCAGTCCCATTTCCCATTTCTCTTTCAACTCTTCAACTAGCTGACTCTGTAACATGGAATAAATACCAAATTCCTTACTCTATACTAGGGGTCTTACCTTGTGGGCTCTTGCCCACCTCTCAAATCTCATCTCTTACCACATTCCCTCAATCCCCACCACTTGGCCTCAGCCCCTTTGGCTTCCTTTCTATTTCACTACCTGGAAAGATGATTCTCACCTGAAGTCTTTGCCTTGCTGTCTCTCTCAAGAAAACTCTGTACTCAACTCTCCAAATAGCTGATCCTTCTCAATATTGGAGTCTTAGCTCAATGTCACCTGTTCAAGGAGACTTTCCCTGAGCAAACTAAACAGCCATTCCATCCCAGGATTCTATCTTTCTTCACAGTACTCAACATCATCTGAAATTATCTTTATATATTTTCTATATCTTCTGTCTATCTGCAGTAGATGATGTACTCCAAAAGATCAGTGACCTTGTATGTCCTGTTCATTGCTATATACCCAGCCCTTAGAATTGTGCCTGTTACATAGGAAGAGTACTTATGAAAGTCTTAAATATAATGACATTGGGCAATATCTGTTCCAGACTTACTATGTGCTAAACACTTTTCTGAATGCTTTATATGTGTTTATTCTGTTCAGCAATATATGAGGTTGACACCATTACTGTTCACATTTTACAGATGGGAAAACCGAGTCTCTCAAGAACTCTGAATTCGATCATGCCCAGTTATAAGTTACACATTTGGTGAATAGCAGAGAGCATTTTGAACACAGGCAGTCTGTCCTAGAGCCTGTGTTTTAACCATTACACTTCACTCTCTCCCTCCCTACACAAGGACATACATTCTTTGAACTTTCTGCTTATCACTCACTCTCACTGTTCCCAGATAGAAAACTTCTTCACTCTTTGAAGCCTAATCAGATGTTACCACCTTCTTAGCATTGAATATCCACCTTTGACAGAATTAAGCCTTTCCTTTGTGCTCCATCTATTTCATATTACATGCATTTCTGTTTCAATATGTATTGAAGCATGTCATAAACATGAGCTTAACTTCCTATTTAAGCATTGATTTTAAAGGCATGAATCCTCATTTCACATCTCTAGTATCCAGTAGAGTGTACCCATTAGGCACTCAATAACTGGTGGACACTAGACATGGCATATTTTGGATACAATAATTGTTGAATAAATAAAGAATTATGGCTTCTAAGCCATGTAGCTTCATCCAAAGTTTGGGCCATTTTGCCCCAAACCTCCAAAGAATGCTTGAACTAGTAAACTTAAGGAAAATAGGAAATCAGATGTGGCAGGAGCTCCACCATTGGGTTTGATTTGGACACCAGCACCCATAGAAAAGGCTGGGTGCTGAACTATGTCCAGAGAAAGCAGCTGTATTGGAGCTACATGAAAAAGACAGGATCCTGGGGAAGGCAACGACAGGAATTGTGATGTTGCTATGAACTCAGGAGCTGCTCAAAGCCAAATGGGGATCCTAGCCAGGGGCAATGTATGCCCACCACTTTAGTGTGTGGACTTTCCTCTTAACTCCCTGTACATGGGCCCAAATCCTCCTCCCTTCCTTGCCCCCACCAGTCCAACCGCTTGGCATGCCTTCCCTTGTCTCTGTCACATAACCAAATATAGTAATTTATCCTACTGAGTTTTCAAAAGGAAGAGGGCCTGCATCTGCAGGCAGGATCATCCCACCCACCATATCCATGGGATATAAGCCCTCTCTCACTTGGAGTTGGAGTGGACATCACCATCCCAGTCGCCTCTGGATTGGGGGAAGAACTATGGACTAGAGTGGACTTGATGGTATTCTCTTGTTCACATATGGTGATTCTAGCAATGCAAGAAATTATAACAATGAGGTGGAGCAGTGGCCACTTGACACTTTTGGGGTAGGGAGGGGATGAGCAGTTGAAATACAGGGGCTTCTTTGGGAGTTGGAGGTTGTCCTGAGTACTGTTGTGGCAACGGATGTAGGCCATTTTAAATCAGCACACACCACTCAGAACTGAGTGGGAGAGAGTGTGGTCTACAGTGTAAACTGTGGTCTATGGTTGGTGGCAAGGCTCCAGGATGTGTAAGTTCATTGAGGTTGGTGGGCCACACTGTGGGAGATGTTTGTGTGGGATGTGGTGGGAGGTGTGGGAGGTGGGCAACATGGGAATCCCAGTGGGTTCCATGTAATATTTTGGGTAATCTAAGCACCTCTTAAAATATATGTATATATATATATATAAATAACATTTTTGTAAGCAAATACACATATATGCGTATATATTTATATATCATTTTGCAAATGTTTGTATGTATTGCGAGAATTTTGATTTTTACCCATAATTAAAAAAAAAAAAAAAAAAAGAATGAATAAGAAGCTTGTAGCAGTCATTTTGATTGAGGTGGTGTTAGAAAAAGATGGATAAAATCAAACAAAGGACATTTAGGTTTTATAACCACATAATCAGCTAATTTAATAACAAAAACAACTACAATATAAATAACAATAAACAACCCATATGATTGAAATTTTTGCAGAAAAAATAGTTATTATTGTGAGCATTAATTAACTGGGAATTAAATCAATTCCCTAAGGAAAGACATGACCAAGTCCTAATCTCCAGTACTGTGGGCATGAACGTAATTGTAAAGAGGACCTTTGAAGATGAGATTGTTAATTAAAGTGTGGCCAAACTGAAAGAGGGTGGACCTTAATCTAAAATGGCTGAAGTCTTTAGAAGCAAAGTAAATTAGAAAAAGAGGTAAATTAGAAACAGAAGTAGAAGCCAGAAGTAGAAGTCAGAGAGAGAGATCACCATGTGATGGAGGACTGCCATCACCAGACTGCTACAGCCTTTGCAGAAAGCACTGCCTTGCTGACACCTTGATTTTGAATTTCTAGCTTCCAAAACTGTGTTCCAATAAATGCCTTTTGTTTAAGCCAACAAGTATGTGGTATTTGTCATAACAGCCCTAGCAAACTAAGACAGGCTATTCTCCCACTGATGTAATATTTAATAACGGGAGGTTTCTCAAGAACCCAATTCCCATGCTTTTGCAAATTAGGTTGAGGTACTCATTGTGCATGGTCAAGTTTAAATCCCTCCTCCATGCTGGCTACTCCTATCTTCCCCCACCACTCCCTGCTTCCCAAAGTAGGCATCTTTGGCATTGAGCATCTAAATTGATGATTGGCATTATTCTGTAAATATTTGTTGTGCATTATTTCTCTCCTTCCAAGAAGATGATGAATTTGCAGAAAGGTAAAAATTCTATTGTAAGCCCTTAAAGCCCAGCAAGGATAGGGATGGGCCCATAACTGACTTTCAATGAGTGTAGGTTGAGTTGAATTAGAATGAACTTTGCCAAAAGGCTTTGTGGAATGTTTGCCTATGTGCAGGTATGTGAGGTGGGAGAGAAGGGGGAAGGTCTCTCTAGTCAAATCCATTTGGGAAACATTGGGTTAAACAAAGTTTAACAGGTTTCCTCTCTACAGGGCTCCCCCATCCCTTTGATATGCAAATATACATTATGAAACTCCCGAAAGGGGTTTTTCCTGGACAGAATATACCACATATGTTTGCTGTGGAAGCCTCTATTTTACAGAGAAACTTAGAAAATTAGTGCTCCACTGAACACACTTGGAAAACACTGAATTTAATTAAATAAATTTCAGACTGGGAAGAAATCTTCAAGATTACCTTTTTCAATGCCCTCATGAGAAATATCAGAATGATAATGGCACCTACCCCACAAAGTTGTTCTGAGGATTAAATAAATGAGTGCATTTAAAGGACTTAAGATAACAATAAATGCTTTTTTAAGAGCTGAAGCTATAAGTTCCTGCTACAGTATGACTCAGGGGTTCAGAGCCAGTGCTTTGGAATGTGGTCAAGGTGAAGCTGGTCTTCATGACATTGGGCAGGGGATGCAACCTCTCTGCCTCTGTGGGCTGCTTATAGCTGACTTCATGGAGTTAATAGCTTTGAGCAGTAAAGAAGACAATGTGTGTAAAAAGCTTAGCCCAGAACTTGGCATCCAGGGCCTGTCAAGCAGGTGGAAGCTCTTAATTAGAAGAGATAATATTCACTGTTATCAATACATTTAAGAGGTAGGGCATTTTAGTCCTATTTTCCAGATGAGCAAATTGAGGCTCAAAATGGTGAAACAAATTGCCCAACTAAGAAGTGATAAAGTCAAGCTTCAAATCCCACCAGGCAACTCCATAGCCCATGCTCCCAACCACTGTGTTAACCTGCCTCTCTGCTGCATTCCACCCTGGTTCCCATTCACAAAGAATATCACTGGTTGTGTCTAGTCCTTGGTTCCACATTCATTCCTCCCAGAATGTTTATGAAAGGATGCCTCCTGGCAGATGTCACCTTAGATACTCAGGGGTCTTGATTGAGGTTTCCCCCATAACTCTGCAGCTCAATTCCTGCCCCTGGCTGCAGCTAGATGGCATGGTTCTTAGAGGCCTTGGCTGTGTTGCTATGTCCAGGCCTGCTCAGGCAGGTAGAAGCCAAAGCCAGAGGCCCTACAGGCCCTCTCCTAAAGGGCTCAGGGAAGAGAGGGTCCACATGAGTTAGATAATAACACTCCCACCATCTCTTCCAGAGAAAGCTTCAGGTATGACCCTGACTTAGGCCTGTGGCACAGACAATCATTTTCCCTCTCTAGGTAAACTAAGGCCTAGAGAAGGAAAGTGATTTATCATTGGTCACTGAGCCAGCAAGTTGCAGAGAAGGGATTTGTACATGAGTACCTTCATTCCAAATCCTGCTCTTTCTGAGCTTACAGAACTTTTCCAGAAAATAAAGAGAGTCCAGAAAGAAGGAACCATGGGGGAACTGAAGGGCAGATCCATCTAAGAGATCATCTCTTATCTGAAGATGTGATACAAACATCTGGAGGGCACAGAGCCAAATATGGACCTTGGGTTTAACTAACACTTGAGAGTCTGAAGATGCCCAGGATGAGAATCTATGCCTGTGGCCACTTCTCTCAGGAGTTATGAGCTACTATCAAGGCATCCATCTCTTTTCCTCCCAAGACATCATCTGATAGTAACTGGGGTCAGGTCAGCATTTCAAGGAGGCAGATTTATGTAGTGCTTTTATCAAGCAAGGCTGCAGCCATGATCCCATAGCAGGACCAGGTCAGGCAGTTGAAGCATTACTTTATCTCAGTTGAACTGCTTTGGAAAGAGGAGCCAGGAAAAAAGAGGAAAGGGGTCAGGATGATGGAGAGGAAAAATGCTAACATGTTGAGCAGTTAATATATGCTAGATTCTGGACCAGGTGCCTCAAAGGCATTCTCTGATTTAATCTTCACAAGAGTCCTAAAAGAAGGTCTTAAACTCCAGTTGTACAGATGAGGAAACTGTAGCCAAAAAGGCTAAAAAGCATTGCCTGAGTTCATATGGTTTGGCAGATGTATGATTTAACAGGCTCTTTTTGGCTCTGAAGCCTGCCCTATTTCTCTCTGACTTTGTCCTCAGAGTCTAGTCCTGGTTCTTCCAGCTGCCTTACTATAGACGAGCCTCTTCATCTCTCTGAGCCTCAGACAAGATTCTCATTTTTAAAACAAGAATAGTCTTTCCCTACTCAAAGACTGGCAAAACATGTGAATAAGATATTTAAAGACATTCTGATAAATCAAAGACATGATTATATAGTACCTTTATAAATAGAAAAATATCGATGAAAAAGGGAGAAATGATTGATATATATCACAGCCAATCCTTCCATGAAGTCATACATGAAAACACCATGCAGCATTCCATGCTCCCCGCCCCCTCTTTTTTTTTTTTTTTTTTTTTTGACATGTTGGTGCTCCTTTTACTATTATATTTTTGGGGGTTGTGGTGGGTTGGAGTTATGCACCTTAGAAAAACATGTTCTTAATCTTACTCCATTTTTGTGTGTATGAATCTATTATAAATAGGACCTTTTGCTGAGGTTTCTTTAGTTGAGGTGTGACCCGCTTTATAGTGAAAGCCAAACAGAGAGAGAAGCCACTGAGAGCAGTCAAAAGCTGGGAGTAAATGGAATCTGGAAGAAAGAGAAGCTGCTATGTTCATTGCCATGTGACAGGAAAAAACAAGGACCAAGGATCACCAGCAACCAGCCCTGGAACACCACAGTTCCAGGTGTCACAGGTGTCAACTTTCTGACACCTCAATTTTGTACTTCTCTAGCCTCAAAACCATAAGGCAATAAATTTCCCTTGTCTAAGCCAACCCATTATATGGTATTTGCTTTAGAAGTCAGGAAACAGGAATAATAGTATCACTTTAAATCATGTAATACTTTAAGCTGGAAAAATCCATTTAACATTCTTTTCAACATCCTAGTCTGTTTAGGTCTCAGAAAGAAAATGAAACAAGAAACTCTATATCAGGCCTTGTAAAAATGTAGGAGCTGAGACCTAGGTCATAAGGAAACAGTTATGGACCACATGAAAGCAGAATGTTCCAGGCTGAGAAAACACTATCTCCCAACTGATCTCCCTGTTGCTGCTTGTTCCCATGTAGTATACTTAAATAGCCAGTGACTTAAAATAATAATAATAATGAAAATAAATAAATAAATAGGATCCTGCCCCTATTCCTTGAATGGCCTATGAGGCCATGCATGATCTGGCCTCTCCAGTTTGCCCTCCAAGTTGACCTGCCTTTACTGACCTCTTTCTTTTCCCCCATCATTGCCAAGCTTATTCTCCCTTCAGGGCCTTTGCTCTTGTTGTCTTCTCAGCTTGGAACATTTTTCTCTCATATCTCCCCATGGCTGTTTCCTGCATGAAAAAGCTTGGGATGTTTGAGGAATAACAGTGCATCTAGATTGTGGTGAGCAAGGGAGAGAGAGGTGCGAGATGAAGGTGGAGCTCATGATGAAGAGTTCAGATTTTAGGCTAAGAAATGTGAAGCTATTGAAAGACTTTAAGTTGTGAAAATATAGGATCAGCTCAACATTTTATATAAGACCATTCTTTTGGCCATGTGCTAGGAGCTGATGCAGAACCGTATTGAGAGGTTATAACTGTAACCAGGGCCAAGGGTGATGGTGGCTTAGACTAGGGTGATGGTGATGAAAGTAGAGAGAAGTTAACAGTTCCAAGAGGCATTTTGGAGGTGGAATTAATACAAATTAGGATGGTATGATGGTTAAGCTCATGTGTCAATTAGGCCAGGTAATGGTGACAGGTAGTTTGGTCAAAGAAGCACTGGCCTAATTGCTACTGTGAGGGAATTTGTGGACTTAAATCAATAGTAAGTTGATTGCATCTATGGCTGATTACATCTACAATCAGCTGAGGATATTGCCTTCCACAATGAGATATATCTCATCCAATCAGTTAAATGATTTAAAAGGAGAAGTGATGATTTCAGCAGTCAGAAGAGAGGAAATTTTCATCTCTACTTCTGACAGCCAGCTCCTCCTGGGGAACTTGTTGAGGACCTTCATTGGAGTTCCTGGCTTGCAGCCTTTCCTGTAGAATTTGGACTTGTGTACTCCTACAGTCATGTAAGACAATCTTATAAAATCTCATAATATTTGCCAATATCTCCTGTTGGTTCTGTTTCCCTATAGAACAATGACTAATACAGCTTGATATACAGGGAGTGGTTCTTGGATTTGGAAATAACGTGTTCCCGGAACATGCTTTGAATTCAGTGTATTGAAGTAATTTCCATGATAACAGGTATAGAATCTGACCCTTCTAAAAGATTCACTGGGAGGTGATTTGGGCAAACAAGAAGAAGAAACTCTTAATAATTAAAGCCATCCTCAAATGATATAATCTATCTAAGGAAGTAATAGATTATTTGACTTTGCAAATGTTCAAAGAGGATCTGAATCACTTACTGTATGAAATTTTATGAAAATAGCTTCGGAATCGACCTTAAGAATATGTTTCCATATTTTGGGAAATAATATGATTGTAATATTCATAGTTGACTTATTAAGTAATAACTAACACTTATGAAGTGCTCATTGTGTGGCAGTTTGATATTATTTATGAATTCCAAAGAGAGATATTATGTTTGTAAACTAATCTATTCCTCTGGGCAGGATACCCTTTGATTGTATTAGATTCAACTGAGATGTCTTTGATTAAATTATGTTAAGAATAGGTCATTTGGGCATGCAAGGTTGAGTCCCCGCCCCCTTGGTGGGCTATATAAACTGATGTTCAATCAAGAACATAGAATTAGATACACAGAGGATCCTGTGGCCCAGGAAGAGAGATGAGCCTGATAGTTCATAGCTGACCTGTAAAGAGAACAGAGCAGCTGAGCCCAGAAAGAAATGAGCCCTGGGGAGAAAGACAAGCTTTATGCCAGCCTACAGCTGAGATTGGAAGAAGCTGGACCCACGGAACCTTAAGAGGGAAGAGGAAGGCTGAACCCTTGCAGACTTCGCCCACCATCTTGCTTCAACACGTGGCAACAGACTTTGGGTGAGGAAGTACCTCTTATAGTACCTTGAGTTGGACTCTTTAGGGCCTTGTGACTGTAAGTTTCTACCCCAAATAAATACTCTTTATAGAAGCCAACAGCCTTCTGGTACCTTTGACTGACTAATACAGGCAATTTTGAGCACTTATCATGAATTAATTTATTTACCTCTCACAATAACTGTCTTAGGCGGTACTAATAATACCCCCATTTTGCAAATGAGGAAACTGATATAAAGAAATATTTTTAAAACTCACCAAATGTCATACCAATGTAAGTGGGTAAAAATGAGATTTAAAATTAGACATTCTGGTTCCACTAAAAACAACCTAAAATGCCTCAGCATTGAAAAGTGGTTCAGTATATTATAGCACAGCCATTCTCTAGAACAGTATTATGTTATTAAACAAAGTAGCCATGAAAACTCAATAGGAACAATGAAGAAGAAGGATTAAAACTAACTTGCTTATATACCATATTTATCACTGTGTACAAAATACACACAGATATATAAAACATGAAAAAGAGGGGGGTGTTAAGGTGAGGGAAATACAGCTGATATTTTTTCTCTGTTTTCTTTTCTAATTTTTTCCCAATATGGTGATATTGCATTTATCCAGGAAAATATAGTTGCAATTCAGAACAGATGATATCACATACCCCAAAAAGAGCTGGAAGGAGAATGAATATCTAAGAATGTTCCGAACATGTAATGTCTATGATTCTATTAGAGTGGGCTTTTTTTATGGGCAAATTGGGTATCCAATTTGAGTATCTGGATGAAGACAAGTCCATCACAAATGAAATGCAAAATCCCAAGTGAAAACTTTTATTTTTACTTAACAGTCAATAATAATCCAAACTAAACACCAGTTGATTAAGACAAATATGTTTTTGAGTCCTCACAACTCTATATTATTAGTCACACATCCCTGGCAAAGTTGCTAAACTTCTATAAATATGTTTTTAATGACCAGATGATATTTATCTAATGCATGCTATCTCTCACATTAAGCTGAAATTAAACGCACTGTTTACTGTGTCATATTCCTTCATGGATTCAACAATCCTCTCTTTTTTTCTCTTTTGAGCTCAGATAATAATTTGCATTTGTGGAACAATTTACAGCTGTGTAATACATGGTAGTCAAGAAATGCTGCTGGAGAGATTTTCAATCTCCGTGTCTGATGGGTCCTGGTACATAAAGGCAAGCCATTTCTCATCAACCTTTCCTGGACACCAAGATGCATCTCCCAGAACACGTGTTTGGGACATATCCATTTCCCCAGCTCTGAGCTGAGGAATACCCCATAATAAGTCAATATCCCTGACTACAGGAGAAATAGAGAACATGTCAAGTACTCTCCTACCTATTTTCACTTATTCGAAACCACCCAGAATCTGTGATCCAGGGTGAAGGAGCACTGTTTCTTAGGAGCGTCTATTGCGTTATGCTGAGATGAATAATAATACTGTTTTCCCTTGATTTGAAGGCATTTCCAATTACAAGACATAATACTGATTTAATGAGAACTCTTTGAGAAAAGAAGAGAAGTACTATATTAATGTACATGTCAACTGTAAGGCACATCCCAGTTTCAGAAATGTTAAAAAATGAAAAAAAATACATCTCAAAATTTAGAAAATATGGTATCTGACGTATCTAAATTGGCCAAATGTATTTATGTTAACCTTTCCATTTCCTTTCATTCTCTAAATGAGTTTATGAGTTAGATCTTTTGATCTCTTTTTTACAGATGAGAGAGCTCAATCTCAGAGGCTTGATGCAACTTGATGGCAGATGTGGGTCTTGAACTATCTTTTCTTGGTCATGTCTTTACATTGAAGAGAAGTTCTTCCTTCCCAGCACTAGAACCTGCAGGGGGGTGGAAGGACCCTGAATTTAGAGGTATTCTAAGATTTTTTCTTTACAGTGGAAGGTAGCGTTTGGACTAGAAACCGACACATATGATTCTGTAGCTACCTAGAAGTGGCTGATATTTAAAGTTCTTTCCAGTGATAAAAGTTTATGAATTACTGGTAAACAATCCATTGAGATGTCACTGAATACTTGGCAAGTGTTTAGTTCTCTGTCAGTGTTCTAGTAGTAATAACTACCACCACGTATCAAATACATATTACTTGCTATGTTCTTATGCTTTATGTATATCGTACCTGTTTATATTCACAACAGTTCTATGAGACAGGTGAATTGTTTTACAGATGAGGAAACTGAGGCCAAAGAATGAAAGTAACTTGCTCAATATACAGAATTCAGACCCAGATTTTTCTGATTCCAGAGCAGGTATTTTCGTAACTAGATTTCTCTACTTTCAGGATACAGGAAAAATATGGGGGTGGGGGGACTACCCTTAAGGAATTTGAAGTCTATTTAGTGAGGTAATATTAAAACTTATAAAATGACTAGAGGAAAATGCCACCTAGTGCATTTTAATACCCCATTTTGCAGGTGAGAAAATAGATCCTGGGGTCACCTGTAAATCAGTGAGACAGAATTTAAACTCATAATTTGTAAGCCCTGCTTCAATTCTCTCTCTACCTCTATGTTGCATATGCTATCCTATTTCATTTTTGAGAAGGAAGCCAGGTCCAACTGATATTCAATAACTGTCCCAATTTGAAAGGTTTATCAAACTTTGATGCTGTGACTGCACCCAGTGATTTATGTCTGAAATTACGGGGATGGGCTGTGACAACTGAAAGGCTCTGTTCTTTAGATCCTCATATTTCCTCTGTGCCCATCGCTTCCTGCCCGACACTCACTCACTCCTGATCATAAATATCGCCTGCCACTTTTATGATTATTGGTGGTTAGATATGATGAATTCTGATACTAGTCAACTGTGCAGGAGATATTAAATACATTAGCTAATTTTCCCTTAATGCCTCATCCAATATGAATCAATATTGGTTTAATAATTAACATGTTTAAACATTTTTATGTATATTTCATGATGAGTCGATCTATGTTTATTTTATGAAGATGAAATATTTAGCTCCCTACCACCATTCCAACTCAGAGCTTTCTCTTTCGCCTGCTCTGGGGCCATCTTTTCACATCCTGGGAGAGTTGGCTGCTTCGCACTGACTGTGACCTGGTAGGGGATGCTGAGTTCATAATGGGAAGTTGAGAACACTTGGAAAGATGAAAGGCTAAATGCTAAAGGTTGAGTTCTTGCTGGCTCTGCAGTCCCAGGCCCACTCGGCCCCAGCTCTGCCTCAGTCATTCTTTCCTCTTCAGATTAACAGCATATACTGAATGTTGGCTCTAAATAAGACTCATCCTCCTCACTCAAGGAGAGGCAGTATTGTGAGGGGTCAGAAGCATGGTTTTAGAGCAGTGGTTCTCAACCAGGGTGATTTTGCCCCCTTCCCCCCCCCAAGGAATATTTGGCAAAGTCTAGAGATATTTTTGGTTGTCACAACTGGAGAGTGTGCTACTGGCATCTAGTGGGTAGAGGTCAGGGATGTTATTAAACATTCTACAATGCACAGGACAGTCCCCCACAACAAAGAATCATCCAGTCCAAAATGTCATAGAGCCAAGTTTGAGAAATGCTGGTAGAGTCAGATAGTACTAAACTTGACTCCCAGCTCTTCCACTTAAGAGTCGTGTGGCCTTGGGCAGTTTCTGGTCCTTGCTTTCTACATCTCTATAATGGTCATGATAACAATAAAAGTACCCAGTTCATAAAGTCTGGTAAAAATTGAGCCTTTAGATGTATTTTTAAAAAGGCATGGTTGGCATATAGGGACAACCACAGCATACCCGACTGAGTCTAGGATGGTGGGAAGGACTGGAAAGCCCTCTATAACAGGAAAATGAGGAAGATTACCAAAAATGGGCACAATTCTTGATTTCTGCCTGTATCCCATCTTTGTAATGGGACTTTGAAGTTCCTTGCACTGAAAAGGCAGAGACATTTTCCCCATGCCTTGAATCTGAGTTGGCTTAGTGATTTGTTTTACACAACAGAATGCAACAGAAGTGACAGTATGTCAGGTTGATCCTAGAACTCAAGAGGCTTTGGGTGCTTCCATTCATTCTCTTGGAAGCCTGCGACCACCAAGTGAACAAGCTAGCCTGCTGGAGAATGGCAAACCATGTGGCCCAGCAGCAGACTACAAGCACATGCTTGTTTTCAGCCAATACCACAAGGACCACCCAACTGTACCCACCCTGAATTGCCAACTGGCAGAATGATTAGCAAAATCATTGGCTGTTGTCTTAAGCCACTAGGTTTAGGGGTGGTTTGTTACACAGCAAAAGCTACCTGATAGGGTAAGCCAGAGCTGAGTCCTGGTTGGCCAAGAGGAGTTACTCCAGAGAAGAAGACATCATGTACAGAATGATCTGAAGAGAAGTGAGAGAGCACAATTTCTGATGTATCTTAAATGAAATACTAATTTCCTTCAATAAAACTTTATGGAGTTCTCTTTGAAGGATTTATAGCCTTTTTATCTTTGTTTTCAGAACTTTGCATTTCTTTTTGCATATTATCATCAGTACTGCTTTAAGAACTGGTCAACTGAAGGCACTACCCTAGGTCCTGTGCTTTGGAATTGTGCTGTCCAATACACTAGCTACTGACCACATGTGGTTATTTAAATATAAATTAAACTGAAATAGCATCAAAAATTAAATTTTGCAGTTACACTAGCCACATTTCAAGTGCTCAGTAGCCCCACGTACCAGCTCAAACATAAAGCACTTGCATCACCACAGAAATATACTGGGAGTGCTGCTTTGGAGAGCCTCCCTTCAGACCTCCTCTCAGGAGAGGAATTGTGGACTACATGGGCCCAATGGTACAGGCTCAGCTGGAGCTGACACCCCAACTTCCAGACCCCACTTCAGGCACCCAATACCCCAAAGTTATCTTCTTGAACAACCCCAAGTCCCACTTGCTGGGCCTCATCCATGGATCTGTCACCTTGAGAATGGACTAACTCTGAGTCTTAAGAGTTACATATGGGGCAAATCTTACATGGAAAGGGTGGGTAGTGGGCTAGGCTTTCCACACACAGGCCCAGCAAGAACCACTTGATGCAGGAAAAAACTGGGATGGTAAAAGGAGAGGGGGTTACAGGCTAGGAACCTCAATTTCTAATCTTGCCTTGAACTTCACAAAGGTTAGGGGCAGGCTTGCTTATCATCTTCGACTTTATAGTAGAATAGGAATTGTGCTAGTTTCCTATTGCTGCTGTAATAAATTACCAGAAACTTAGCGTCTGAAATAATACAAAGTTTTCTTACAGTTCTGGGGGTCAGAAGTCTGAAATGGGTCTCACTGAACTAAGACCAAGATATTGACCAGTCTATGTTTCTTCTGGAGTTTCTAAGGAGGGATCCATTTCCTTTCCTTCTCCAGCTTTTAGAGGCCACCCACATTCTTTGGCCCATCTCAAAGCCAGCAACAGCAGATCCTATTCTTCTCATATCACATTTCTCTGACCTCATGTTCTGCCTCCCCCTTCCTTGCTTAAAGACCCTTCTGATTATATTGGACCCACCCAGATAGTCCATGATGTTTTCCCTATTTTAAGGTCAGTTGATTAGCAACCTTAATTCCTCTCTGCCACAAACCTAACGTATTTACAGGTTCCAGGGATGAGGACATGGAAATCTTTGGGAGGCCATAATTTTGCCTATCACAGAAATTTAACAAGTATATATTCTCCTAACCTTAGCAACCCCACTCTCTGTCTCAGGCATTTTTACATGCAGACACCATTTGAGCTTCACAGAATTATATCTCCATATATAATTGAGAATTGCAAGGGATTATATTAATTAAGCACCTGTCATATGTCAGGAGGATTTTATTATTTGTGCAAGGAGGTTATGCTATTCCCAATATACAGGTGAGAAATCTGAAGCTAAGAGCAAAGTTAAGTAACTTGTCTAAAGTTTATCTCCTTTTAAGCAGCAGTATCAGAATATGATCTCAAATTGCCAGATTACAAAACTTGGGCTATTGTCACACAAATTCATGCCAACAACAAGCTTACTTAAGTAATCAGAAAATGCTGTGCTCTCTCTGAGCAGTGAGAGCTGCAACTTCCTGAGCTCCTACTATGTGACAGAGGCTTTGCATAACGTGATCCAGTGAATCAGTACAGCCTAAATAACAATATTCTCTGCCTACTGTACTCCAGCTACATGCCATGCATTTCTTATGTGTTATCTATGTTCCTTATTGCAATCTTATGAAGTAGGCAATAATAACCCATTTTTTTTTTGAGTTGAAGAAATCAAGATTTAGGAAAATTAAATAAACTACCTGAGGCCACTTAATTAACCCAATAATTTTTGAGCTTCTGCTGTATACCAGGCTCTGTTCTAGAGGCTAGGAATATAGCAGTGCATCAAACAGACTAAAGTTCTGTCTTTTTTCATAGAAAAAAATAGATCATAATGAAATTAATAGATAAAGGAATTATTTATTAAAGGTGATGAGTGCTATGGGAAAAATATAAAGGATTTTAAGGATAAAGTATGCAGGGAGTTTGTGTGGAATGTGCTATTTTTATATAAGATGGTTAACAAAGGCCTTTTGAAAGCCACAGTTGAGCAGAGGCATTGAGGAAGAGTGAGATCAATATATGAAGCCATTGGGGATAAGAACATTCCAGGCAGAGGAACAGCAATAAGCAAAGATCCGGAGGAGAGAATGATGAGCTGGGTGGGGTCAAGAACAACAAGAAGGAAAATCCTACTGGAGCAGAGTGAGGGAAGGGGAGAAAAGCTGACCCTGAAGAATTCAGGGCCGCATCAGAGGTTTCAGGGGTCCATACTGTACAGGGCAGTGTAAGAAATTATTTATTTTGAATAAGATGGGGAACAATTGATCAGAGGAAGGTTTTGAGTAGACAAGTGGCATAATATGACTAATATGATTATAAATGAATCACTTGGGTAGTGGAAGGAATGCAGACTGATGGGACAGGATGGTAGCAGGGAGACAGTGCAGATGTCATTGCTGTTTTCCTGGAAGAGGAGTGGTGTTTGAGCCATGGTGATAGCAGCTGAAGTTGTGAGAAGTGTCCACACATTGAATATATTTTGAAGGGGAAGACAGCAGGATTTGCTGATTAATTGCATGCAGGTCATGAGAAAGAAAAGAGCCAAGGTCGAGCCCAGAGTCCTGGCCAGATGAACTAGAATAATGCTGCCATTTAGCACAAACGGGGACATCTAGGTGGTCCTGGGGCTCAGGAACTCTTTAATGATGGGAGATATGGCACCGTGTTTTTATGCTAATTGGTAAGATACCCTAGAGAGAAGAAAATTTGTGATTTAATGTAGCTAGAATCACTTCTAGAGCAGCGACCCTGAGCAGAGATTTGGCTGGGAATGGGGTGGTATATTAGTCAGGATTTTCTGGGGAGACAGAACTGACAGGCGATATCTGTAAATAGTACGAGATTTTAAAAAATTGTCTCACACGACCAAGGGGATGCACAAGTCCAAATTCTGTAGGGCAGGCTGCAAGCCAGGAACTCTAAAGAAGGTCTTTGATGAGTTCCTCAGGAGATGCTGGCTATCTGAAGTGGACGTGGGAATTCTCTCTCTGAAGGCTGAACCCATTTATCCTTTTAAAGCCATCAACTGATTGGATGAGATGTCACTCATTGCTGACAGCAATCTCCTCAGTTGATTGTAGATGTAATCAGCCATGTATGCAATCAACTCACTGATGAGTAGAGTCCATGAAGTGCTTTCATATTACAATTAGCCCAGTGCTTGCTTGACCAAACAATTGGACACCATTACTGGGCAAAGTTGACACATTAGTCTTACCATTATAGGTGATATCTAGAGACATAAGTGGATAGGTTGACATTCAATAGGAGTATGAACAATTGATTTGTAGTAATTGGATGAAAAACAAAGTGTATGGGTACAAATCCTAGCATATTGGTAATGGGTTGGGTATGTAGACATTCTCATCAATTTTCTAGAGGGATAGGAAGCAAAGTCTGAGCAGACAGTGAGAAATGGGATAAGGTGCTAGAGATATGAGGAAAATAGAGAAGAAATGAAATAGGGGAATGGATTAGGAAAATGGGGAAATTTTTGAATCCAGGTCCATTCAGCTCTAATGTCAATAGACTTCTCATTTACCATATGACTTTAAAACTATCCTCAAAGTTAAATCTATATTACTCCAATTTGACAGAGGAACAAAACAGAAATTTTAAGAGTTTGTATGGCCCAATGTCACTCAGCTTGTTACATTGCAAAACCAGATTTCAAATCTAAACCTTCAGACACCTAATTCACAATTCTTCCTGTAGGGAACCTATTCACAACTTCTCCTGTAGGGAAAGGAAGCACCATAGCAGACAACCCTGTGAAGGAGCAGTGAGGTAAGGGGTCTGCACTCCAAGACTCCTGGAATGATGGCAAATGTAGAAATTATCTGCAGGGTTCATTGGGCTTTCAAAGCTGCTTGTTGTCCTAATGCCATCGTCTGATCCCTTGTATAGTTGTCCCTTTTGTCTTCAGATTTCTTTTTTACTAGGTCCAATTAAAGGAATAGATGTAATACTAGGTTTGAACTGCCCTTGTGAGTCAGTGACACATTGCAGGATATTTCTGTGCTGAGGGCTTTTGAAAAAGGGTTGAACTTTCCTAGAAAAGATGAGGTCAGGGTTCTATCTCTTCCTTTCCTCCCCTTCCTTCATCCTGAGAGATAAGATTCATGGTTAAATGTGCAACATAATGGAAACTTGGGTTCCAACTAATTCTCATAATTTCAAGTCTACAAATCTCTGTTGGGGTTGAAAGAGACCTTGGAAATCACCACACTTAGCTTCACTTTGCTCGGGGTAAGGAGTTTGAGGCCCAGAGAAGAGAAGTGACAGCAGATGAAGGACCAGAAATCAAGGCTCTTTCAGGTCCACCAAGGGAGTGTTGGGAGGTTCCAGCAAACTGCATATTCTTCTTCAAACTTCACAATTTTCCAGACAGAGTCCTCAGTCCTAAAATGACATTTGCAAACAGAATTGTGGGGGGAAAATTCCCTTGTTTTTTATTTTGAATGTTTAAACTTTCTCTAAAGGTTATATCTAAAAAGATCAAGTCCATGGTGAGTCAGTGACTTAGAGACAGACTGCAGAGCTATTTAAAATAGCCCTGGGACTCCCAGGTCCTCCACCCAAAATACAATGGTGAATCCCAGAGGAAACTGGCTGTGGTGAAGAGAAAGTGGGGAGAAAAATAGGGAGGTGACCCCCAACCACTTGGACAAAAAGGGGATCTCAGTTCACTACTTCTCTGCCCTACTACAAACTTAACTTCATCTATACTTACCAAACTCTCTTTTTTCTCTCCTACTTCAGGGACAAAGCTGGACCTTGCACTACCTAAGTTTTTTCCTTCTGCTCCATGTCTTTGAACCTATCCCTTTCCATATCTAAGATTTTATTCTATCAGTTGGGCCTTCCACTTCTGGGATGCCTAACTCTCCTTCTCTTCTACTGCCTTCCTTTCGATATCTATACCTCATTTATAGCAACTCCTCCAGGATGTCATGCTCTTCTTCTTTCACTTCATCTTTCTTCCATCCTTCAATAATGAACATTTGAAGGATTACTATACCCTGACTATTCCTAGATCCTTACATGCCATTCATTCCTCAACCCAGCAAACTCTTATCTCTTCTCTCCGAGTCCATTCAAATTTCTCTTGCCAAAGTCACCAATTACCTCCAATTTACAAGACACAATGGACAATTAAATTTTCTTATTTAATTTCTAGAACATTTCACATCTATTAATTCCTCCTTAAAACAGATTTCTTTTTTGGGATTCCCAGGCTTCTTATTTATTGACTTTGTAAATATTGATATTTCTCAGGATACCTTTTGACCCTATCCTTTTCTCTTCAATTCACTTTCTTTCCTTTCCCTTCCCCCTTTTATCATTTTCCTTCTCTTTCCTTCCTTTCTTTACTTCCCTTCTCTTTCTCTTCCCCTCTTTGTCTCTTCTCTTCCCACTTTCCACTCTCTATCAATATCCCTAACTCAAGGTTTAGCCTACCACTAATAGTCTGATGATTCTTAACTTGAAATCTCCTTCTTAGTCACTTTTCTGAGCACCAGGAGATTTCAACATGAATCTGCTCCCCTAGGCCCTCAACCCCATCCCCAGCACAAGTAATTGTTTACCTAGTATAGACTTTGCTACCTCTTGATAGTAGCACAGCCTGAGAAAACTATAGGAAACTTTCCAACAGCCCAGGCATCTGGATTGTATGGGAGATAGCTGAGCTGGAGATTACAGGTTGGAAATGATACAAAAGGAATGAGTCCCAAATGTTGCATCTTATGGAATAGGCATAGATGAAATCACCTAGGAAAGAACTCAGAACAAGAATTAAAAATCTGGGGGTCCATAGGTGGTCCCACAAACTATATCCACATTGTATGTGTTGGGTGCATATGTACATTTTTAAAGATACTTCATAGGTCTCATCAGATTCTCAAAGAAGTCTACAAGTCATAGATTTCTTAAGAACCCCTGGTTTAGAGCAAAGAGAAAATTTAAAAAGGGTTTGATTTCAAAGATATAAGTAACAAATGACTAAATGGCAATTTAGGAACTAGTCTTGGCATTGCCACTAACAGACTATATGGCACCAGGAAATATTATCTGACCCACAAGGCCCACTTGAAACCTGTACGTTACAGCCTGAACTCTCCTGCAGCACTCTGCACATTGGGGATGATTTACATTGCTGCTTTAATGTCTGTTTTCTCTGCTAGACAGCAAGCTCCAAGAGAGCAGGGTCTCTGTGTCTCACTAACATACAGTGGTACAGTGCATGGAGTAAATATTTTTCCATGATAGCCCTCAACCCATCAGTTATCTTCTTTGGGCTTCAACATATCCAACTTTAATGTTAAGGGATTAATTTTTCACAGATCTTTTTTTTAAAGCATTAATACTCTGGTCTTAGTCACCGTTATGTCCCCAGAGCCTACTGAGCCTGAGTATTGGTTCTTTCAGCCAAGCAAAACAGCAGCAAGGAGGGGTGTATTTTTATTAAATTGTGATGTGTGTTACAATAGTTGGATTAGAGGGTACAGAGGGAGCAGGGTGGGGGTACCAGCCACATCTGGGGATTCCAACATAGTCCATCCCCAGGTAAGCTCTTGGCCAATGTCACATTTGGCTCAGCAGAGCAGGATGGACTTTGCTCCCTCCAGGTAATAGTCAGTACTCATCACGTGGGCTAGCTGAAGGCAAGCCCCTATAATTCCTTCCTCATCATTTCAGATGCTTTTTTTTTATCCTCTGAATTTCGAATCAGGACTGACGATTTGTAAAAATTAAATTACCTGCCACCATGATGTGTCATTTTCAAACTACCTATTCACTACAGCAAAGCAATAATGCCTGTTCCCAAAGGAAGCATCATTCTCTCCTCCCCTTCTTTCCAGCCTCATTGTGTGCTGAGCCACATCAAGCACAGGAAGGAACAAATACACCAGCACCCAGCCTGCCTCATAGCTTTGCTCCCTACCCTGATAGCTGCCACTGAATGTCATAGATATATATAAATTCCTTTCATTTTCCCCCTCTCATGTTTCTCACCTTTTCTTGCTTGGAATGATACTTTTTCATTTTTATTATTGTTATTTTTTTATTAAAGGCAGGGCTTGAAATTACTTATATTTTCAGCCTATGTGCATTGAAAGTAGTAATGTTCTACTTCTCTACATTTATTCCCATACTAGTGTGATACTGTAAAAAAAAAACATAACAAAGCAAAAAAAACAAAAACTTATGATTTGGATTCAAGAGCCTTGGACTTTGGAGCTCAACTCTGTAGTCCAGCCAGTCCATTGGCTTATACGAATTTTTGCTACCTCTTATGTTAAGTGGAGACATTATTAACACCTTATAAATCATGGGGCCAAGTGTTTTGTAAACTCTGAAATGCTCTGAGTATATAATCACTTAAGAGTATATATTTCTTTCAATTTCACAGTATGCTTTACATCCTCAAATTTGGTGAGCAACTACCTTCCTTTAACCATCATTCACTTTCCAATTCTAAAACTTTAATCAACCCTCTCAAAACCCACCTCTCCCTGCTAGGGAAAATTCACTATTTTTTTTTACTAATCAATAAGTCATTCAAGGGAGAAATTCTAGCTAGCTGTTAATTCTTCATTCAACAAATTCATGTGCATTTACCATACACATAAAATGTCTAAGATAAGATCCTTGGCTTTCCGTAATGCTGTTCCTCTACCTTCTAGAATGTTGGCACCTGATGGTCCTTCTGGCTACCCAGTGTGTGACTAATCAAGGTGGGCGGACCTTCAAGGCAGCTAAGTGCTTGAGCAGGCAGCTTTAATTTTTAGGAAGTTATTTTTCATGTTGTGTTAATCCACGACTGCTTGCAATTTCCCTCTATTGTACTATTCTAATATTCATTGTCTTCCTCTACAAGTATTCATATGTTTGCAGACAGCAACCTAGTTGTCTCTTCTGTTTTTTCCTTTCTTCAGGTAAGAATCAGAAATTCCTCCAACCATTCCATGTACAAGATTTGCTTTTCCTCTCCCTCCTCTGGCTACACCCTGGTTTGCCAGTATCAAGCTTAAACTGAGATTGAACTGAGGATGACAGATATGGCTGGACCAACATTAACTAGAGCAGGTTATCGCTTTTTCTTCACAGAGCAGAAAACTACTTTTAGTTCAGCCTGTAACAGTATTAGCATTTTTTGTTACAGTCAAAGCTCATTATTGACCCATACCACACTTAAATAGAAATACAACCTGAGACTTCTAAGTTATCTTCCTTCTAAATCATTTCTTACTCATCCAGTATTTATAGAGTTGGGTTTTTGGACCCAAGTGAGCACTTGACATTTGTCCATGCTCAATTTTATCTTTTTTATTTAACCCAGTGTTCTCACTAGCCAAGAAGCTGTTGAATTCTGATTATATTATTCAGTGTGTTGGTTGTGGCTCCAAACTTCATGTCATGGAAAATTTTAATCACAAGACTTCCTGTGTAATCCTGCTGCTAGTTAATATATTTCAAATCAAGGTTAGGAATGAAGCTGAAATTATTCCATGATTTGTTTTGTCTTTCTTTCTTTGTTCACAAAACACTGGAGGATATGAATATAAAGCACTATAAGTTATGAAAAGAATTCCACATCTGGTACATAAGAAGTGCTCAATAAATCCCTATTGGGTGAGCAAAACCAAGGGATAGGTATGATGGATCTGATTGGGGAAAAAAAAAAAGGAAACACACAAAAAACAATAAGAGGATCCTCCACACACAAACATTGATGGGAGAGTATACAAAGTTTTAAAGAGAAATTAAATTCTTAATGGAAGTCAAGACTCAGAAGATATAGCAGTATTCAGAAGTGAGACTAACCACTCTAAAACTGAAAAGGTACATCAAGGACTGTCCCTGAAGACAGCTCAAAGCTGATGGCTAAAATTGATGATCACCTGAGAACGCTTTGATGAGCATGAGGGAGCAACAGAGAAAAATAAAGTCAACCCCCACCCCACCCCCACACTAAAAAATTAGCCAGCTCCCATTGAATACCCACTGTGGGCTAGGCTTTATGGTAAATCTCACTAAAGTCTCCCAACAACCCACTGAGGTTGATACAATGGTCAGGCTCCCTATATAGAAGAGAATATGAAGGTTTATAGAGGTTACATAAATTTTCCTAGGTCATGCACACAGTAAAATCAGACATAAGATTTGAACTTTTGTATATCTCCATTAGCAGTGTACACAAACTTCTGTACACATACTTAAAGAGGTGCCCTATACTTTTTTCACATTTTGAAACACTGGCTACAGTTAATCCATAGCTAATTATAAGAGGAAAGTATTATCAGATCAAGACTCAAAGTACCACCTCTTAAAGACCAGTAAAGGAACCCCTTTGGGGGCTGGGTCTACAGCCCTCAGATCTGGCTCTAAACACCTAGTCTAAGTGTTTCTTAGGTTTAATTTTTATAGTTCTCCTAACTTTGTTTGTTCTATCTGTCAAATCTGATATTATTTTACCTATGGTCTACACAATTACTAATGTTTAGATGGAAAAATCAGTTGACAACACCCAGTTCATGGCCTTGGATCACTGCCCAGCTCTACATCCATCCATCATTGACTCAGATGACCCGCCTACGACAGCCCACCTCACTGCCTTTCCTGAGCCCACCCACCTTTCCTTTGGATCTTCTACTCTAATGCTCAGGTCAGGGCCTGGTGTCTGAGTTATGGAAAGGATGCTGGGACTGGCAGAGCTGTCACTGAGACAAACACGGGCTGGTTGTAAGTGGGGGACACTTGGCCTAGAAAGCAAACAGTGAAGAGATGAGGACCCAAACAATCAACCCCCAGACACTACTGTTGGTACCGTGCTGAAGTGGAAAGTGAGAAGTTTCCAGTGGAATGTTCTGGAAGCCCCACAGATACTCCACTTACCTGTTCATGAAGTATTTATGCCAGGCCCTTTCCTTGTAACTGAGAATACAGCAGTGCACGAGACAGACCCAGGAGTTTATACTGTGGAGTAAATGCTAGAATGGGACTCTAGATTCCAGGATTGTAGCACTCACTTTGTTAATAACTCTCATTGATGAGCTATCTCACCTCCCTATGACTCAGTTTCTCACCTGCAATATGTGTAGAAGAAGAGATACTGGACAGTGAAGCTTCCAAGTTCCCTGTCAAGCACGATGAGTCTATTTCCCTGTGGCATTCAATATCCCATCTCCCTTGTTGGTGGCTTTTCTCAAGTTTTTTATTTGGGGAGGTGGTAAGGAGGCTTCCTGCTGGAAAAGTACTTTCCCATTTTCATGATAAAGTTATGCACTACCCCCTGCAGGTCTTTAATCTTCCAGCATTTATCCCATCAGTTCTGTCTCTAGTGAGCCCTTATCCCAAGATATTTGTCTATTAAATTAAGAGTTTTGCAGGAAGGGAGAACCATTTAAAGGCTGTAAATCACCTGGTAGTCACTTAGCTGCTCTCTGCTCTGTGCCTCACTGTATCATCACGCACTCAGCCTGCCGCTGCCTCCCCTCGGGCCCCAGGCTCTCAGAGGCAGACAGCTCTGGAGCATGGAACCTGCACAGACCTGCCTGTTCCCCAGCCCCCTCCAGTCTTTGGGGGCCAGCCTGTCCTGGGGATGCAGGGCAGGTTAGGGAATTTACATGAGTCCTTGATTAATCCACAGGAGCCCCAAGGCACTTAGCGCTCTTCCTGGTTCATCCTTCACCTTCTGCCTCAGTGCTTCTTATGTGCCCGAGCCCTTGCTTGATACTCCAGTTTTAATAAAGGTATTCTTTGATTATATTCAAGTTTCTGACTTGAGATTCTAACTAGTAAAGCAGGAAAAGAACACTTTTGGAACCCTTACTTTTTATGAACCAGATACTTTATAATGTCCTCCATTGTTTATATTTTCACCACGTATCTGTGAGTTGAATAGAGTGGTATTCCCATTGTAAAGATAAAGAGACTGAGGTCAAGAAAGAGTACATGAATTGCCCAAGATTTTATAAATTCTGTATTAGTCAGCCAAAGGGGAGCTGATACAAAATACTGGAAATCTGTTGGCTCTTATAAAGGATATTTTTTGGGGGTAGAAGCTTACAGTTACCAGGCCATAAAGCATAAGTTACTTCCCTCACCAAAGTCTGTTGCCATGTGTTAGAGCAAGATGGCTGCCGACATCTGCAAGGGTTCAGGCTTCCTGGGTTCCTCTCTTCTCAGGGCTCATTGCTTTCCAGGCTCAGCTGCTCTGCTCTCTTCACAAGGCCAGCTGTAGACTATCAGGTGAATGGCTCCTCTGTCTTCCCAGGGCCTCTGCCTCACGATCAAGCTCCTCTTGTTCTTCTCCTGCATGCTTATTTCCCAGGGTTCCAGCTCAAAAACTACAACCTCCCTCCTCCGCAGTGCAATTTCTCTGTGAATCCCCGCCCACCAAGGGGGCAGGGACTCAACATCCTACTAATGTGGCCTAATCAAAGTCTTATATAATCAAGTAAAAGTGAAACCTCTGAATCCAATCCAATCCAACATGCCCAGAGGGCCAGATCAGTTCACAAACATAATCCAATATCTATTTTTGGAATTCACAAACAATATCAAACTGCCACAACCAACTAGAGATGCAACTGGGCTTTTGAATCTGAACCTGTTTTATACCAAAGCCTATGATAGGCATTCATTCATTCACAAGTGCTTTTGGAGTGACTACCATGTGTCATACAGTGTGCCACTGTTAACATTACCATGGCAAAGCAGTTATGATTCTTGCACCCTCCTTGAGCAGGCAGTCTACCACATAGGGGTATCCCATCCCCTCAAAGACATCAGAAACACTGGTGCAAATTCCTTCTTTCTCCCTCTCAACTTGGTGACTTGAGTTCCATCCCTAGACCCTCATGCTATGATTGGGATGCTACCTTCTTCTAACTCATACCCTGTCTGTCTCCCTGGATCTTGGGGAATTTCTACTAGACTTCCCAAGCCATGTTCACAGGAAGTCCTTGTTAAGGCTTGTTGCACAGACCTTAGACCCACAGTCTCATGGCATCACTTCACAGTGTATCTTTCCTGCTACTCTGGATCATCTACTTTTGCCCTTCCTTTCTTGTGGTCTCCAAATCTTGTCTGAGCCTCTGCTTGTTCCATCTTGCTCCATTTTTACCTTCTAATGTTATCCTACCTCACAAGTTTTATTAGATTACAAAGCAATCACATACAATGTGAGAACATAGGGCCAAAACCACGACACGACATGTGTACACCACACATCTTTCTTGTTTCTAAAGGACTTGCTGACTTCAGGCTGCTCCTAGAGATCTGCTTTTCTGAACTTCATCTGGGTTGGCTTTCCTTTAAAGGTCCCAGGCTCCTTAATGACCCTTCCCTGTTCCTACTCATGAAAGTTATCTCCAGCTTCATGAGAAACTCTTACAGGTAAAAATTACATGGTAGGGAAATAGATGTGGCTCAAGAGATTGGGCTCCCATCTACCATATAGGAGGTCCAGGGTTCAATTCCCAGGGCCTCCTGGTGGAAGACAAGCTGGCCCATGAGGTGAGCTGGCCCACGCGGAGTGCTGGCCCTCCCAGAGTACTGGCCTGCGAAGAGAGCTGGTGCAGCAAGATGATGCAACAAAAAAAGACACAGAGGAGAGACAATAAGAGATGCAGCAGACAAGGGAGCTGAGGTGGTGCAAAAGATTGAGTGCCTCTCTCCCACTCCGGAAGGTCCCAGGATTGGTTCCCAGTGTCACCTAAAGAGAAGACAAGCAGACATAGAACACACAGAGAGTAGACAGTGAGTGCAAAACAATGGGGGGTGGGGAGGGAACAAACAAATAAATCTTTAAAAAAATCACATGGTAGATCAACTCATAATATTTCGACTTGAAATCACACAGGGTCAGAAATCAGGAGTCTAGATTCAAGTTCCAATTCTACCAATTACGAGCTATGAGACTTTGGTTAGGACCCACATTGTTTCTTTCCTTATCTAGTAAAAAAATATATCAGAGGTTATAATGGCTTTGTAAAGGATCAACTTGGCTAGGCTGAACTACATTTTCCTTAATTCCCTTTCTTGTATGTTCCCCATTAGCATATGCTACGAAGGAGATCCTTGGGAGGTTTTGGAGGGTGGAAAGGAAGTATCAGCCTTTTTATAGCTCACACACATTATTGCTAATCTGATAACTCACCTCATTGGCTTGAAGCAGTAGCTGGGCCTGCAACTGCTCTACCTTCTCTTGGGTCCTCCTGCAGCTGCTCCACCATCTGGGCCAAGTGTATGACTGTAGGTCTGTGATAAAGGGTGCCAGCTTCTGCAGGATAGCTACTTCACCAAGGCCTGACATAACAAAAACTAACACGGACTTCAGTCCATCCTCAAGGGGAGACAGCTAATAGACTGAGCTTGCCCTTGATCTCTCCCACTTTATATTCATCTTCTCTTCTTGACTGCCAGCCCTTCAACTGGCCAGCATGGGACATGAGGACAACAGCCTCACTGGGATTGCTTAACCAGCTCCTATAATTGCAGAAGGCCAAATCCCTGTAACAGTGATTTGTACATATGCATATGTGTATGTGTATATAAGAGTGTGATGTGTGGGTATATACATATGTGTGTGTGTGTGTGTGTGTGTTCTCTCTCCCTCCAGCCCTCACCACTGCTCAGTAGTTCTGCTTCTTTCATCAAACCCTGACTGATATAAAGGTTATATATATATATATAAACACAGAATCGCAGGGGCATAGAACAATAACCATTATTTAACTCATAGACCTGCAGGTCTCCTGAAGGGACTCTTCTTCAGGTAACAGAGTTGTTGTTCAGCTGGGGTGATACCGCTCTATTTGGGTTTATTCTGGGGCCCATGTGAAGGTACAGCAGTTACCTGGGGAAAGTTCTACCCTTCAAAATGCTGAAAGCTCAAGGGGACAAGCCCTACTGACCCTGATCATATGATGTCTACTCATATCCCATTGGCCAAAGCAAATTACATGGCCATTTCCAAAGTCAAAATGCAGATAAGTATACTTGCCTTTTGTGAGAGTAAGAGCAAAGGTACATGGAAAAGAGTGTGTATTCAGAGTGAAGAATTGGGGCCACTCTTACAGTGGTTCAGTATAGTATCTAGCAACCTGATTTTGCCACTTATTTGTTATATAATAACTAGATTTGGGCAAATTATTTTACCTTTGAGCATCAATTTCCTCATCTATAAAATGAAAATGATAATAGCAGTACCTACCTCAGAAGAGGGTTTCAAGCATTGAATGAGATAATATATGCAGAGCACTTAGCATGGGGTCTGGAAGTAAGCCCTCAGTACATTTTTTGCTACTATGGTTTTAATTTTCTTATAGAGATTATTCTGTGACTATAAATTCAAAATCTCTCTATATATAATAACTAAATTGTCATGTGAATGATTGATAAAAGATCTGATATTTTAAAGAATAACCTACGTAAGCCAAAAGAATGCTTCTCAAAGATAGAATTTTAAAGAATGTGAAACATTCCCCTCAAACTTCATATTTCACAGCTAAGATTCCATCCATGCAGAAACATTGCAAAGTGTGATTTGCAGCAAAATATTAGAAAGAGCACTGGTCTATGAATGAAGTGAGTGCTTTCTTTTCTAGTTCTGACTCTGCCACTAAGAACATGTAGGTTAGAAGGAAAGTAAATTCACAATGCTTTATCTCAAGTTCCATATCTGGAAAATGGGGATAACAATCCTTTCCCTGGATTAAGATCCTTTGAATGTGATCTTTTTTATGGTTCCATGACTTCAGGGAGAAATGTGGCATCATGGAGTCACTAAATCATGGAAATAAAGAGGCCTCTGTTTTCAGACATTTAAAAATTCATTCAATTTTTATATACATTTAAAATCATAAATAAAAAATTAAAGACTTCCTTCAAAGCATGCCCAATTCCACATTCAATGTCCCTCTCAACAGAAATCATTGTTGAGAAATTTTGCTATATTTTTACAGATATTTTATTGACTTTATATATAAATGCATGTACAAATATCTGATCATCTTTCAAATGGTAGCTAATTTTTTTTTACTTTTCTGTGTCTTGATTAACTTTTCATTTTAGTGTACATAGATCTATTTCATCGTTTAAAAATCTGCCTATTCCCAAGTGTGAATCCACTAGAATATACTTACTATCTATTCTGTTAATAACCACTGAAATTTTCACAAACATGTTTTAACAAAACTAATGCTGAAAAGAACATCTTTGTGCAATGTGAGAACACTTTTTCTATGATAAACACTTAAAAAGTAACTGAGTTGAAGAGTGTGCACATTTTTGAAATTTTGATATATAACTGGCATACTGACCTCCCAAAAAAGTCTGATCCAATTTATAAACTCACCAACATTATAAGGAAATATCATTTCTCCAAATCTTTACCAACACAGAATAGCAACAATTTTTAAGATTTTTGCTAATTTGATGGGTTGCATGGTTAGAACAAAAACTATATATATAATTTTTATATATACTATAAGATTGAAAAGTTTCTATATTTTATGTGAAGTGGCACAACATTAACACTAAGTAGACAATGAAATGTTTTTTATTGTAATTCCTACAGTTAGAACTAACAAAAATATAGAGAAGTATATCTGAAGACCCAATAGATAAATGAAAACACAGTTATGAAAAATGGTCAAGTAATCCAAAATAAAGCAGGAAAAGAAGAACAGAGAAACAAAATCAGAAGTGACATAAACATGAAGAATAAGAATGACAGGTCTCAAACCTTATCAATCTTATATGAAATGTTAATGGAATATATATTTTAATTAAAAGGCAGAGGTTATTAAAGTGGATAAAAAGGTAAGGCACAATCATATGCTGTCTTTAAGTGATGCACAGTAAATATAAATACAAAGATAGCTTCAAATTAAATGGATGAAAATGATATACCATGCAAATAGTATGTATCAGAAGACTTCTACAACTAAATATTAGATAAAATAAATGTCAAGTAAGAGTATCTCCAGAAATAAATAGTATTATTTCATAATGCCATAAGGCTCATTCATCGGAAATGCATAGTAATCATCAATGTGTATCTGCCCCAAAACAGAACTCCATGTTATAACAAGCAAAAATTGGCAGAAAGGAAGGGAGAAACCCACAAATCTGCAGTAATAGTTGGAGATTTTAATGCCTCCTTCTCACCATTGATAGAACTAGTCAAAAGACCAGTCAGGACAGAGATCATCTGAACATCATCATCATCCATTTTGTCCTTGATATTTATAGAACCCTACACTATACCCATTAACTGCAGAATACACAGTTGTTGTATTAGTTCCAAGATAAACCACATGTTGGGCCATAAAAGAAGTCTTAATACATTTAAAAGATTTGAAATAATACAAAGAATATTTTCTGAGCACAATGGAAGTAAATTACAAATCAATAACAATTAAGATATCTAGGAAAAAGCATATTTGGAAAGTAAAGAACACAGTACTAAATAAACCATGGACCAAAGAAGAAATCAAAGGGAAATTAGAAAACACTTCAAATTGAGTAATAATGGAAATATAACTTATTAAAATTTGTAGGATATAGCTAAAGCCATGTTCATAGGGAAATTTATAGTTTTAAATATTTGTATTTTAAAAAGGAGAAATGTTTAGAATAAATGACTTAAGGTGATACTTTAAAAAGCCAAAAAAAAGAGCAATATAAACTCAACATAAATAGAAGAATGGAAATTTAAAGGTAAGAGCAGAGGTCAATGAAATACAAAAATAGAGAAAACCAACAAATTTAAAGCTGGTTCTTTTGAAAGATCAACAAAATTGACAAATCCTTAGTTAGACTGACCAAGAAAAAAGAGGAACAGTATAAACTACCAATATAGAGAATGAAAAAGGGGTTATCTCTATAGATCCTAGAGATACTAGAAAGATAATAATAGAATACTAAAAATCACTTAATAACTAACAAATTTGAACAACTTAGAAACATGGAAAAATGCTCATATAATACAACTAGCCCAAGGTGACATAGATGAAACAGAAATATGGATTGCTTCTTATCAAGATAGAATTTTTTATCAAAAACTTTACCAAAAGGAAACTCTCAACCCAGATTGTTACTCTGTTGAATTCTACCAAATATTTAAGAAAGAAATAACAGCATATTACACAGTCTTTCAAAACACAGAGGAGGGAAACCATGCCAACTCATCTTATGAGATCAGCTAACCCTTTTACCAAAATTCACAAAAATATTACCAAAAAAAAAAAAAAATACAGAATAATATCCTTCATGAACAGAAACACAAAAATCCTTAACAAATTATTAACAAATCAAATAGAACATATTAAAAAGGATAATTTAACATGATCACAAATGAGCTTTCCGAGGAATGCAAGGTTAATTTTACATTCAAAAATCAATACATGCAATTCACTATATTAACATACAAAAGTGAAAGACCATACAATCATTTTAAATGATGGAGAAAAAACATTTAAAAAAAAAATGTAGCACCAATTCATGATAAAACTTCTCAGCAAATGAGTAAATATAAAGAAATTTTCTCAGTCAAATATAAACTCAGAGATACCATCATTATTAGTGGCAATATTGAACACTTCTCCCCAAGATTAAGAACAAGGAAAGGACTTCTACTCTCACCACTTCTGTCCAGTACTGGACTGGAAATCCTACCTATTTGCAATAAGACAAGAAAAAGACGTAATAGACCTACAGATTGGAAAGAAGAAGTAAAATTGTCTATTTGAAAAGTATTTGTTTACAAAGAAAATTGTAAAGAATACAAAAATTAACTGCAACAGGTAAAAAATTTAGCAAGGTTGAAGGACACAAATTTTATATACAACAATTAATTGTATTATTAAACAAACACTTGGAAAATGAAATTGAAAAGCAATTCCCCTTACAATAGCCATCAAAATGTAAAATAGTTAGGAAAAAATTACCAGTACATATATGCAAGACACCTAACCTGAAAACTACAAAACATTGCAGAGAAAAAATAATGACCTAAATTATCAAGAGGAGATTAGTGGTGAAGAGATTGAGGATGGAGTGGGAAGGGGAGTGACTGCTAAGGTATGAAGAATTTTGTGGTGGGTGGGGAATGATGGAATGTTCTAGAATTTATTGTGGTGATGGCTGCGTAACTCTGAATAAGTAAAAGCCACTTCATTGTTCATTGTACACATTAGGTCAATTTTATGGTATGTGAATTATATCTCCATAAACTTATAAAAATGTCACTGGTGGAATCTAGTGGTAGGTATTCAGGTGTTTACTGTTAACTTATTTAAACTTTGCTGTATATTTGAAACTTTCACAATAACACCATCTTAATAAGTTCTTGATTGTAATAGTCTTAAATTTAGAGATTAATATGGAAAGAATTGATATCTGTACAATATTAAGCCTTTCCAGTTAGGACTATACTACCTGCTGTTTAAATTCCTTTCCAGCATCTTTGATACATTGTCACTCTCTAATGAGAGTGTGCCCAAATCCCCTATTCCATCATTGAATGGCTCTGGATGTTCAAAAGTGCTTTTGAGACAAAAATCCCTGCCACTAACTCACTGGAACTTGTTCTTACTTCTTGAAACTTCTTTCAAATTCCATTCCATCAAATACCTCAAATAGCGGGTCTCCCGGGGGCTCTGGAGACACCAAGACCCTATAGGCAGGGCAGACAGCCCAGGAGTTTGGCGCCCAGCCAGTGGGCCCTACTTTGGAATTTATGCTCCCCAGTGTGACAGAGTTGGACTCAGGTGTGGTTTCCCTACACATGGCTCTTCTGCCCCTTCTATTTGAACCTATAGTTAGTACTAGAGGTGATAGGTGTACGTCTAAGAGACTTAAATCTTTGGGCTGTCCATGTGCCAGTTGGGCCCTGAATCTCAACAGCATTGCAACACCTACTCTCCAGTTCATTGGACTCACCCAGGACAACTAACAAGGAGATGATGGTGGACAACGCCCATCCCAAGGAATAGAGAGAGTCTGCAACTGCAAGCAAGACAGTTCCATCCATCTGCCCCATGGGATCAAGTAGAGGCAAAGTGGGCATCACCATCCCAGAATCCTCAAGATTGGGGAATGAATGATAGACTAGAGTAGACTTACTGGTATTCTGCTACAGACTTCTTGTGATTCTAGGAATGGAAGAACTTATATCATTGATGTGGAGGCAGCGGCCACTGGAGGTTCTGAGGGGAGAGAGAAGGGTAAACCAATTGTAATATGGGGCATTTTCAGAACTTGGGAATTATCCTGAATGACATTGCAATGACAGATACAGGCCAATATATATCCTAGCATAACTTACAAAATTGTGCCAGAGAGAGTGTAAACTACAATGTAAACTATAATCCATGCTTAGTCGCAATGCCCCAAAATGTGTTCATCAATTGTAACAAAAGTATCACACTAATGAAGATGCAGTTAATGTGGGAAAATGTGGGACGGGTAGGGAGCGGGGCATATGGGAAACCCCTATATTTCTTGTAACATTTATGTAATCTAAGTATCTTTTTAAAAATATATATTTTAAAAATACCTATGTGAAGATAACAGTCATAGCTCTATGAGCCCCCAGTTTTCCAGGCTTTGTTTGCCTGGTCTTTTCAGATGATTTTCCATTTGAATGATGCTTAGACCCTCAACTATCTGTGTTACCGTTTTCTGACGATCTCCAGGTTCCCCTGGCCTCCAACATATAACAAGAATGGAACCGTGTGGCCCAGGCGATGTCTGACAAGCACGGAGTACAGAAGAATCATCTCCTCCCTCACCCAAGGCATTTTACTTCTATACAAACATCCTAGCTTTTTTGTAGCAATCATAGCTCACTGTGATTGAACTTAAAACCTATGGTCTCTTTCCACATATTACCAAGCATGCAATGTTTCTTCCATGTATACCTGAGATGGCATTGTTGAAAACTCAAGGACTTTCCTCAGCAAATGTTTCAGAGTGCTAAGTGTTGAGATGCCTGGTTTAGTGGCCTCCTACCTTTGAGAGAGCTGCTTTTCTGAATTTGCGTCATTTGCATGATGAATAAAGCATGGAGAATCACTTTCAGCTGGTAGTGATATTCATAGACTTTCCAGATTGGAAGAGACCTTAAAAGACCGTCTCATTCCTCCTCCTGTCACCAAACACAATGACATCTATACCAATCCTCCTTGCAGAGAGGGTAGCAGCTGTCACCAATCTACCCAGATCTCTAGGCTGTCCCTCTGTGACCCAGTCTCAGGTTAGCATATTCCTGTTGATTAAGAGTTTTGAGAGCCTTGGATGAATGCAGTACTGAAATTAGCAGGAAGTAGTGGAAATAATTCGCCTGCACTCAGCGTCTTCTGCTGACAGCATCTGCCAAACGAGGGGAATTGCGGGCAGGCAGAAATGCTGTGCACGCCAAGGACGATGAGGGGGATTGGAGCTCCCTGTACCATGGGCAGATAATTATTTACTCGCAGTCATCCACTTGGAGAGGATGCTATGAATAGAACTTCAACTCACCATGTGGTGCCCATAGCTCACGAAGAGAAAGAGTTTCCAAGGAAATTAGATCAGTCCAGGTCCTGGGTAGAGGGTCGCTTTACCCATTATCTGGGTTAGACCTAAGACCTAAAATTTCGTACTGGCCAAAAAGAGGCAATGATAGTACCACGAAATTTGTCTTGCTTTTTTGCAAGGTTTTTTTGCCATAGTTGTTATATCATAGATTTGGAGGCAAGATATGGGGCCTGTGATTCCAAATTTGGCCATTGGGAATGAGATTCAAAATGAATTAACTACCCCCAAATACTTAACTAGTGTGGTGATTTAAACAAATGTTCACAGATTCTTTGGCACTCTCTCCAGGAAGTGGCGCTTAATTTCCTTTCCCTTGAGAATGGCTAGTGTCAGTGACTTGCCTTTAAAAACTGGAAAGGGAAAAATAGTAATTTTACCATTGAGAAACCTGGAAGACACCACTTTAACCAAATGGTTAAGGCGAACAGAAACAGTAGTGCTTTTATTTTGTGTCCAGGCTGGCACCAGGCTCCATGTTCAGAAGCGCCCCACACTTGTTGTAATGCTTTGCTTTTGTCTTCTTGAAATTCTTAATACTTTTATCTTTGAACTTGTGGTTTGCAAATGAAGTTCCAGAGGAAAATGGAACAAGCATGGAAGCAAAGGAGGATGCACAACCTGTGTGCCCACCATTCCTTGCTATTGTAGTTGCATATAGCATTTGTTATGCCCCATGAGCACAGGATACCTGTGGACTCACTGATGCATGGAAGTTCAGTGAGACTCAAAGCAAACACAAAGCAAGTGTGTTAAATCCATGGCTGAGTAAGCAGGAAGCTGACAGCCCTTAGAGTTCACGCCACTTCCCATTCAAACCACAACCGGCTTTGAGCACAGAAGGAAGGTCATGGTAGTCTAAGAAACATGAATAACCAACTCTGGTGGCTTGGAGCTATGTATCCCAAGAAAACATGTTCTTAATATTAGTCCATTCATGTGGGTATGAACCCATTGTAAACAGGACATTTTGATGAGGTTCCTTCAGTTAAGCTTGGCCAAGTGAATCAGGATGGGTCTTAATCTTATTACTGGAGGCCTTTTAGAGAAGGCTGCAGAAAGAGAAACTGTGGGGGTCAACCAGAAGCTGGATGTCAGTGGAATCTGGTGGTTCACATTTTCATTTTATACTGGGCCTTGCAATTTATGTAGCTAGCCCTGCATGTGCCCCTGATATTATGTGATCATCACTTTGTTATTCTCATCAAAAATGTTTAACTCTAGTTTAGTCATAAGTAAATGTCAGACAAATCCAAATTAAGGGACATTCTACAAAATACCTGAGCACTACTTTTCAAATGTGCATAGATCATGAAAGAAAAGGGAAGACCAAGAACCTGTCATAGATTAGAGGAGACAAAAGAGACATGATGAATAAATGCAGCATGGTATCCTGGGCTAGATCCTGGAACACAAAAAGTATATCAGGGAAAAAACTGATAAAATTTAAATTCAGTCATTAGTTTAGTTAGTGGTATTGTACTCATGTGAATTTCTTAGTTTTGATCAATGTACCATAGGTATGTAAAATGTTAACATCAGGGGATCTGGATGACAGGTATATGGGAATTCTCTGTTCTATTTTAGCAACTCTTCTGTAAATATAAAATTATTTCAAAGCAAAAAATTTTAATAAAGCATTAACTCAGGGTACATTACATACAGAGCATCACTATATTTCTCCATTAATCCTCACAACAGCACTATGATAGATAGGTATAGGTATAGGTAGGTATAGGTATAGGTATAGGTAGTTATAGGTATAGGTAGGTCAGGTATAGGTACAGGTAGGTACAGGTATAGGTATAGGTGTAGGTGTAGGTGTAGGTGTAGGTGTAGGTGTAGGTATAGGTATACAGATAGATATAGATGATCTCCACCTTACAATAGGAAAGAAAACAATCTCAGATTGTCAAGTCACTGCCTAAGATCATAAATATCTAGAGTGGTGGCACCAGGTCTAAATGCCAAGTCCAATTATCTATTTCTTCTCTGAACTTATTTACTTCTCATTGCCACCCAAATAAAGTTCAAAGTCCTGAGCCTTGTAAACCGGGGTCTCTCATATCTTGATTTAATTCTAGATTTTTATTAATTTCCCTGGTATTGATTGCTTCACACATGTAAACACCACTGTATTGCTTCCCTTTCCCAAAAATTTAGCTTCTCTTTGATCCATAGGAACAGTCTGTATATTTCCCACCTTTATGACCAGATTCTTGGTTCTTCCCTTGCCTTTCATTCTCCACCTGAAATATCCACAAACCCAAATCTTACTTGTTCTACATAGCCCAACTCTAAATGCTTCTTTCTCATTGAAATTTTCCATTATCTTTTTTTCTGGAAATGGTCTTTCTATGCCTCCTCAACATCCATAGCATTATATGAAATTCTATGTGACTAATTATAGCACAAACAATAATAATACACATCACTAAATTTTCACTGCTGTCAAGCATTATCCTATATTTTGTGCATGTATTATCTCATTGAATTGTCCCAACAGTTCTCTGAGGTAGATACAATTGTTATAACAATTTTATAGGCAAAACACTAAGACTTTTAAAATTTAAGTAAATTCTAAAAATAATAAGACCATGAAATTACATAATTTCCCTGTAAAGGCCAACTAACTCAAGCAGCAACCAATACTTGAATCTTCTTTAGTATAATGAGGAACCTAAGACCCACAGCAATGAAAATAACTTTTCAAGGTTACAAATTAGGTCAACAGCCGAGATGGATTAGAACCCAGCAATCCCAACACAGGACACTTTCCACCATGCCGGGCTGCAACATTATATATTTTGACTTATGAATATACGCAGACCATCAGGAGCAGCAGCAGAGCAGTAAGGAGACTCAAGGAGGAAGAGTAAGTCCTATGAAATGGCTCTGCTTTGGAGGATTCATGACCTATAGCAGTGGTTCTCAAAACGTGGTTCCCAGACCACCTGGGAACTTGCTTGAACTACAAATTCTCAGTCCCTTCACAGACTGACTAAATTAGGAACCCTGGGATTGGAATCCAGGACTCTGCTTAATGAACCCAAGCTCTCCAGATAATTATGATGCCTTCTAAAGTTTGAGAACTACTGTACTAGGACAAATTCTAAGGTACAGATAAAAATGTATGTTATCACCTGCAGCAATTCTCTGAAGCTTCTGGGCTGCTATGGTTGGGTTGTTTTCATGAGGCACCTGGTTTTCCTTTTACTTAATAAACTCACTAGTCCGTTAGCATCTAAATCAGGAGGAATAGCTGAGAGAAACTTTTCCAGCTGGAGCAGGGTCAGCATCTTGGCTGTAGCTGCCTCAAATCTATTCTTCTCCTCCCTCTTGGGTAAGACTTGCCATATGGGTTCTCAGTATAAAAAGGTTAATGTAGAAAATGTAAGGGATTCCTTTTATGGCTATGAGAAACTTGCAGAGTTTTTCAGGCTCTTGTTAAATGAAGATAAGCTATGTTTTGATTTTCCTACCCTAACATGATAGATTGAACTATGTTTTCCACTTCTTTTTCCCCCTCTAATAGGATTATATACACTATTTCTGCCTTTGCAATGCCTTCCTCTGATGTTGTCATCTACTTTTCTGCCCCACTGATGTTGACCTTGGCATGGTGACTTGGTTTGACCAATAGAATGTTAGCAGATGTGACACAAGCAGAGGCTTTAAACTAGCTTGTATATCATGGTCCTCTTGATTTCCTTACATCTATGATAAGAACATTTTCCAGGGAGCCAAAGAGAATTATGGGACATGTGGAATATGCCTGAACCCAAGCCCACCGGTGATCCCAGATGAACCACAGCCAACCGCATGTTCATGAGCAAGAAAATAAATATTGCTGTAAGCCATTGCGATTTTGATGTGTATTATCAGCAATAATTGACTAACACATCAAGACTTTTTAAAGTCCTTGCAAAAATATCCACTGCAGCCCGTCCTTACCCGAAAAGAAAGAATATTAGCAGTCCTGGCCCCTCCATGAAGAGGTCTTAGAATATGACAATTATTATGGTCAGAAAGATTTCAGCTTCTGGTTAGGATGTGGAAGTTCAGTACAGACCATTGCTCCCAATTAAAATTCAAAGAAAATATATCTTTTGAAGACATAAGAGAACTATATACACAAAGAAGTTTAAAATAGTTAAATTCCAGAGAGAGTTGAGCTCTTCCTACATGAGTGGTGTCCAGTGGAGTTTTTCACCCCTGGAAGTATCTGCCATGTCTAGGCATGAGCAGGTGGAAGATTATGACTGCCATAGGTAAAAAGAACCCAGCAAATCTTTTAATTGTCAGATGGCCTGATATGATGTATCAAAATCTGTAGGCCCTCCCAAATGCAATAGTAGTTCTTCCCACCCACTGAATCTACCCCCACAGGACATTTACTGAGTACAAGGCAGGAGATTGAAGACTGGACTGGAAAGAGAATAATCTCTCTTCATCATATGGTCCTCAAAGCTCAAGGTCCTATGAGAGAGAGGGGCCAGTCATTCATTTATGATACACCTTGCCTTTAAGACATTTGAAACCAGAGATAAACTGAAACTAAAGAAAGTTGCAAGCCATATCTGACTTACCCCAACTAGTAATTGAATTTAATTGTAGTCATGAGTTCTCTACTCTTGTTGCCTGTCTGGGGTGAAATTATATTTACTACAGTCTCTATAGTTGTTTAAAACACAACATCTGGCCTGCAATAAAAATTCAATATATTCAAAAGGGCAGGAATTTGTTACCTATAAAAAAGAGGGGAAAAGTCAATAAAAGCAGACCCACAAATGACCCAGATATTGAAATTAGCAGATAATGACCTTAATTAACTATTATAAATATGAAAAGAAAGGACAATGTGGATTTAAAAATTGTAGAAATTTAATAGAGAAAGGCAAATACATGGTCTAAAAATGAAAAGAACAATATCTAATATTAAGAATAAATTAAATAGGCATATAGGCTTAACAGTAGATCTGACATAATTGAATAAAGGAAAAGTGATATATATATGTAAATATATCACTTTATATAAATATTTGGGATATATATATATAAAGGATAATACATATAAAAGATATATATATATATAAAGGTATGGTAAACTAAAAACAATCCATAGAAATTATCCAAACTGAAATATATAGGAAAAAAATGAAAAGACCTATGTGGGACAATAACACATGATATAATTGGAGTCCTAGGAGGAAAGAATAGGGCAAAAGAAATATTAGAAGAAACAATTACTAAAGATTTTCCAAAATTGATGAAAGAGATCAAACTGTAGATTCGAGATGATCTTTGAAACTCAACCAGGTTGATAATCCCAGGCAATCTCAAGGTGCCAGAGGTGAGCACTGGGTATTCTAATTTCCCCTTGCTTCAGGATCTGTTTCCCCTCTGCTCACTCTGATGAACTGACCTCTTACTCTAGTGACTCTCAGACTGTCTCATGGCACCATCACTGTACTAAAGATGCCCAGCATGAGAGTTGCCAATGCCTTCATCTCTGTTTAGCTCAGATAGGCCTGCCCACATCACACCATCAAGGAAAGTGGTGTTTGGCTGTTCTTTGCATAAAGGCTACTTCTCTAGTGAGCAACTAACTCAAAGGTAGTCCCTTCAGATGGCCAATGATGCCTGATTTTCCCTGGAGCCAAGATCCTTCCCAATATCAGTACCTTTAATTATCTGAGCAAACCAGCAGAAAGAAAACTGAAGGGATAGATTAATCCAACACAAGAGGATAATGAAGTACTAGCCTTAGAGAAGAAAAGATAACTTGATAAAGAGTCCATGTGAACCTTGGAGAGAAGATCCCTGGAGCCACCTCAGATTGTTCATTCCATTAATCTGTGCCAGATGCAGAGCATCTAGGTTTCATTTTCAGGCCCACAATAAGTGCTTCTAGAGTATATCATGTTTTTGCAACCAAAAACAAAGCTTAGGTCCTGCCAGAACAGACCAATTATCTTTCTCTAATCAACCCTATGGTCTCTGGCTGGGATCCAATTCTGGCCCACATAGCCACCAACGGCAACAACCCTATGGTCTGAGGTTGATACACCACCAGGGAACAATGCCCTGGACCACTCTTCTGCCCCCAACTCAAGTCCCAAGTCCTAGTGATTATGGTCTCTCTCTGTCTTAGCTCACACACTTAGCTTAGGCCCCTTTTTAAAGTTTTCTGTTGGTAATTAGTTCAAATCAACAAATATAACTGAACACCAGCACTGTGCAAACCATTGTGCTACTTGCACTAGACAGATGCAGCAAATATGTTCCTTTTGCATGAAAACTCTAATTAATCAATAGAGACAGCCTAAGGGGCTGTTGTGAAGGATATTGAGGACTTCTCCAAGCACTATAAGGAATGCTGTGATTGATTATCAATGTCTGCCTGGAGCAAGGAATGAGGGAGAGGCAACACATTGTATACCTGCCATTCTGGCTGTAAGAGATATAAATATATATTAAGAGAGCTCCTGTCCCAATGAGTCTCTCAATCTAGTAGGAAAGACAGACAGATATATAATTATCTAAACCACAAGACACATATGCCAACAGTGAAATATTAACGAAGTCCTATGAAAATATTTGGGAGGGAAAAAGCAATTTATTTTGACAGTGGGGATTGAGAAAAGGTCTTGGAGAGGTGGCAGGATTTGAGCTAGACTTTAAATAGAATTAAAACAACTGTGAGCTCAGGTCAAAGTTACAACTACAAGTGGCTTTTGCCATTTGACTCTGTGTCACATTTCTCTTTTCAAATCCAGCATTTCATTTTGGACTTTATGAGTTTATGCCCTGCTGTTATTAGAGTTGGAGAAGCTAATGCCAAGTATGACCTCCAGGTTTTTTCCCTAATTCTTTTAAGACAATATTTCATGGTCCTCTGGCCCATGTGTCACATGTGGCAAATCTCTACCCATCCTTGAGCACTTCATGGGACTGGGCTCCATGTCCAGGATCTGTGGATGAAGAGGTTTTCAGATGGCTCACAATATACTCATTGTCACACCACTGAGTGTCAGTTTCCTAACATGCAATTTTCCTCCCCACAAACCACACAGCCTTGTCTTTGAAATAAAGCATTATTTAAGAATGTATTTTGTCATTTTTTGCATAAGTGACAGTCTGTGAGATTAATGTGTGGGAACCCAAAGTAGTGAAACCCCTCACTGTGTGCACTGGAGCATGGCTTCTTTGAAGAGAATGGAGATCTGGGTTCAGATCCAATCTCTGCTTTGCTCTGAGACTTTGGGAAAAATCACTTTTCCCCCAATCATCATTTTATCGTGTGTCAAGTGATAGGGTTGGAGATGATCTCCATGTGCTACTCTGACATGGACTTCTGTGAGGTGTATATAAAGGTAACTCTGTCAGATGGTGAGGGTGGGGCTAGAAGTTAGAATTGGACATGAGAAGGATGCCTCAAGTCACCTCCCTCGTGCCAATCAGGAAGATGGTTGCTGCTAAGGCCTAAGCAGCTATTCCTGTTCTTGGGTCAGGGAATCTTGGATTTGCAGGTGACAGCCTGACTATTCATTCAGTTCCAAGCAGGAAGGAGTTAGAAAAGAAGCAGAGATATGGCTGGATCTTCTCAGGAAGCAATCCCTGAATCAGTCATCTGCCATGGTAAGCAAATGCCTGACTATAGGACAAAGAAAAGGCTAAAGGGAGTGAAATGCATGTGCATGGAATTTTTGATAAAGTAAACATGTCCACTAGTAAAAAATAGTTGTAATGAATGTTCTGGGCAGTGATTTGCAACTCTTGAGGTTGGAAGAAGGACAGGGAAAGGAGTGAGCAGAAGGGCAGAAGCATAGGAAAAGGAGGCAGCTCCCTCCTCACCAGTGAGTCTTTCAACTTCTACCCAAACTCATGAGATGGAGCCAGTAAGCGCCTAAGAACTTGGCTGATCATGGCTAAATTCAATAGTCATTTTCATTTTGAACACACAGAAAAATGGAAACAAACAAAAAAAAAAAAACAAAGTACTGTATGAATCATTTGAGAAGAATAAATAGTAGTCTTATTTTGGCTAATTATAAATGTATTTGAAGTTCAAAGAAGCAATGATTAGCAAAGGCCTTCTGGTTGAGGCTGGATTTGTACTAACCTTAAAGAATAAGAGGGAATGTTAGAACAGGTAGTAGAAAGTTCTGTGGGAATAGGGGATAGGATGTGAATACACATACACACTTTAACAACAGGCAATTGCCAACATATTTCACTAAAAGTAAGAGCATACGGAGAGGCACAGAGCTGAGGCCCAACGTAACATTTTTGGGAATGGAAAGGATCATCTGACTTGAATGGTGAGCAAGGACCATTGGGAGATGTATGGATTGATGAGGTGGAGTCAGATTTTAAAGACTTCCAATCAAACAATGAAGTTTGGCCTTAACTGGGAGCCAACATCAAGACTGGTTGATAAGCAATAGGGAAAAGGGAAGTGGCAATATAGGAGCAGGATTTTTAAAAGATAATTTTGATGGTTTGTGAAAGAAGAATTGTCATTGTGGGGCTGGCTTGGAAACTTGCATAAATCCAGCCAGAAGTATTCAAGACCCACAAGAGTTCCTAACACATGGTGAGATGTTCAAAAATGTCCATATGATGAATGAGTGATGCCTGGGTTGCGGGAATGTCTGCAGGAGTAGAGATAAAAATATCAACTTGGAGAGACAATTCAAATGAATAGATGTCATGTCTCAATGACAAATTGGGTACAACAGGTGAGTAATTTGAAGAAAGATCTCTTTAGATGCACGATTGTACCTTAAATGACTTCTAATGCAATTTTTAAAAGAAAATAATATGTAATTCCACTTCAGAATTAGATTTCACTTTGTGCCTAATTCAGACAACAATGATTAAAAGACCAACTTCCTATTGCCAGTTTTGCTCCAGCCAATGACAGGAACTCCAACAAAACCTATGAGGAAGTTGTTCATGATTGATTCTCACCCAATTTGACAGGTTCAATAACCTCAAAGTTTCCTAGGGAATTCATTAATTATAGTCATGTGAGAAAAGGGAAAGAATTTGGAAGAAGCTGATCTCTCCTGAGGACCTCCTCAGGTATTTTATGTGCATTGTCATATGTAAGCCTCTTACCAACCCTTCCTAGTTAATAGCAAAGAAAAAGGGTCACAGAAAGAAGGTGAGACTTAGCCAGGACCACTCGGTCTCGTTTTTTCCCTCTATACCATGCATAAACTATGCTCTCAAAGCCAAGGGCATTTTTATTTTTCAATTCAAAGTAATATGTTGTAAACAATTTTCTCTTCCCCAGTGCCCAGGTCCCAAATGGCATTTATAAGTAAAACAACAATATGACCAGTGAGTTCCCTGAAGGGACAAACTCCTCTCTAGTGTGACTTTATCTGAAATAAAGTCTAAAAAGAGCTTTTTCCCAAGAGCTGTTGTTCAGAACATGCACATCTTTTCTTCAAGTATTCCTATGTGCCTGTTTTTTCAGTCACGTTTCTCCATTTTTTCCCTCAGTGGAATCTTGTTCTGACCCTTGTCTTGATTGAACCTAGAGGATTTTGTTCAGACTCAGCTCACAGCTGGAATCAGGGGACCTTGACTTGCTCCTCTTCTAGGGCATCGTGTGTTGAACTGAAGCACTGATAAGATGGTGGACATGGTGATATTTTGAAATGCAGCAAGACCATCTTTGGTGTCTCCATGTCTCCTACTTCTTTCCAAAGTGTACTGGGGTGTAATTGCCAGGACCCAGAGGGAGGGAGCAGGAAGGATGGGTGCAAAAAGTTCAGCTGAAGCAGGTAACAGGTGCACTGGCAGGAGACTGAATTTGAATAAGAAAGCATATCAAAAGGTTTTCTAGGATTTAGGATTGCTGAGCTTCCATCAGATCATGTGTGTCTGCTTCAGCTGGCCAGGGAACATGTTAAACTGAGGGGCAAAAATGCAATGCCTCGTCCCTGAAGGAAAATGTACATGCCTTTGTGAGTGTATAAGTTGGATGATGGGTGAAAGCAGGGTTTGGGGAAAGACTAGGGTTTTTACTCTTCAACAAATATTCATTGAATCATTTTTATGTGTCAGATAATGTGTTAGTTGAAGGGAATATAGGGATAAACAAAGCCAGCAGAATCCATGTCAGAGACTGACATTAATCATGTGGTCACAACAAATGTATATATTATAAACACTGTCTAGTAATAAAAAAAAAAAATTACATGGGGTTATGAGGATGGAGAAGAAGGAGTCCTGACCTCATCTGTGGGGTGGGAGGCAGTGCAGGCAGGAGGAGCAACAAGCGAAGGCCATGAACAGAATGTAGTCCAGTGTGTTCTAAGCCCCGTGTGTGAAATAAGTTCAGTATGACTGGGGGACAGAGTGGCAAGGTCCAGGGCTGAGAAGTGGGTGAGAATCAACTCAGGCAGGACTTTGTGAGTTATACAGAGAATTGTGATAATTGACTGATGGGGAACTCATTTTGATCACTGATTGCTGGGTACCATTGGTGGGTTTTAATGGAAGAGTGGTGAAATCAGACTCAAATTTTTCAAAGGTTATGCTAACTATATGTAAAGAATTAGAATGGATAATCAGTATCTAGTAAGATTATCTGAGGCTAACAATTTACCCTTGTTGGCAGTTGTGGAAGGAGACAGGAAAAGAGTCAGTTTTTGTTAAACATCTTATATATACCAGAGACTGTGAGGAGGATTTAGTGATCCTCATTTCATTTAATCTCCATACAAATCTGAAGAGCAGAAGATATTTATCCCATTTGACAAATAAGGGAAAATTTACTTGAGATATCCATCCATCCATCCATCCATCCATCCATCCATCCATCCATCCATCTATCCATCCACCCATTAGCTTATTTATTCACTCACCAAGTATTTTATTGAACGTATACACTGAGGGTACCTTGCCAAGCACAAGGGATGCACTGGTGAACAAGACATGGCCCCGGCCCTCAAGGATCTCATGGTCTAGTGAAAACAGATAGGTCAATGAGTGACTGCAGTTTAGTGGAGTAAGTTCTATGATGTGGGTAAGCCCATGGTGCTTGGGAGACTGGGCCAGAACCTCCAGCGTTATCGTGGTAGGTCAGAAATCTTATTCCAGGACTCATAACCAGTGTGTGTCAGAGCCAAGTCTCCAATCCATGTAGATCTGCCTTCATCTGAAACCTACATGCTTTTCATTTCAACATATTTTGTAAGCAATTACTTTTGATTTTTGGTAAACTTCCTGGAAACCCATGAGCTCCCTTGACTCTGTCTCACTAGAATCTGGCTGCAGAGTACTGAGTGAATAATCGACTGAGGCCGGCAGATCTCAGCTCCCCTCACCCACACCACACACACGTGGCTGGAACAGGCTCAGGCTTCGTAAGCACCTGCCCAGGACAGGCCATGTGTTTAATGAGCTCTACCATGGCAAAGGGGCACTTGGCACCTCACCTGATGAAAATGGTCCCTCAGGCCAAACAAAAATGAAGTGCACAGGCTGCCAGCATGTTGGAGCATGAAAGAAAGAAATCTGGGTTGAGTGAGGAAAGCTATTAATTATAATCTCAGCTCTGGCCTAAGAGTGGCAAGAAGTGCTTCTCCCCAAAATGACTTCTCTCAGAGCAAAGAAGAGTGCTGTCACCCATTCTGTTCCATCCCATGGACCCACAGGGACCTCGAGGGGCTGCATGAATATATGTTTTTAGATATTTTACTGAGCACTAATGACGTGCCAAGCAGAGCATTCAGGGTTTTGCATTTATTATATCTTTATTCATCCCTATTATTTCTTAATTATTATATGTTCACTATCAATAGATTGAAAAAATAAAGACTTTCCCCCTCACCTTCCAAGCTTGTCTCATCCAGACTCTTTTCTGACTTTTCTGAAAAAAGGACAAGTTACTTTGAAAGTTTACTATTTTGCATTGGCATCTCTTTTCCCCACTGTGACCCCAGGAAGGGAATCAAGCTTTATGACTCAGGGCTTAGAGGGGGATTATGCTATATCATCCCAGAGGACTAGAGGAAGGAAGGAAGTGTTTTGTTTTGGTTTTGGTTTTGGTTTTGGTTTTCTTTGAGGAGGCTGGAAAGAGTGACATGAGGTGAGAAAGACTGAGTGTCCCCTGCGTGGAGAGGGGATGCAGCTAGGCGGCAGACCCTGGCCTGGCTGATGTCAGGCACCCTGGGTGGGGGGACGGGCGTGGGCTGTGTGTCTGAGTTTAGTCAGGAGGACTCCCGTGCACGGCCTTTCAAAGCCCTCAGGGGTAGCTGTGCCTTGGAAAGAGGAGGCCAGGTTCAGCACTGCAGCCAAAAGACCCAGCCTGCATGCCGACAGACCCTGCACAGACCTTCCCCTGATTTCTATGCCTCAAAGCATAGAAAGATAGGGCCTAGAAGGAAGGTCTCTTGCATATTCCACAGCCATCTCCATAAACAGCTTTACAAACCCTCAAAAATAAGTATCCTCTCCATATACACAAATGCTCAGTCACATGAACTCAGAATTATACACACTACTTCTAGCATTTACTCTTTTTTTTTCTTAATAAACTTTTTATTTTGAAACAATTTCAGACATATAAAAGTGGTAACAACAGTGCAAAGAATTCTCTTACATATCCCACTTGTCAGCAGGCTTTGCCATTGTATATCTATATTTATATCTATATCTGTATCTGTATCCACATCCATAAGCATATCCATACCTATATCTATATCTGTAACTATCTCCATGTCCATATCTGTATCTATTTCTGAATTTGAGAGCATGTTGCACATATGATGTCCTTTACCCCAAAAACATAAGTGCATTTTCTAAAAACAAAGATCTCCTTATATAAACAGAGTACAATGATCAAAAAATTAACATAAATATAATATATAATCTACAGACCTTATTCAAATTTCAATGATTCCAATAATGTCCTTTATATATATAAGAAAAAAAACACTTTTTTTCTTGCCTAGAATGCCATCTAGAATCATGTGACACATTAAGTTATTGCTACTTCTTTGGTGTCTGTTAATCTGGAATAGTTGCTCACCTTTGTTTTTCATGACCTTGATATTTTTGAAGAGTACCAGCAAGTTATTTGTAGAATATGCCTCAGTTTGAGTTTCCCTGATGTTTTCTCATTGATTACACTCAGTTTATACATTTTGGGCAGGAATTCCAAGTGAAGCTGCATCTTCCTTAGTGGGTCATATCAGGAGACATAGGATGTTGGCTTGTTCTGTTACTGGAGGGGCCCTATTTCTTAATGACTCAACTTCTGTTTTTCTTAACACAACATAGCATTTACTCTTCATGGAAGTAGCTGAGATTTTAATGGCTGCATGGTGCAAGTATCTGTGTGTATGTGTGCATGTATGTGAGTATGTGTGTGATGTATGAGTACATGCATGTGTGCAAGTATATGTGTGCATGCACATGAGTATATATGAGTGTAGGTGTGGAAGTGTGCATGTATGTGTTCAAGTGTGTGCAAGCATGTGTGTGTGTTTGTATATGTGTGGAGAAATGCAGGGGACAGGGAAGCTGGGAGCCCATCTAAACGATTTTCTTAGAGCCGCACATGAAAGTAATGGACTTCTTAAAACCCAAATTAGCATTATTGAGTGGCATGGAGAGAGGCAGAAAGGGGAGAGGGGGACACAGTGAGCAAGCCAAGCCTCCTTGATTAAGGGCCAGGGCATCCTTCACCACATCTCACATCAAGGACCGGCTTAGAGCCCAGGCAGATGGACAGCTGCCTGCCTGGCATGGCTTAAATCTCTCCTCCATCCAAATTTCTCCTTTCAGTATTCCTTCATCATGGCTGGATCTTCTCCTCCATCTCACTCTTTGAGTTTGTGACAAAGTTCTCATGCTGGGCTTTTTTTTTCCTAAGGTGGTGGTGATGGTATTTATATATTAACTCTTTATCAATAGTATGGATTAGTTACCATTTTGACCTTGAGATGAGGTTGAATCCTGTTTGCACCACTGACTATCAGGAGTTTGGCAACTTCTTGCCTTTCCATTTTCTCATTTATTAAATGAGGACTTTTTAAATCCTTTTTAAATTTGGGAAGATTAAATGAAGAGGTGGATGGCTCAGTCAACACAATCATCATCGCCACCATTATCATCACCAGTCACTTATATCCTATGTAAGGTATGATAGCAGCTTGATCCGTTTTGTCTTTGAGCATCATAGAAGTTGAGCAATAGGATAAATATATGTGGCTGTGAGGAAAGGAATGGAAAGCTGCCAGGGTGAGGGAGCTTCCATCAGGAAAAGTAGAGCTGAATAGTGTCTTGAGTCCACGACCTTGTGATGACACAATTGTGCAGATGTGGGGATGAATGGCCCTGTGATGGTAGCAGTCCTTTTAGACTCGTCAAGCTTGATGGGAGGATTACTGCATCAACAAGTAAAACTTCATCTATCACCAGACTTGACCCTTTCTAGGTCCTTCCTTGAGTCCTGCAGTCTCTCAATATAAGAGTTCAGAGAGACTTCAGCCATCTGCAGTATCAACTTCTCATGATCCAGAGGAGAGCAATGCAGCTCAGAGGGGGGGGTAGATATGTTCAAAGTCACACAGCAGGTCAACTCTGGAGTTGAGATTGGAATTCTGGTGACTGGACTCCTATCCAAGTGCACCTTTCAATGCCTTCAAGTCTCAGATTAGAATTCCAGCCGTAGTCTGTGATGAAGGTATTCATCACTCTGTCTCCTTCTGCAGCTTACGTTGATCCTTCTCCTGCCCCAACTAACTGCGGCCCTTATGGGGACCCTCCCCCTCTGAGTTTGTAAAGTGGGTGGCTGATGTGGATGGTTTCTGAGATCCCTTTGGCTTTGATGATCTATTCTTTCTCCGCTCATGAGTCATAGAAGCTGTCAGATGTCCAAGTAGGAAGAAGATGCTACATGACAGGTAGTGTCCCTGGCTCTGCAGGGGTCTTGGCAGAGCTGCCTCCTCTGACAGGGATGGGGAGGTGGGAGCTGACAGAGAAGCACCACCCACTTTGGACAAAAGCTGTGATTCACTTATTGGGAGGAAAGGATGGAGGGAGGCACATCAGCCAGTAGCACAAGACTCAACAAGAGATGTGTCTATGAAATTCTAAGCCCTGGACCCCTAATCCCTCACTGTGCACAAAAGGCTTGGAGCTGACTCAAGCAAAGCCAAAATCTTGAATTTATAATTTTCTCACTGAGATTCAAGGAGACCATTATTTTTAAAATAAAGATATTTCAGGATTATTCAACAAGTATTAGTGACTCAGCTCTCCATGACACAGCCAGTAGGCTCTTCCTTTTTTGTTATTTTATTTTGAAAGAAGCTTTAGATTCATAAATGTTACATCAAAAATATTGGGGGATTACCAATACTCCACCCCGACTCACACAATTTCCCCCATTAACAGCATCTTTCATTAGTGTGGTACATTTGTTACCATTGATGAACACATTTTGAAGCATTGCTACTAACCATGGACTATAGTTTACATTATAGATTACACTTTGCACTGCACAATTTTATAGGTTTTGATAAAATGTATAATGTCCTGTATCTGTTATTGCAATATCATGCAGGACACATCTGATATTCATACCCATAATAGAATTGTCTCTTATCACTTACCTCAATTTGTAATTTTATATTTGTTTGGGCTTATTTGTTGTGCTCTCTCCCCTACTATGTCCAAGCCCCATAAGACCAAGAATCACTTACTTTTTTCATCCTTGAAATGCCAGTCCTTTGCATAGTGCCTGGCTTATAGTGAACACAGTAAAAGAGCTTTCTTTGTTTAAAAAAAAAAGAAATATATAACCATTGAAGAAGTCACACATCAGGAATCACTGTCATAAAGTTCGAAATGTCTGCAGTTCCTTCCAAAATGCCTTCAGGGGGACTTATGCACTTAGTGCTTTGTGTCATCCCTCCCAGGATATAGTTTTTTTAGAACCATAAATGTCAAGACTGGACAGAAGGCTAGAGAGAGCACCTGATCCAGTACTTTCCTAATTATTTTCCAGTAGTAGAAACTATTTTCCCAGCAAAAGTTCAGTGCAGACCCCAATATACAAACCACATGAAGTCAAAGGTCTTTGATTAGTGTGAGGGCTGGGAGCACAAGGATAGGTTGCTTAATGTCTTTGCCTTCCTTCCAGCTGGCATATCTAGGGTGGGGTGCTGGGGAAGGTCCAACTCAGGGTATGTGGTCCATAGAAAATTTAGAAACAATAATGAAATCAACTAAAATTTGGTTGGCTTTTCCTTTGGCAATCTTAGATAATGCCAGTGATAAAATGCTCTTCCCTGCCAGGGTGGGTGGTTCTCCACTCCTGGAAGCCATTCCCATGGCTTCTCTCCATGGCATTCTTTTCCAAAGCCCTCTTTCAGGAAAGACCTGACTTGGTTAGACTGTAGGAGCTCCTAGTTTGGGCAAGCTCAGAGCAAGGATACACAAGTGATATTTAGTCAACCTGTGCCATGTGCTAGGACTAAGGCCCCTATTGTTACCCTTCTAGTACTCCCGGGACAGAAGACTTGCATCTCTGAGAGGTCAAGGATCAGGGAGAGGTTAAGGCCGCATACTCTGGAACCAGAGAGCCAGAATTCAGTTCTTAGCTGTGTCATTCACAAGTAGATTTTTGATCTTGGGCAACATAACTTCTTCAAGCCTCAGTCCTCAAGAAATGGAGATAATAAGATGACCTACTGCAGAGTATTGCTTGAAAGATGAAAAAAGATAATCTATGTAGTAAGAGAATAAGCACTAGTATATGTTATCTGTAGGCATTGTTTGGAATTTACATACCTTGATGCCTAGAAGCCAGTTGTTGAGAACACATATGATGTAAGGGATATCCTTGGCTCCTTGACTCCAACATTTCAGGTGCACCTTTGTCCATCTGGGGAGTGCTGACTGGCTGGGGCGAAATATACAACATGTCAAGATCCAGAAGAAGTGGAGTACCTGATGGGACCCCCACCACGCCAAAGGAGACATCAATATCTTCTCCTTTCTGCGTGATGTTGAAAACCTAATGACTGAGTTGGAGGAGAGATTTAGGCTATTGCTGCTCTCTGCACAGGGCTAAAAGCTAGATATTGACAAAACAGTAATAAAATCTTTTTAAAAATTCTTCTTAGAGTTAGGATTGAGGTACTGCTTTTTCTGATCCCATGAAGCTGACAGGCATGACTTTCCATGGTTCAGACTAATTTCCCCTTTTCTTGCTGGCCCTAAAACACCCAATAAGCCAAAGCATACTTGGTGCATTAGAAGCAGGAGCACATCACAATGCACAATGCGTCTTACTAATACGTGTTGTATCAGTCAGGGTTCTCTAGAGAAACAAAACTGACAGGATATTTATATATATGAAAGATTTATTATAGGGATTGTCTCACACGACTGTGGTGATTGGCGTGTCAAAATTCCACAGGGCAGGCTGCAAGTTTTCTAATGAAAATGAAGCTGAATTCCCAAAGAAAAGTTAGCTGGCGAAGTAAAAGCAGGAATTCTTCTTTCTGAATTTATGAATTCCTTTGTTCTGGCTTTAATGCCTCCAACTGATTGGATGAGGAAACTCCCCTCATTGCTGAGGACAATTTCCTTCATTGATTTATCAGAGGAGGAAACAGAGCTTTAAAGGCAACAATGATTATTTATTGTGATGCAACAACAGATACAGCTTCAAGGGCACATCTATGAATCTAAGAGGTTCAGTGATTAGTGATCATGGAGCTTACTCCAGTGTGCATGGGAGGAACTCAAATGCTTTGTAACACCCTAGCAACTTTCCAAGAGGTAATGGGGGAGGGGAGGACCATAGAGGCTAAATAATTTTTATAAGGCCATGCAGTAAAATAGTTTTCAGTTCTGCATCTGTCGGTCTTTGGAGAACCTCCCTTAATAAGCTCTGCTTCAGGATTTTCAGAAACCAAACCTTATTCTGGATCCTTGTAGAAACAGCTTTCTGGTCAAATGGACTTTTCTATTTACTAAGTGAAACTGACTTCTGAATGACAATATCTTCCCTCCTAGAACTTGGATCAGGCCCATTCTTTAAGTTCCAGTCTTGAAGTTCATGGGCCCTGGTCTCCTAGAGCCAGGCCATCATGCCTACTGTGGGCAGGGGTCCATGCTGAAGCCCATCACTGAGAGCCAAAGGATACATTCCATCCTGATAACAGAAAGGAGCATACAGGAACCTGCTCCATTCTGCAGGCCCCTGAAGCAGAACTGTTCCAGCCCCAGAAGATATTAGTCAACAAGGTGACTCCTGCTGGTTCCAAGTTGTGCAGGAGGCAGTCCAGAACATGAGAAGGAGGAGGGAGGTCCCTGGGACTCTCCAGGCTAACCTCAACAGTTCCCTGATGAAGAAATGGATCCAGTGGGGAGCAGTGAATTACCCTAGGCTACCCAGTGAGTCAGAATAGAGAGAAGTCATGGCATTTGCTCACTCTTAGCAGAGCTTTAAGGAACCCTGCAGAGAGGTTTCAGAGCTTGGTACCTACAGCATCCTGGACACATGCTGGTGGATTTTGGGTTGAGGGTTGTGGTCAGAATAATGAATCCTCCCCATTTCTTCCCTTATTCTGTAACCAGGACTCTGAATCATAGGGCATTAAACCTGGAAGGCATCTCAGGAGATCCTCTGGTATAGACACAGTATTTGCAAAAGATGACACTGAAGGTCAGCAAGGTGAAGGGCCTCATTTGTGGCCTCAGAACTGAGTGGAGCAGCAGAGCAGCTTGTACTTTCACATGTGTAGCTGTGTTACCAGAAACCTGGTTCAGCTCCTACCCATCACATGCACTTATAACTGGACCATCAAAATCTTATTCATTCATTCATTGAATAAATATATACAGAGAGCCCACACATGCCAAGCACGCCCTGAATGCATTAGCAAATAAAACAAAGTCCTTATTCTTATTGAGCCTATCAAATGTCACCTCCTCAGTGAAGCCTTCTCAGGTCACCACAGAGAGGAATGGCACATGGTAAGTCCTCAAACAATGATCACTCACATGGTTGTTTTGCTTACAATGAAGAAATTCACTTTTCTGAGAGCTGCCAAGTACAAGGCATTGTGCAGGCTTCTGGGATTCCAGAAAGACTGAGATCAATGAAGATCAGTTCTCAAGATCCCAGCACTCTCACTGGGGAGACTGACATGTACACAACTCATGTCCATTCAGTCAGGGTCAAACATGGCACAAATGGAACAACGGTGTTGATCCATACAGGGAAGAACAAGCAATTGTAACTGTGGATGAAGACCCACAGGATGAGCAAAAAAGAGGTAGGAATGGCCGGACGGATGCTAAGAAAGGGCTGAGCACTTTCAAGGAATGCCACACAGTCCAGTGCAGTGAGAGTGTAGGGAGGGTAGAAGGATATGCAAGGGAGCAGGGATGAAATGGTAGGCTCACATCAGCTTATGAAGGGTTCCAATGCCATGAAGAGGAATTTGAATATAGTCATCTAAGTCTCAATAAGCTATTGAGAAGTTTTGAAGAAGGTTGTGGCATGATCTGATCCAAGATTGGATGGATATTCCAAAGAGATACAAAGGATTGGAAAAAGGAGACACTGAAAGTAGGGATACCAGTGAGAAGCAAATGCAGTAGTTTAGAAAGAGGTAATAGCCAACTCATCTCAGGGACCACTCCCTATCCCTTTCCATGGTCAATAAGACCCTGCATAAGCTAGCCCCTGCCTACCCTTCTGACCTCCTCTTCTACTCTACCACTTACTCGTTGCACCCAGGCAGCCTGGCCTCCACCCTGATCCTGGGTGATCCTAGAATATCCCATACATATTCAAATCTCAGGACCTTTGCACTTGTTTTTCTCTCTGCCTATCGTGGTCATCTCCAATCATCCACATGGCTTGATTCCTTACTTACTCAGGTCTTATTCAGCTGTCATTAGCCTATTTCAAATGCCCCCCAGTTATTCTCTATCCTTCCACTCTGGTTTATTTTTATTCCCTAAGCTTACACTACCTGTCATCATGGTATATCCTTATTTGTTTACATCTTTATTGTCTGCCTCCTTGAGGGTAGGGAATTTATCTTTCTTACCCATGCCTGTATCTGTCGTGCCTACCCATCACATTGTAGGCACTCAGCAAGTATTTGCTGAATGAACGATTGAACTAATAGCCTTGCTTTAGCCCTAAGTCATAGCAGTTACTTACCAACTAAGACATGTTGTAAGGGGGAAAGGAGGAAAAGCATTCCGATCTTTGAGGATATTATAAAATGACTTGTAAAATGTCTGCATAAATGTGAGTTCTGAGATCTCATGAAACAAGGGCAGAGCTTTCAGCATAGTGGAATTAGCCACTTTAAGCCAGAAGGAGGGTTGGAAAGATTTTTGAAAGCACAGACCCCATCAAGCTGTCTACCAAGGACCTAGCCTATAACTGGCACATTTGATGAATTACTGAATGAGCATTTGATGAATTACTGAATGAATAGGCCCTTTTGGTTGAGTTCTACTCACTATTTTCATGCCTCTCTTAAGTGGCAAGATGAAAAAAACAGGGTAAAATACTGTCCTAGGGACCAGAGCAGAGCTGGGAGCAAGGAGAGGAGGAGTAAGCAAGCCCACGCTCTTATTTATGAAGCCCCATACAGACCATTTTCCTCTCACAATGAGTAGTGCTCATATTATGCAGTGTTACAAATGCTGGAACAACAATGCCTTGTATTTATGGAGCGGCTGCCTCCGAGGGGCTCAAACCTTTTCACAGACATGATCTCATTCATGCTGTCTCAGGTCTTCTATTCAATTACAGAATGGTTCATTGTTCCAAACGATGCAAACTATTTCTTCTAGATGCACTCTTAGAATTATGCATTCTCCTGTTACAGGTTCAAAGATTTACAAATTACCACCAAATGGCTCCAGAATTACTACAGCAGGAAAGGAGGTGGGTGGAAATGGAAATTGTCTGAATTTATAATTTATGAATTCCTCAAATATTAGGAACTGCTCTTTGTATACCTATCTTAAAAATGAGGGAAAACATGGGCTATGGCTTAGTCATAGCGACATGAAATGACATTAAAGGTAGGAAAAAAGAATTTTAATCCTCTGTAACATTAGCTAGGACTATAAAAATGGTTAAATGTGGCTAAGAGGCTGGATAATCATCAGCATCATAAATATAAAGGCAGGCAGTTACATAGACATATTTCTGAGCTAAGGGTCACAAGAAGTGGATTTTTCTCTTGCTCTGCTATGAATTATTTAGCGGCTTTAAACAATCTCTTAACTTCTCTAGACCTTGGTTTTCCTATCTTAAAATGAGGGCAGTTGGACTAGATGTTCGCCAAGTCCTTGCGAAGTCTGCGCGTTTCAGCTACTACCCCCACAATCACCCACACCACCACTATCAACATGGCACATAATAGATGCTCATGAAATGTTTCATAGATGAATGTTTCTAGTATTCAGTAGTTTACAAACAAATTTGAGTGAATCAACATTTGTTGAGTGCCTACTATGGCATATGAGATATAAAAATTTAGGAAAAATATAGTCATATAGTTATTGAAGCTAAAATTATTAACTCTGGATCAATGCAGGTTTTATTGGGAAAAAATGACATGAACTGTGTTTCAAAGGATAATTAATCAGAGTTCACCAGACGGAATAGGAAGGGAAATGATAGAAAAGGGAAAGGTACCACTGTCAGAAGGAAGAGCATGAGTGAAGACACAGAGACTTGAAAGAACTTGGGGAAATATGAATGAAGGTGAAAATGGATCAGAAGGATGCCAGGTTTGGGAAGCAGATGTGAGTCACGTGATTGAGACCTGGTTATGGATCTCATGCCATGTCTGGTAGGCAATGGGGTGCCATTGAAGGGTTCATAGCAGGAGATGGTCATGTTTGATTTTCAGAAGAACCATTGTAAATTACTTTACCATACACTTCACTTCAAGGGAAGTACCGCTTAGACATTATTCTTATTTCACAGAGGGAGAAATTGAGGTTGAGATAGGATAAGGCAACTGCCAAGAATCAAATAGCTTAAAAATAGCAAAGCCACAACTAGATTTTTTAAAAATAGAAGTCCACCAAAATATGTTCTAGTCTACCTATGTAATTTAGCCTCTTCTTCCTCCCCTACAGATCCCATGACCCAGCTGATAAATCAGTTACTTGTTCCCTGAACTCATGATGACAAATCCCTCTGCTTCTCCTGTGTCCACACTGATCTGTCAATCTGGGATTTGATCTCCCTGTCATGCCCACATCTACATTTCATAAATACTTCAAAGTTCAACCCCAATCTGTCTAATCTGGGCAATCTTCTCTGGCCTCCTTCGTTTTCACAATGCTTTCAGAACTGCTACACTATTTATGTTGTGTACCACCAATCTTCACATTCTTCCTTTACTCTTTCCATTCGGCAATCCCAGATGACACAGAGCTTGCATGCACCTAACACCAAACCAGCAGCGGGAACACAGTGGTGCGTAGAAGATTCAGTTCTTGCCCTTGTATAGCCCAAAGCTAGCTTGAAGAGACAGATATCAATCAATAATCATGCATTTACAAACGGATAGTGTTTCAAAGGAAGAGTATGGGGTGCTGAGAGGGAATAAGAGAGCTGAGAAGGTTCAGGAAAGGCTGCATGAGGAAATGATGTTCCAGCTGGCACCCGAGGGACTGTAGGGTGAGTAGGAGTTAATTAGGTGAAGAGAATGGGAGGCTGAGGGGCACTCCATGCACAAATCTCACTATGGGAGAGACCATGATGTATATAAAGGACCAAAAGCAAGGAGTGTGCATCAGCGAGGACACATGACGGCAAGTAACAGAAACAGACTCTGGTTAAATTTAAACCTAATGGAAATTTATTGTAAGGATATTGAGAAACTTACAGCATTAGTAGGGAGGCCTGGAAAACTAAAGGAGTCCACACAACAAAAAACCCATAAGAAAAATCATTGCCCATAAGCAATCTGGTGAGGATGCTGACAATTCCACTCTTTAGCATCAGGCTTACAGCTAGCACCACCCACACCCTCAACACAGAGTTTTGGGAACCACCTCGGACACATTTGTCACTAGTGTCACTGAAAGTATTGCTGAAAAACAGCCGGATGCTGCTGCTGCCACCATGATCAGTCTTTTCCCAGTATTTTTCTTTTCTTTTCCATGTGCCACTAGCTCCTGAGAGGCACCTCTGATTGGCTGCCCATGCCCTTGCTCCTTGGGTTCCTGGCTCTTTCAGCTTCTCTAGTGGGAAGTGGACTGTTTCTCACCAAGATTCATAACGTAGAAAACTCCTCAAACACAGGAAGAGGATTCAGATGCCAGATAACTAGAAAATGACACATGGCAGCATAGCTGGAGAACGAGAGTGCCTGTAAAATTCTCTAATTGCTTTAGTTGTGTTTATCTCATCTCCCTCACTAAACTGTGATTTCCTTTGGGGAGTGCTCCTGCTTTCCTTCCCCCTCAGAAATTCACACATGACTGATGGTCCTGGCCACACACTCCCTGCTCAATAAATTCTTGTTGACTTCAGTATAGTTAATTCTTCAAAGGTCATTTCATTTGGCCTTAGCTGGGAAATGATTTTCAAATGTAAAATATGAATAACTTGGCCCTGGAGTAAGTAACATCTGCAGAAAATCATGTCATCTGGCCATGCAGAACCTCTGGGCATGAGGAAGCTTTCTGGGATGTGAGCAGATATAGAATGGAAACTGCTACCTGAGGTATCTCTGTCACTTCTCAGGGGCTTATTCCCTCCAGAGCAATAGAAGATCTTGTCTTGAAAATACATTTAGTGTTCCACTATTAGGTAGTGGTTACTTAAAAACGGAATCTGCATAATCAGATACAATGTCTTGCAGAAAGGAGTTTCTTCTCTCATTCTCTTTTACAATGATCTTGTGGAAGAGTCCTGGCTAAGAAACCACAATACCTGAGTCTAAGTTTTGGCCATGGTCTTACTAGATACAAGGTCTTGATCTAGACCCATTATCTTGTGGGTTCTCAAGTTCCTTATTTACAAAATGGACATGATGATTTATTACAGTACAAACTGTGGTAGGACTCTCTTGTATCTGTTTTTGCAGCATCCTTATGCTTTTTTCTGGAAATATTCTGTGCCTATTTTTCTAGAATAGTGGTTCTCAAACTTCAGCACACATGAGGTTCACATGGAGGGCTTACTAAAATGCAGGTTTCTGGGCCTTTCTACCAGAATTTCTCATTTAATAAATCTAGAGTAGGGCCTGAGAATTTGCATGTCTAGCAGGTCCTTAGCGTATGCTAATGTTGAGAACCACAGCAGGAGAAAATCATCCCATCTTATTCTCAGTCTTTGGGAATCAGGGGCTGATTTCAGCCCTCGACTCTTAAGAGTTGGAAGCCCTGACATTAGCGTATTCCAACCATATGGTCATAGTGGATTACTTCAGCTGGGCAGGAGATCCATGTCTGATCAATGGAATTCACTTCAACGCTTTAGCTGGAACACTTCTTCTTGGTAGGGTTATTCAGCTGGTAGAATATGAGCATGAAGCCACTGGACCCATCCTGCATCTCCTGGTGATTACGCCAACAGAGGAAATCAGAGCTGAGGCATATAAGACAAGGATTTCTAAAATTGTACTTTAGCGCCTCCAGGCATCTTTGAGACATCTTATGTGAGACTACATGTTCTTTTTTGTCTTAAGCCATTTTGAGTTGGGCTTCTGTAAATTGCAACCAAATAATCATAGCAATATATACACTACCCAAGAACAGAGTCTGGTTTGTAAACCTTCCAAGCAGTTATAACTGTGAGAGACAATGACCAGAGAGGAAAATTATGAAACGATGATATACTTACTTAGGCACTAGCCTGCCAGTCTGTTGAGAGCACACCATGAGTGACCATAATAATGAAAAGAAGAGTAAATAAAGTTTGCTTAGTAAAGAATATCAGGATGTCTGCTAAATGGTTTACATGCATGACCTAACTTAAACCTTGTGATGACCTGTGGAGGCTGATATCACAATCTCCATTTAAAAATGAAGATACTGCTCCTCAGAGGTGTTAAGAAATTTTCCTAAGGTCACTCACCTAGTAAAGAGCTATAAGAAAAGAAAAAGAAGAAGGAGGAGAAAGAGGAGCAGGAGAAGGAAGAGGATGAGGAAGAGGAGGAGGAAGAGGAGGAAGAAGAGGAGGAAGAAGAGGAGGAGGAAGAAGAGGAGGAGGGGGACAACTCAAACATCCTGACTTCAGAAGCCATATTCTCCCAGCCTTGTGATATCAGGAGTCTTGGCTTTGCATTTTAATTAAGAGACCATGATGTCTTGAGGATATGAAGATGGTGCTTGGTTCAAAGAAAGGAACAAATGTCAAAGTGCTGGGCCTCTTTGAGAAACAGGAAAACTTAAGACACAATTTGACCTGAGCTCAGAGCATTGAGAAACCTCCAGCTGATGTCAAACACTGGCAGGGTGATACTTGCCTTCTCCAGTTGTCTGGGGGTCTAGAATTGACTGCTGCTGTTTCTGTGCCCAACTGACCACCTCAGATTGCCTTGAACTCTGAGCCATCTGACTTCAAATACCCCTGTTAAGGGCACAAGGTGGCAGCATGCCCAGATCTTTGCCTACCTTGACTTCAACAAACCTTTAAACTTTCCACTTGTCCCAACTCACAGCAGAATTTTGACAGCTGTTCAAATCTGTTGTATGCCCAACTTATCTAATCAGTATCCCTAGCAAGCCTGCCTCTAAGAACCTGTGTCCAAAATAGAATTTTGTAGGTACTCCAAATATGTACCCAATAAATATCTATTGGTTGCCAATTTTCCCTGTCTTAAAAATGCACACTTTGATGGTTTGCTTATTTTTTAAAGACTGATCTTAAAAAAATTTTTAAGTTCCCAGGCCTCTTCAGTGTGGTTCCTTTTTACATCACCTCAACTGCTCTACTGTTTGATTTCCATTCATTTGTGTTTGTTTCCAGATACATGGCAGCCTGGCAGCCTCTTGTGGATAGTGTAGATGGTAGGATTTACTCTGGGGTTGTCAGATGGATCCTTCTTTATTGGCTGCTTGAACTCATTGACTGACTCACTAACCTGGATTCCTGACTCCATTTTCACCCCACATTCCTACCCTATGCCCCACACTACTGCACCTCTCTCTTTCTGAAACACAAACATTCCTTTCACTCATATGCTTAAAATCTGCCACTGACACAACTTCTTGAGTGCTATGTGTTAGGTCCTTCACAGACTTTCCACAGTCTGCCATTCCAGCTTTGCTTCCCCAGCTGCACATTCAGCTGTAACTGCCCCCTGCCTGACCCATCCCTGGCCAGATCCCTGCTCCCTGGATTTAGTCTCTGTGCCTCTGCTGAGAATTGTTCTTGCCACTGTAACAACCATCCTCCTGTATTTCTGCTCATCCAAATTTCACCCATCCTTCAAGGTCCAGCCAAATGGTTTCCTCCTGCAACTGAGATCTCCTCACCTGGAGATAATCTCCTCCTCCTCTGGACTTCCATAGCACTTTTACTGCTCCTCCTTTACAGCTCATCGCCCTGTCCCTATTACAGTTATTTATAGATAGAAATCTTATCTCCCCCTCTAGTCTATAAAACCTTTGCATGCACAGTCCCTGTTTCATTTATCAGTGTATTCTGCACTGGACCTGACTTTGTAACTCCCACATATTGCAAATTCACATATCTAATAAGTAAAGAAACCTAGGGAGCTCCAGGAAGGAACCCTATCCCCAAATGTCCCTCTCATTAGTCTGTCATATTGATGGAAATCTCCCAATATAAGATTAGTTGCCCCGAGTTTGAACCAAGCACTGATCATAGGAGTATCTCATTAAAGTAAAGTTAAGAACAAATATCTCCACTGATGTGACTAGTGACTAGGTGCTCCTGGAGTAATGGGGAGCTGGCTTGCAGCAGCCCCCCATAACCACGTATTTTTGTAAGTATTATGCTTTATCTTTTAAAATCCATGTGTGTTTTGAATTCTATTCCATTAAATACCAATAGTTAACTTAATATAAATATGTCCCCTCTCCCCAAGAGTCAAGTACAAGTAACTCCCAGGCAGCTGTGCCAGGTATATGCTGTGGCTTTGAGCATAGTCTGGCTCCCCAACCTGGATGATGTTACCCCTGGCTGCAAGGCACAGCATTAAAGCAGCTGAGTCTTTAAAATACTTGTGTGAATTAATGATTCAGCTCTTTCCTAACTGAGGGCAAAGGGAAGACAATATGAGACATGGAGGACTTAATAGAGACCAACAAGCATCGTATTTCCTGGAGGGACAGTGTGAAACAGGGCTGGGGGAGACAGGCCAAGAGAATGACCTTGGCATCTGAAACTAGTCAAGGTGCCCTGAGACTGTGGGGGAGGGAGGGAGTCTGATCTGGCCAATACTGTTCCAGGTGATGGCCCTGCTTTGGCCTTCCCTCTCCCCATCAAGGTGGAGACATGGGGTAGAGAGGTCATCAGTTCGTTTTCTTATTGGAAGCTGAGCTAGCTTAGCCAGAGCCTGGGGGCTGTCAGCACAAGATAGTTAATGAACATGTTTCCTGTAGATAATTATAGGAAAGGGAATATTGAAAGCACTTAAAACATTTCATTCTTTTAATTCATTAATTATATTGCAATTATCGCGTGCTCAGGAGTTGTTCAGGAGGCTGGATTCCAGCTATTCCTGTGAGACTCCATGGGCAGAAATGAAGGCTGAGGGCTTGGGGAGAGAGAGAGCCTGAAGAGAAAAGCTCAGAAAAGGTTAACTGTGCGGATACAAGAAGCTAATTGGAAACCTCTTAAATAAAATCCAGGTTAATAAGAGTTGAAAAGAACAGCATGTCTCTTTTATGATGATTACTACGATTATTATCATTGTTTTTCCACCTACATCGTAATTGCTTGCGTTTTGATAGACCCATTGTAAGCTGCCTGACCACTCCTGGAAACACCTTGGCCTTGTAGTTGAATCAGAGAAATCAGACCTTCGGAGTTGGGAGTGGATCTTATGGATGATTGCAATGTGATGAGGCCACCGGCCCGAACGCCACACCCTGCTCTGTCACATCCTAGACCTGCCACGTTTGTTCCTTCTTCACACTCTTATGCTTTCCATAAAGAAGAGTTGTAAGGAATTTGGGTCAACATTTACATACTGGGCCCCTCCCATGTGCCAGTATCTGAGCTGAGTGCAATGGTACAGATGAGGTTTCTGCCCTCATAGGACCTACATGCTAGTGGGTGACCTGGACAGTTAAAGACACAGTTGTAATATAGATGATGAGCAGCCACAAGGGCCACGGCAGTCCAAGGAGGGGGCTTCTCACCTGGGTAGGAGGAGTGGCCAGAAGGCTGCCTGTGTGTTCTCTCCGACACACATGTTACTTTGATAGCAATATCCCAAATTACGTTTTCAAACTTAATCCTCCTGGCTTTCAGGAATTCAGGCTGCTTTCTTCCCTAGGGTTTTACTCCAGGAAATCCTGATGGTGAGAGTGGAGAGGTGAGGAAGTTGCTCTCACATATAATCAGAGTTACAGCCTTAAGTTCTACTTGATGGTCACTGATCTTCTGCCCTTTATTTCAGTTACCCTATTGTTCATAGCCCTGCCACTGCCAGCTTCCTCTGGAATGCTAACTTCCATGCTACCCATAGATGATATTATCCCTGACAGCAAAACATAGAATTTGGAAAAAGAAAAAAAAAAAAAAAAAGACAGAATGTGGATATGGGTCATTGAATTATTTATGTGAATTAATGATTCAACTCTTTTCTAGCTGAAGGCAAAGGGAAGGCAAAACAAGACATGGGTAACTTAATAGTGGCCACTGGCATTGCATTTCCAGGAGGAGCCATGTAAAACAGGCAGGAGAGAGACAGAGAGAATGGCCTTGGCATCCGAAACTAGCCAAGGTGCCCTGAGACTGAAGGCATGTTTTTGCCTGCTTCTATCACACGAACTAGCTCATGTTATACTGCTAGACGATGACAGACCATGTAGACCAGAACTGAGTCAATCCATTTGTCCCAGTCAAGGTCCCAAATATGGGAAAAAACCCAGTCAAGATAAGCAAAAGACACGTTGTAGCAGGCTCACAGCTGACCACCGACACGTGAGGGAATCTAGGTGAAACCAAAGGAACTATCCAGCTGAGCCTGCCTAGCCTAAATTGCTAACGTGCAGAATCATGAGCTAAATAAATGGCTACTGTTTTAAGCCATTATCTTTTGGAGTGGTTAGTTATGCAGCAATAGCTGATTTAACTATGTCATATATCCTTATTTAACTATATCATATATCAGTTCAATTCAACCAAAGTTTTTGAATACCTACTATTTTCCTAGTCAACAGAGGCACAGAAATGAATTACACCCTATTCATAGAAATACATAAGTGAATTCCTCTGAAATGTAACTAAATAATTAAAAACTCCCGAGTTTTTTACCCTTTTGTATATAGACTAGTTGAGTGTCCATGGTCAGACCTCAGGGTGGCCTTTGGACCGCCTGGATAAGTATTGAAATTTTGCACAGATGTGCCTATGTGCATTTTTTGAGGAAGGGTCGTTGTTTTTACATCATGAAAGGACAAGTGACTCAAAAGAGCTTAAGAACCATTGGATGATATTGCAGTCTAAGCCTGTTCACACTGCCCAACACTCATCCAGCAGTACAATCTATTTAGGGGTACATTTCATTGCTGACTCACCCAATCAGCAAGGTGTCCCAATATGAGATGCTGCCAGAGGCCACTGAGGTTTATGTGTTGGATGATCAGAGTGCCATACCTGTCTTTAAAAAAGCTTCTAACAGATACTGTTATTGCTTTCTTGTCATATAGAGCAGAACCTCTGTATGATCCAAAGCACATTTTCTTTGAAAAATGATGGGTTTATCTGTGGCCTCCTTTTGCTCACACCCACTCTAGGGTTGGTAAATCTTTCTCCCAGGGCAAGAACACAAGTCCATCATTCCCCATTGCTCCGCTTTTCTGGCAGCACAAATACCTCTCGCTTTAACGGACAACGTAGAATATATACAGTACAGGCTCTGGTTTGAGGATTTCTTTGAGCTCTGTCTGAAATCAAGAACTATACCCAACCTTGACTCCAATATCTTATGTTAGGGGGAGACAATAATATGGGCAGACTAATTCTCTATTTCTCTAAACTATTGAGATTTTCTCCATTATTAGATTAGATATATAGAAAAAATGAGGAGCAAGATAGAGGGCAGAAAATGCCCTAAATAACTAGAAGAACCATATCTTATTCCTAGTTCTTTTACAATCTTGCTTAGCATCTTTGATCAAAACTATCATCTCTCTGGGCCCAGGTTTTCTTATTTGTAAAACTGGAATAAATAATTCATGTCCTGCCTTTATCACAAAGGCAATACTATACAGCTCAAGTAAATAATATTTATGAAAATGCTTTACAAATTTTTAAAGTGCTACCAAACCTAAGGTTGGTTTTCTCTACCTTGTGTTTCTATGATTAACGTGAAATTTCATGCCCAGTACGATGTAAATCTACCAAATTTTCTCCTCGAGAGTAAACTATACCCTGCTCTCTTCTAGTCCATGGGTAACAATATCATATGTGCAGCATCAATCCTAAAATCAGCTCCTTTAAGAAGCCTCCTCTGGCTTGAGAGGCCCAGTATGGAACTCCTACAGTCCCCATGCTTTCCTGGATGGTCGTGGTATAATCACTGGTCTAATTTCTGCATCAAGAGATGATATAATTTAGAGGTTATCAGCATGAACCTGAAAATAACACTGCCTGGGTCACATCCTAGAACAACCACTTACTAGCTGCACAAACTTATACAATTACGTAAGCAGCCTGTGCCTCAGTTTTCCTCATTGGTAAAATTGGGAACAGTCTGTTATCTATTTCACATGGTTTGGGGAGGATTAAATGAGTTCATGCATGTGAAGTGCTGAAAACAGTATGGATAAGGCTCAAAAGTGTTAATTATTATTATTAACTCTGTCCTGAGCCAGAATGGGAGTCAGAATGGGTGGTTGGGAGGATATTTGTTTGTTCATTTCCATATCTTTGACAACTACTGCTTGATAGGTTCTCAGCAAATATTATAAACATACACACAAAGCATGAGTGAATGAATGAATGAATGAACGAACGAATGGATGAACAATGCTGGAAATAACCCTCAGTCTGAAGGCAGTGCACTTGAATCCTGGTCCCAGCTAGTCTCTAACTTCTTCTGACACCTCTGAAACAAATTATTTTCCTCTCTAACCCTCAATTTTCCTCATCTATGAAATGCAAGCAGTAGACCAGATAATCGGTAATGACCATTTCATCTTCGGAGGTCTAAAAATGAGGTTATGGGCTGAAAAACAGATGAGTTATTTTGCCCAGAGTCTACTGGTGGTCCAGACAATTTACATATAGTATCTTGTCAAACCTTCCCAATTCACTCTCAGGTAACCAAGATTATCTGCATTTATAAATACAGAAACCGATGAAGCTCAGAGAGGTTAAGTAACTTTTCCAAGAGCACATGTCTGGTAGGATGTGAAGCAAGGACTCTAACCCTGCTCTGACTGAAGTCAAAGATCTGTTCTTTCCACTCTTCTACTGAGATCCATGATATAAATGTGAAAGACGGTATGATGAAACTCAAAACAACTTTTCCCATCAAAGAGAAACAGGGGCATGAAGCAGAAGGTAGGGGCATGTGTGGGGAGACCTGTCATTTGACATTCATGTTTAGACACCGTGGCATCTGTGTTGGGATACTGACGGGGAGATATTAATCAGGGGAGACAGTAGCAACTATAACATTAGCATTGCGTTAATTGCTATTTTGGTGTTCTTATGGAAGGAAACATCCACTGTACATATTCACACAGAAAATGGAATTCATGACAGTTTCTTTGAGTTGGGAACCACTTGTCCCCTCCTCCCTGGAGCTAATCCAATGTCTATATTTAACCCTGCGGGCTGGGTGGCATTACATTTGGGTGATTATTTATAGATACCCTCATGCACAGTCTGCTGAAAAGCCACAGGGATTCTTTCAAGGCAGTGGGGAAAAAAGGCTCCAGATGTGTGACTGCATGTGAATCCATGTCTGGGCCTTGGTAGGATGGGGACATCTGGGAGCTCAAATATGTATGAGATATCAGGTGCCTCTGCTTTTACTTTCAATCCTAGTTCCCAACATGAGGGGCTGTGTTTGAATTTATGCAAGGCTAGATCATAAAATCATACAGTCTGAAGGAAACTTAGAGTCATTAGCCCAATCTTCAATCTGACATTTGAATCTTCTCTACAGAATTTGAATTCAACAAATATTTATTAATGACAACCCTAACCTTACTGTTCATCAGTTCAACAGACAGTAATTGAGAACCTACGTGGGTATTGCAGCCGTTTGGCATTATTTATGAATTCCAAAAATAGATATTATATTATTTTTGTAAGCTGGTCTGTCCCTGGGCATGATTAAATTATGATTAAGGTTTTGATTGGGCCACATCAGTAGCACGTTGAGTCCCCACCCCCCTTGGTGGGTGGGGCTTACAGAGAAAATTACATACCAGAGAAGAGAGTTGGAGTTTTGATGCCGGAGTTTTGATCTGGAGCCTGGGAAGTGAGCACACAGAGAAGCAGAGCAGCTGAGTCTGGAGAGAATCAAGCCCCGGGGAGAGGGACAGAGTGGGGTCGCTTGACAGTCTACAGCTGGCCTTGTGGAGAGAGCAGGGCAGCTGAGCCTGGAGAGGGACAAGCCCCAGGAACAGAGGAACCCAGAAAGCCTGAACTATTGGCAGACGTCAGCAGCCATCTTGCTCCAACATGTGGCAACAGACTTTGGTGAGGGAAGTAACTTATGCTTTATGGCCTGGTAACTGTAAGCTTCTACCCCAAATAAATACCCTTTATAAAAGCCAACAGATTTCTGATATTTTACATCAGCATCTCTTCGGCTAACTAATACAGGGATCTTCCCTGGGACTGCAAAGACGAGTGGAACATGGCTTCTGCCCTTATGTAGCAATGTCTAGTTTTGAGGGTGACAGGGAGGTGGAGATTTATAAGATATAAAATTCACCAGGGCAAATGTTGTAATGGAAAGCATTGTAGAACATAACATAACGGCCTAGAACATGGTGTCTGTCACAGCTAAGTGCTTAGTAAATGTTAGCTGTCAACATCATTCCCATTTTACTGATGTGATCAGAGAAAGTTTCACAGCTGGGTCTTGAGTATTAAACCAGAGTTCTTCAAGCAAAGAAGAGGGTGGACATGGCGGCATGGAAGAATGAAACAACAGAACATCGGCAGGGAATGATGAGAAAAACAGAATGACTGGAACATGGTTTTCATGTTGAATAGTGGATTGGGATGAGATTAGATGGACAGATTGGACCCAGATTTGAAGGGCCTTGTGGTAAGAAACTAATCACAATGGTTTATTAAGCAAGGGAATAATATGTAGACTTTCATTTGTCTTTTTAAAATATGTATAAAAATTATTCATATCATTTAATATTATTCAAATTTTGGGATATCTTGGGAATGATATAATAAGTAGTGCTCTAAAAAATTTCATATAAAGCTATAAGGGTCTTGTCTTCCAAGCATATTGGTTAAATTCTACAACTACAACTGCCACTGCTACTCATTGTTTATACTTTACAAGAGGTGCTTGTCCAAAACACTTCACTAAGTTATCACCTTTAATTTAATGCTAATGATAATTCATGAAATAGGTAAAATCATTTTCATTTTACAAATAAAATAAAGTTCAGAAAAGCTAATTAACTTGTTCAAAGTCACACAGCTCATCAAGAGGAATAAGGATTCAAATCCAGATGCTTCTAATTCCAAAGCCAGTGCTTGTAACCTCTCACTATCCTACGGTCCAGCTTGGAAGAGTATAAACATTGCACTGTGTGGTCCATGCAAGTTAGGAAAGGCGGTGGGTATTGTTTACTTGTCTTCGTGTGATCTCAGCCCTAAAGGCTCTTCACTGCTCCCAGAGCCTCCATTCCAGACCATCTGGACACTTGACCTTTGCGAGCGTGTCCCGATAACACTTCATTTACATTGCTCTGGGTTTGCGGTCATAAATTCCCCGACCTATTTGTTTATCTATCAATATTTACATGTTCACAGTAAAATATAAAATACACACATAGTTTATTAAGCTGACATGAAAGTTTATTTTAAACAGGAGTTGGCATACTTTTTGGTTACCTCGAAATGACAAGTATTCCAGACACCCGTCTGTAGTGTCAATGCATTGCTTTATACAATTAACATCTAAGGGATGTATATGTTTTATGAACACCCCCATCATCAACTAGGTGTGCAGTCTTAGACAAACCACCAACGTCAGTGCAAGCAGTAGGTCTGACCATTTTACTTTACAGGTTCCTTTGAGTTTTAGTCATTTTACGTTCTGGCCCTGGACTAGGTCCTGTGAAGCAGGGAATGTTGGGGAGAGCATAGTCTCACTCAACGAATCTACAATCTAGTGCAATAGACAAAATTTACCTGAAATTACATTTCAAGCAAACAGTTCCACAGTTCAGCACAGATTAATCGCCAAGTTCTGGCTGTGTTGGGGAAAGATGACCATTTGGCTGGAGTGGGTGGTTCAGAAAGAGGTCGGAGGAGAGGTAAGACTATGATATGGATGAGAAACTTGACCAACTTCATGGTTCCCTAGACTTGTCACTGATGATAAATCTATATGCATAGTGGCTGCTTCATGTTGTGTGCATATATATATATATATATATATATATATATATATATATATATATATATATATAAATACACACACACACACACATATATATATATATAGTCTTTGTATTTACATCTCACATACCAACACATGTAGAAATGCCTGAACACATTGAACAAGAAATCAAGAGACTTGGATTCTAGTCCTAGCACTGCTACTAACTGTGCAACCATGAGCAAATGACTATAGATCTTTCTGGGTCTCAATTTCTTCACCTATAAAACAAAGGCATCAAAGTGAAAGATTCTAAAGTTTCTTTATAGCTTAATATATCATAATGATATAATTCCATATAAGAAAAAGCAAAGAAGGGAAATTGCACAGAGAAAAACCCAACACCTTTGTTAGCAGTGCCTTTCCAATGTAAAATCTTTTTGCTATAGCACACTTTCCTCTGTCTGGCAAAAGAAAAAAAATTACAACAATTCCTGAAATATGTCCTAAATGTTCATTAGGTCCCAGTGACAGCATTATAAATGAACATCAAGTGACAGTCTTGTCACCTATTAATAGCTTACAATTTTCTGCAGGTGGAATTCTGGGATTTATGCAAATGAAAATTGGATCCTCTGTTATACTTTCTTGGTAAACTTCCAACATGCTGACTTAATAGCTACGGTGTACTGGAAAAAAAAAAAAAGAAGCCACTCACATATATTATAAGCAAGATAATGAATTATTATTCCAAAAGTAGGCTTGTTGTACTCATTTGCATATAAAGTTTAATTTTTACCAAATGTTTCATTTTAATACATGCAAAAATGATCAAAAACTATCAAAATATGCTAATGAACTTTCTATGGCAAATATATTATTGCCCTTGATTCTGGGGGGTTATTATAAAAACATTTGAAATTCTCAATGGTAAAGTGATTCTTTTAATAAAAATAATGCTGAAAATATTCACACATTTTTTAAATGAAAAGTGAACATCTAGTTAAAACCCCTTATTTTGTAAATGGGGCAACTTAAGCTCAGAGAGGTAGAGCAATTTGTTTAAGAGTGCTGAGCTAACAGAGGCAGATACCAGAAGACAACCCAAGGTTCCTTTTGTCTTGTTTAGTGTATTTTTCATTGGGCTACATTATTTCAAACAACCAGGCTTACTGTGGTATTTCAAATGTCTAGAAATGCATGCAGTTTTGTTATCAGCCAACTCCTTAAACATTATTTGGGGACCAAAATAAAGGACAGGGAGAGGGGTCAAGAGGGAGGCTGACAAACATATCAACAAAAGTGAAATGTAAAATTCTTTCAGAAAACAGTATTTCCCAAACTACTGGCATTCAAGTACCATCTTCATAGCATTTTGCTATGCATAGACCATTTATATTATTTGTTGCCTTCTTTTTCTTAAATCAAACCTTTCTAGTTAAATAAAAACATGTTCAAAATGAACTCTAAATCATCACAGTAAGTGGAAAGCCAGAATTACATTTTAAATTGAAGACAATGGTAAAGTAATAATAATAATAATAAATGAAAACATGCTACTGTTATTGAAATTGTAAGAGGATCCTGTTACTTAACAGAAGATCTATGCCTGAGCCTGCTTTCTCTTTGTCATTAAAAAAAAAGGGTGGAAGTGGGGAGATTATCAAGTGTTAGAAGTGTTAAAGACGTTAGCACCCAACTAAGATTTTTTTCCCTTGACATTTAAAGATAATTGAAAAGGAAATGACTTTCTCACAATATGATTCAGTGCTTTCAGTGTCCTGTCCCATCTAAATCACCTCCTGAACCATCAGCAGTGTGCATCTCACACTTTGGAAAATTCTGGGCTTGAACAAGACATCTCAGTTATTTTGGCCTCTGACACTGAGATTTCTGACCAAGGAACCATATAGCAGGGAAACTGAACGAAATCTTAGCGATCATCCAAGCATCGTAACAAAGTGGTCAAAGTACAGATTCTGGAACCCACAGCCTGATTTGTATCCTCAGATTCCTATTTAATAGCTGGAAGTAAAGTAAATTAACTGCTCTGAACCTCAGTTTCCTTATCTGTAACAGTGATATTAATAGAACCTGTCATTAAGGATTGTTGTAAGGTTGTCCAAGAAAACAGGTGATAAACAATTGGAATTATGTGCTCAGCAAGTAAGTGCCAAGCTTTACATATATGATATACAGAATGCTTTTAACCGCCTATAAAGGTAGACTTCATTAATATTATTTCATACACAAGAAAACTGAAGCATAGGAAAGCTGATCATTTCCCCGAGCTGGCAAGTGGCCAAACAGGAATTAAAGCCTATTTTTTCTTGTCTCCAGTTTATATCTTCTTAAGAATTATACTTTAGATATGCAGACACAATGGTTTAGGGGAGAAAGACTATCTCAGGTGGATGGGATAACATGAGCAAAACTTCCTCACATAAGACCTATAGAAGTAGCATTGAATTATGTAGTTTGATTATCGTATCAGTTAGCTATTGTTGCAAGCATGCATAACAAGCTGCCCCAAGACTCAGTGGCTTACAACAAGCTTTTATTCACCTCTTCAGATTTATGACACTCTAGGCTTTGTGCTTAAGGTCTCCTCCACATGAATCTATATTTTCTTTTGAATAGCAGCTACCAGGACCTGTTCTTGGTGGTTCACAGAAGCAGAAGAGAACAAATCCAATTGTGTATGCACATTTAAAACCTGTGTGTCACATCTCTCCTCACCCTCCACTGACCATAGCACATAGCCAGTCCTAAAGTGGAGCAAGAAATTATGTTCCCCAGGGGGAAGGAGAGGGGAATAACTATTTTCTGGAAGCTATTCTCGTCTATCACCATTATAGTGTAGAATCCACCAAGTAGTAAGAAAGAGCCCTGGGAAGACAAATTGGAGTTTGATTATGGAGAACCCCAAGAGCCAAAGAATGTGAAGGGGATTCTTCAGCTAAAGGAATTCACTGATGTTTTCCACATGAAGTCTGACTCTTATCCATTCTTCCTACCTCCTTAGAGGTCCTTTGATAACTAGTTTACACTCCAGTACTAGTAAGTGGTAATTAATAACTAAGTCTCTCACCTGGGTCAAGAGCACTGCACCTTGCAGTGCCTTCCCTGGAAATATTGAACAATTAATTATAGGCCAAGTATTAGAGCAAAATTTTAGGGTACAATAAGGGAACTACCTCTCAAATTCCTTAGGCTGCATAACCCCCTACTCTTTCTGTCTGTACAGTCGACCTGAAAGCAGGAAAGGAAATGCTTGAGTAAAACTTTGTGTTAGATAATCAAGGTGGACCCCCTTTGAAAGATCTTTTCTGGTATCTCCAGCTAAAATAGCGTCCCTTTCATTCTCTATCCCCACTAAATGTTCTCATAGAACCTACTGCTACCTGACAAATCTCATATATTTGTTTGCCTCTTTATTATATCTCTGCCTCACTAAAATATAAATGCCACAAGGCCAGATACATTGTCTGTTTTCTTTTCTTCTAAATCCTAAGCACCTAGACTAATGCCAGGAGCATGGAAGGAACTCAAGAAAGGTTTGTGGCATGGATGCATGGGCACTGTGCTAGAGGCTTTTTGTTCATTGTCTCTTCTAATTCTCACAGAAATCTCTGAGATTCCCATCGTTCAACACCAGTTGCATTTTCCCTGATTTTGACTCCTTTAATCACACCAATTCCAGATCTCCCAATGATAATTTGTTACCTGGATCCCCTTGTTTTAACTAGAATTCTTGGTTTCAAATGAAAAAACAACAACAACTTTGTCTAACTTTAGCAGAGAAGGAAAGTATTGGGAGGATATCAGATGGCTCACAGGACTGATGCGAAGGCTGTAGGACCAAGCTCAGGTAGAACCAAAAGAGACAAGGGACAGCTAAGCTCTCCTGGCACCAGAATGATCTGCTTCAGATATCCTGTGCACCCCTCTCCCCATCTACCGCCACCACTCTACCTATTAACCCCTGATCTATACAGAGACCTCACAAACGATTTTAATGAACTCTGAAACTTTGAGTCACTCCTTCAAGACTTAAAGTCCTCGTTTTCAATGGAATATTGGTGCTGTTTAAAAGAATGTGGTAGCTCATACCTTGGCAAGATCTATAAGATATATTACTAAATGGAAAATCAAGGGACAGAATCATGTATATATTATGTACATCCTATATGTAAAGCAAAAAGTTATATGTATGCTGATGCTTGTATATAGATAGATAGATAGATAGATAGATAGATAGATAGATAGATAGATAGATA